>CM068953.1:146597115-146609049 GCA_035128595.1 Eptatretus atami
GGACGGACGGATCGAAGGACATCGACACCCATATTATTAGGTCATGCTCGAAGAGATGACCTAAAAATTGAAAAACAAAGATCAACCCACAAACCTCAGAGAGCCAGAAGTCAAAATCTTTGATGCCTGTATTGAAGTTCTGTTGACGGTTTGCTTCCTTCAATTTCTGGCTCTTCTCGGCAGATTTGTTCACCAGATACTCCCATTGATCCGCGAGAGCCTTCATCCGGACCTGCATGAACAGAAGTGAGCAAGACATGCTTAGAAGTACGACAACCATCTCTGTTCCAAATCATCAGGCAAACCAAACCATTCACCACAAAAGGCCCATAAACTGCACATCATTGCTGAGATCTTGCGTTTTTGTCGCAAAACAATGGTTTGGCAACACCTTTTCAATTTTACACGTGGAAGCCCCAAATCAAGCGATGTGTCCATATTATGCTCAATGGAAGGCGAACCTGCACAGCATCTTCCGAGCCAGCACAAGCTCCACGGCTAATTAGTGCTTTGCCAGTGTCGACAACTGCGCGGATCCGATCGGCATTTGCCTGGAGTTCTCCTTCAAAAGCTTGGTGCTTCTGATGCTTGCTCTAAACGGGTGAGGATCAAGAATAGATTAATATGGGAAAACACCAGTCACCACAACCACCACCACATGTACAACCACCACCATCTCGATAACCAGCAAAAGTGAGAATATACAGAAGAGAAGCATAGCAATATATTTGTTCGAAAAGGAATTGCTGGAAGTACAGATGAAAGAGAAATGCTGGAATGCTGGAATGAAGGAAAGGCAAGGGGCGGTGTACGAACCGGTGGGTGAGTCAAAGCAGCAAGGAAGACACAAGCGTCCTCTTATGCATGTTTAACCTTTTCATGCACCAAAAGAAATACAAAAACACAACAAACAACCTCCGAGATAGAAGCACAAGGTTAAAAAGGCTGTGTTAACATTTTCAGTCCTGGTTACATGTTCAGTCTCCCAAATGTTGGTACCAGAGGGCTCTTTGGTTAATGGTTTCGTGAGAAATTTCGAATGTCAGACATTCGGTATATTGAACAAAAGGACCGAGAAGTTAAGCACAAACCAACGTCAGAAAGCAATGCATTCAGCACGTGCTGCCCTCAGCATGTGTGAAGGAACCAGGCCCAACTGTTACGTGATAGAACACATATAAACGGTCGAGTACATAAACCATGCAGCATGTGAGGAAGCCATCCAGAGAAATGGCATGGACCAGAAAGGAGTACCAAAGTAAGTAAATGAATAATAAATAAAACAAACAAAAAAAAGACTCGATGCACAAAGACCAAGGCATGACAAAATCTTGGAGGACTTAAAATAGCAGTTAAAGTTCGCATGCTAATGATGTCCCACAGCACCAAGTGAGAAGGTTCACTAAACAACAAACACTTACCAGCAGCTTTGACAGCTGTCACACACAAGGAAAGGAATACAATTGTAAATAACAAAAGCATAGGGAAGTCTTTCTAACAACAGTTGTGATGCAAAAATGCTCTTGAACAGCTAGTTCAACATTTGTTGTAAGAATAAAACGAACTTGGATGTTTGTTGGGTCTTTGTACGACTCGTCCATAGCTGTCTGCAGCTTCTCGCTGATCCACGCTTCGATATCGTCCGCATCACGACTAAACTGCTGCAGATTCTGAGACTCGCCTAATTTGGAACGTTTCTCGATCATCTGTGCCTTGAGACGCCGCCACCTGAAAATAATGTGAGAAAACAATTACTTTGGTCGTTTCGCTCCTTTTCCCTTCCAAACCGTCCTCAATCCAAACCTTTTTGTTACCGTGTCACAATAAAATAGCAACAAACTGCCCACGCCAAGAATAAATACAAGTTCACCCAAATGAAAACATACCACACAAAATAAAATTCGATTATCTTGAGATGAACAAGCTTATTGGAATTGGTGGAATTGAGAAGAGGATCAAAGTGAATTTGGGGTTGGCTTGGGAACAACCTTGGTATTGCTATGCCATCTATTGTGTTTTGTTTTAACCGCATTTTAACTTCCTATCAGGAAACCTTATGAGCTCACCAATTTCTGATATTAGACGACAATTTAATATACATACATACATACACATACAGTACGATGCAAAAGCTTGGGTTATTCCAATGATATTCATACTTTAGGGTGAATTTGTCAAATTATCAGTGATAAGTCACATGTGTTTACTGTTGTAAATCGACATTCTTCATAAACATGCCTGAAACAAACCGCTTAAGTAAATAAAAAGAACAATATCATTTTGAAGTATCAGTCAATACTTTGTGTGTCCGCGTGGAGGACTTCAGCACAAAGGCACACGTGAATTGCATTGCACTTGTAAACAGATAATTACAGGCCGTTTGGCCAGAAGACAACAGGCTAGGGCGTTTGATAGGGGCCGCCCCGCATGGCAGGACGGCCTGAAAGACGGCGCTCCCCACACAAGTGTGCGGACAATGCGAGAGACCCGCCGTGCATAAAGGTGGTCCCCTACCCTTTCGTGTGGCCGTGTCCGCCCATGCGCACAGATTACATTTGGACCTTTGGAGATATCGATATTTCTATCTCTATCTCTGTTTTTAGGAAAGGATCATTGGGAGAATCGTCAAGATATTGCACTTCATCGCCATCCCCTCGTCTACTGGCCTCCTTGTCGCCATTCTTCTGTCCCTAGTTGCATTTCACGTTGTGCTACTGCAACCTGAACGACACCAGCCTAAAATACTCACCTGTTCCCTCATTGAGTGAATCTGGAACCTGGGACTTTAAAGACATTATTCAGTCACACTAAAGCAATGTGAAAATTTTAGTTTCCTTCTCAGTGTTCTGGAGTTGTTATAGCTGGGTACTCAAACTTATAATCATTAAACCACTGCAAAATTACAATTAAAGTTCAGCGATGCTTTGGCTCAGCCTGAAACAGTTAGCAAATTATACTTTCATCCTCCTCATCGATACTTAGCTATATTATTGACTTACTTCAAATTTGGACCTTCAATGGCATCAAAATTTAATCAATTATTCCTCGATTGTAACTGAAGCAACGTGATTATGATTGAAGTGATGTCAGCTTGTACGACTATTCAGGTTATCGACTGAGTAAACAGCCAACCGAGTAACATCGTGAGATTTCACTCCTTAATAGAAAGACTCAACAACAACAACAAAAAAAGTTTTCCTACCGATCCAGAACCTCATCGCGGCGTTGCCCAATGTCAGACTTGGCGTAGTGGTCCGCGGAGGTGAGTTGATCAGCAAACGATTGCAGAGCAGCGATCTTCTCTTCCTGCGATTCACAAAAGTGCTCCATATATCAGTACCAAAACCGCACAACGTAACGTTCCAAGAGTAACTCAGAAATAGAAAGGAAACCAAATTGTGTTCAATGCCTATGCCTTTAATGTAAGGCAAATGTACCTTCTTCATGACAATTATTTACTACGTATAATAAAAAAAAACTTAAACAACAGTTACGCAGGTATTGTTTTGGCAATACTTATTTTATCCAAAATAAATGTCATGAAAACAAACAAACTACATTCATTATAATGTCGAGTTAATGCTAGCACCAACAAATAAAATATTAAGTACTGGAGGAGGTACCAGGCGCTGACGGGGGGGGGGGGGGGGGGGGGGGGGGATACCTGGTGCTGCCAGGCTGGGTGAGCTTTTCCCGGCAGTGGTTTCCAGACGTGTTGGACATTGAAAAGCTATGAGGTTATTGGACTTGTTGTGGTTATCTTTTGCCTTTGGGCCGACGGCAGCACTGCCTGACCCCACATTCCAATATACTTCAATGGCGGCCTTTGGTGGCCTCAAAACGGACTTCAAGGCCAACGTGCGGTAGCTTAAAATCTTGCTCAGATTTTGAAGTAGCTCCACCCCAAATTTGGAGTCTCTACATGTGACGATTCGGCCGTGAAAGAGTAACATACAAATGCACAAACACAGACACAAACAAACAAATGAAAGTATTCATTAGATTAACTTCCCCAGTGAAAAAGAAAAGCACATCAAGGAGCAACTAAACCAAGTTTGACTCATTGTGTTGTGTACCCCATTACCTGCACATTGATGGCTTTGTCAAAGTCCTCATGCTTTTTGATGAGTGCCTCCACACTGTCCAATGAGTCCCCCTTCTCATCGCTGGCAAGAAATGCCTCCCTTGCTGCCATCCAAGTCTCTGCCTGCTCACAGTCTCTGTTGAACAGCTGCAGCAAGTGTGTGACGGTATCAGATACAGAGAGATGGCATTCAAAGCAAATCACAAACTGCTCGCAAGTTAAGAAATTGAAGGTTAAGCTTCTTTTGATACCATTTTCACTGGAGGACATGAAAGAAGAGCTTGAGTGGAATACTATTGTTGGGTAGCACTTATCTCATAACTGCCACAGATGGAAATAAAAAAAGCATAATGGAAGAGCTGCACAAGATTGAGGACTTCACAATGAGAGAGAGAGAAAAAAAAAACATAGCTCACTTCCTCAAGAGCATTTTCAATGAGAGTTGAACCCGAACCCTAACAAAATGGTGTTTTAAGGAATGAAATAATGGTTGAAGCAACTTGAGGAGATGACAGCCTCACAGCTCATGAAACCAGTGGTTGAGGAATGTTCTCCAAATATCTCACCTGAAGCTCAAGGCATTGGTCGAGCATCATGCGGCGTGTTACCCAGACTTTCTCAAGAGTAGCTCTCTCTTGCTCAAGCTCTGCCAGCTTTTCCCGTATCTCAGGCCCTGCATAATGGCCTCGGTCCAGCAGCTGTTGGCCAAACTGTTCAAAGGCCTGCACTGTGCCAGCACGTGCATCAATCTCTGTACGGTGTTCCTATTGTTACAAAGCAAGAAAACGCCGTCAATCAAGGATGTAATTTGAAGCACCAAATGAGCAACCAATTTAAAACGCAAATGCCCAACCTGGTGCCTCTCCAGTAAAGCCTCAGCACCGGTGACATCTTTGGCGAGTTCTTCAGAGGAAACCAGGCCTCGGATGCCATTCATCCAAGACATTAGGTCTCTGAAACAACGCAGACAGTGCATCGCAAACTTAATAAAAACGAAAGGCGAACCCCCTCACCACCACGCCCCAAAAAATTAAAAATCAATGGATGTTGCATAATCTACCACAAGCCATCACTGGCACCATCTTACACCTGCCTCCTGACCTGAAATCGGTGAGGAACCGTTGCAGGTCATGCGAGTCACCTAGTCTGTTTTTGCGTTCATTGGCTCTTTGCACGAGGCTACTCCAGGCCTGTGTTAGTTCTGCACGTTTCTCCTGAACATCTTCAGCAGCCTCTGGGTGACTTTGCATTAGCCGGTCAGCAGTTTCTTCAAGTGAACCCACCTTCCAAGTACATAATTCATGAAAAGTGAGGAAGGTAAGGTTTATAATACACCTACATTTAAGTATTAATGATGAGCAAAATCACAAGCTTGAAAGATGAGATTCTTGTCAAGATGAAAGATGTGAGGATGAGAAGATGAAAATTGAACAAGTGGGAGACATGGAAGTGAACAAAACATTCGATTTGAAATTTAGGACACACCTTGTCCCCAAGGGCTGCAAGGTCACGTGCGAAGCCCTCGTGCTTGCGCTGCAATGCCTGAACACTTGCCAGGTCATGTCCATAATTGTCTGTATTCAAAGCTTGGTTCTTCTCCTCCACCCACTCTTTTGTCTCATCAGCATCACTGTATGCACAACAGTATATTGTTTTCCAATAAATAAATGTTCATTAATGATGCAAAGAAATCAAAAAATTGGAGGGCTGAAAGGATGGCCTAGAGGTGTGCACACTCGCCTTTAAGCTGTCGAGCTGAGGTTTGAATCCCGATCCAACTATAAATTGTTATGTTTCAATGTGTGTGCTGTTCCTTGATTGGATACTAAACTGGGCGTCCCGTCTGCGGGCATTAGTTGGTGGACATTAAAGATTCCATGTTGTTTTTCGTGAAGAGTAGGTGAGCTATCGCGGCACCATGAATAAATTCCAAATTCCTGCCCTAATTAGCAGCGGGGCATTGCTTCAGCAGCACAGCCATGCCCTTAGCTAATGACACTACCACTAGCCTTGTGCTGCATACGAACGATGACGAAACTATGAAAAAAATCAAGCACAGATAAACATTTTATCATTATTTTCCTGCCACTTGATAAATTTTTAAACACAAAAATACTTTTTTCCTTCATCTCTGTTTAATGCATCCTTCCACATTGCACATCAAATAAGCTTAATATAAAACATAGGTTCCAAACCATTTCGTCCATGACCCAAAATTTGAAATCACATTCACCCAGCAGCCCAAATGGTACCGGTACCCATCATAAGAATCGTCAGAGAAAACACTTTCGATGTGAAACCCCCATTCAAAAAAAAGAATTTGTGAAAAGCTGGCAAAGTTGCCAAAGTTTGAATACGGTATATCGCTGTAAGATGTTGCGGCATGTAGCCATCCGCGATCCATCAGAAGGCCCTCGCGAACCAAGATCTGATCGTGACCCTGGGTTTGGGAACCCGTGGTCTAAAACATACCATCACATTCCACCAGTTTTTTTAATGTCGAGTCTCATCGAGGAGCTGAGACAAATTGCGCACACAGAACAAGGACATATTGGGGGGCATCAGTGTCCTTTACACAAATTAAAATGAAATTGGCGGACAATAGAACAATTACAGTAGAAGGGACTTCAGCCTTCGATCCAAGCATCATGAGCCATGTGCTCAAATGGGAAAAAAGCAAACGTAAATATTTCCTTGCCAGCACCACAGCTGTATGTACAGTGAGGAAATAAAACACAAAGGGATTGTAAGCATTACAAATAGGGTCACACATCCTCCATCCCCAGGTTTTAAGCTTGGTTGTTTTCAAGAATAAGACCTAATTTTAAGAGAAAAAGAACAGGTTAAAGAAAAGAGATAATCTAATGGAAGGCTTTGTTTTGTTTAAACTGTGAGTTTATTCCATAACATTACTCTAAATTTCACGGTGGGGGTTATACATAAATATCACGCGCGCATGCACCTACATATGTGGGATGTTTCATCAGTTCATTGCCTGCTAAGAAAGGGCCATGGACGATGTAAGAGCCAATTAGTCCAGGCACAGGAATTGCCACATTGCGAGTTCGTTCAACTGACAATTGCTGAACAATTAATCGCACTCCATCAGGAAATAAAATCAACAAAAATACTACATCTCAAAAAAAAAAAATGTATTCACAACTAGATATCTGCGACCACAAAGCGATCGCCAAGGGTAAGCCTCCGCCGTGATCCAATGATGACCATATCTTTTCAAACTGCCAAATGACCCCATCTGCAATCCATCCATAAAACCCAACAATATGAAAATCGGAGGAAAATTATTCAAGTTATGATCAAAAAAGTTTTTTGTTAATTAGGTCATAATCCGAAACAAGTAGGTCAAGGACACTAGCCAAATATCAGGTGCACAACTTCATTGCAGGTACACTATGATGCAAGACCATCTTGGAAGGTCAAGTGGTCTTTGAGATTCCGCATTGGCAAAATTGAGCGATGACGAAAAATGCATTTTTTTTTTCAGACCGCCATTTGACCTTGACCTTTAACTTGGAGGGGTATGATGCATATTTAATCATAAATGTGACTTGCTCTGGACTATCGAAGGGGTAATTTTGTACTGATCGAACAAACCTGAGTCGAGTTATGGTGAAAAAATATGTTTAAAATGTCTATAATTGGGTAATGACCGAAAATTTATGTCGTCAAAAAAAACACATGTGAACCCTGCCTAAGTTTTATTCCCATAATTATTGATGCAAAATTTCATTCAGAAAGTCCCAGCTAGATACGAGATACTGCTCAGACATTGACAGGAAAAAAACAAACAAAAAAAACCTAACTGGTGGTTTCGTACTCTGCGAGGGGGTCGAAGAAACTCTGAGGTACCATTAAAATTGGGGGCGCCAATTGAAGAAAGAAAGCCGACAACAGCTATAAGCCACCCCCTATCCTAAAAGGGAAGGCTTAACAAAACAACCCTATGTCACACAATTTCCTTCCACCGAGTGAATTGCACTTGAGCCATTTCAAATCTGCTAATGTTACCGAGTTTGTGTTTGTGTTGTATTTGGAAACATTTGACGAGAGGAAAAGAAAAGAAAAGAAACAAACATACCGGTGGAATCTTTGCACCTCATGTGCACTTCCGAGGATCTGGCTTCGCTCCTCAGCCAAAAGCTGCAGCGTCTTCCAGCGTTCATTTAGCTCCTGCATTACCCATGGATTTGGAGCAGAGAGGCGGGGGGGGGGGATTTGGACCCAAGATTTTTTCAATAAAAGTTTTTCCAAAGACGCTCCATTAAGTTGACACGTTGAGGAAATTCTAAATTTGGTGAAGAGGAGGCATCGGAGATACGAGAGATCGGTCAGTTTCAAACCTTGATTGTGTTGAAAGTCGCCACAGTGTGAACGGCCGTCTTCACGGTCTGTAAACCAAGAGAAAGAGAACGTGTATGCAATTATCCACATTATTTACCAACATTGGTTCAGAGGAGCAAAATTACTTTACCCACTTCGTAAGGAAAATAAATAGTCATACCTTCCAAGGCGAGGACTTAGAATCCACATCATCTTGCTGTGACTAAAGAGGGTTCGGGGGAGATGAGTTTAAATTGACATCGTACACAACAGGAAATAATTTTTGCAAAAACAGGTCACACAGAGCAATTCAGCAGTGCAAGAACCATCAAAAGAGGTCAGCATAACCCAAAGTCGAGGCAAGAATTACATCGGAGACAAAATAATTACATGGGGCATGGGAGGGAAGCAGGACGTTCCAACTTTATCAGTACACAACAAATATTGTACAGACGTAATGAAGTCTTCACAAAATAAAAACCACCATTATGAGGGAATTATTACTCACCTTCACTTGCTCTGGCATCGCACTCTCCTGCAGCACGTATACATCGTGTAAATAACACGCCAGATTTATATTTTCTAAAAAAATTCCAGCATTACCAACAAGGAAATACAAACACAATTTCCACAAATGGACAATGTGAAAACAAGCTGCTGTTACCATGCAAGTGTTTACCTGTTGCTGTAGAAGATTCCAGCACAAAGAGAGAGAGAGAGTGAGAGACAAGACAAACAAAAACAAATAATAATAAAAAGTTAGAAGCATTCATCTCTTGTTAATTAATATACGTGTGTGTGTGTGTGTGTTATATATATATATATATGTATATATATATATGTATATATATATATATAATCTGCCATTCTGTTGAACAAGAGTTCCACAACACCTGATAATGACGTGCCCGTGATCAAAAATTTGCAAAAATGACTTCACATGGCATTGTGTAGATTGCAATTTCATTGGATGTTGCAATGTCATTGCTACTCTTTTTTTTCTCCGACAGCGAACGGCAACTTTAAATACAGAAATTAACGAGAAGCTCTACAAACCAGCAAAATGAATCGATCGACAAAGTAGATCAACTTTTTTATTTTTTATTTTTAATCCAGACATTTAGATGACCAATAATCCGTTCACCTTCAGCAACCTGGCAAACTCACCTGCACCTGGGCCTGCACAAGAGGGGGCTCCACCATTAGACCCTCAGTCTCCAATTCTGATGCCACTTTGTTTATGTCTCGCAGGCGAGACTCATTGGCTTTGAGGTCCTACAAACAAACAAAAAAATATTTGAGAGACTAATGGGATCTTTTGAGCACAAGTCAGTCAATATAACAAGAAAATTATAAAATAATTACTGAATCTCATTTGGAGAGCAATAGCTGCCCAATTAATGAGAGCCAATCTTAATGGTAGTTAGTCAACAGTGTAACTAATTCAGAAACACCGAAATAGAAAAAGGGGGTGGAAGCAATAAAATGAGGAATACAGCAGTTCGCAGCAAATGGTATCAAATTTGTTATACAAACTAACGACTGCACAAGTCAGGCAATGGAAATTGAAGAAACAAAACGCCTCGGGTGTCTTTGGCAGCAGAGCCATGAAAAAGTAACAGAACACAATTCAAAAAGGGTTCCAACCTAAATATTGCTACACCCACAAAGAGGCGATGTACAAATGACCAGAAATATTATATGGAGTGAGTGAGTTGATGACGGATGGCAAGTTATTTGCTTGTGATTGCCCGGTGCGATGTTAACGATGTGTTACGTTTACCTGCGACTGTTCGGCGGTGTAATCATTTGGTGCGACGTCAATGCTTGTACATGTATGGTTCGATAGGAAAGTTTATATATATGTTTATTCGTTGAGGCAAGAAGTATTTCTATAAGTTAAGTTAAGTGAAAATTTACAATATCAGAACACAACAGGCGAAAAGGAATAGTGGAGAGGGGGGAAACAATGGGTGTGAGGAGGAAAGTGGGGGGGGGGGGGGGTCAGGAGAGAATGCATTGGGTGGACAAGATGGATATACGAGGGGCAGTCAAATAAGTAACCTTAAAATGGCGATATATATTCGAGAATAATGTGTGTAGTTGTAGACGACATATTGTTACGAATTCGCGCCCGCCGCGTGCGAACGGCCGCTTTCCACTAATAGTACCGCTCGCCATGATTGACTGTATATGTGTATTGAAATAAATGTGTTTGTGTGAATGTTACCCGTTCGTCGTGTCTTTTTCCCCTATTGGGATACCATCTTGCACTGCGGAATAATAGTTGGGGTTTTAAATACCCGTTAATAGAATCGGATCGGCGAGGTCGGGCGATAATACCCGCTCGGTTATCACTGCAGAACGGAACGAACTGCTTGGGCGGTTCGTGTCCAAGCCGACCTGCGCCGAGGTACGGTCTCCCGGTAGGCTACCCGCGCGGTACTTAGTATATCGAGATTCGGCGATTGACCCTATTCTGCGCGGGTAGAAAATTGGCTAGGCCGTGTGGGGTTGAAGACCACCCACCCGTGACAGGGTTCCGGCGTTGCTCCGGAAGGTCACGACTGAATTGTCCGTCCGGTGGGCGAGCGGCTACTATTAGTGGAAAGCGGCCGTTCGCACGCCGGCGGGTGCGAATTCGTAACACCAAAAAGCTCTCCCGAGCCAAGCAGAAGCCGAAGCTCACTGAACCACCAAAGCAAAAAGCCTCCAAAAAGCCTTCTCCGAGCCAGGCCTCAGCCGAAGCTCACTGAGCCAGCCGAAGCAAAAAGCTTCCGAAGGCCTCAACCCTAACGCAAGCCAAGCAGGACCCGAAGGTCTGCTGAGCGACTACTCTCTACCGAAAAAAGCTTACTCCACTTCCAACTCTGCCCACGAACAAAAGAAAAAGATCTCCTCTTATCCTTCTCCGCCCTTCCCCCGATCCCGCGTGACTCATGCCCTCGTGCTCCATGGCCCGCTCAGCCACGGGTGGGAGGGAGTTGTTGACATCATGAGTCACGGGACGGCAGGGTGGTTCTTGCTCTTCGCAGAAGAAGGGGAGGGATGTCTCCATTGTTCGTTCCCTAACTATTAAATCGATCCGCAGCGCACCTAATCGATTTCTGAACATTTCAAACATGAAAGGTGAGCTATCTAGGAACAAGCACTTATCGACATAGCTGACTAAAGGAACCTGCATGTTGTGTGCAATCGAATTCCCAAATTCGTAACAATATGTTATATCTATGGATAAGATTCATGTTTTGCCTGTTTAGATTTGGCAACATTGAGCGTATGACATCAGTAGAGCAGTTCCAGGATGGCGGCTGAGAAGCATGCACCAGAGAGGAGCAACATTCTGTCATCTGTTTCTTGGGAAGTGAGGGTGTGAATCCCAGTGAAATCAATCGCAGCATGAAAATGCAATATGGTGACGCATGTTTATCACTGCAGCGGGTGTACGACTGGGACAAGAAGTTTAAAAGTGGAGTGTCCAGTGTGGCAGACGCTGCTCGCTCAGGCCG
>CM068953.1:146609059-146624343 GCA_035128595.1 Eptatretus atami
GTTGAGCACATGCTAAGGGAAAACCGTCGCATTACGCTGGATGAAGTGGTCTCCGAATTTAAGATTAGCCATGGTTCAGCACACCATATCATTCACAACGTGCTGGAGTTCTGCACCATGTGCTTTTAAACTTCCTGTCCCAGTCGTACACCTGCTGAAGCGATAAACATGCGTCACCATATTGCATTTTCATTCTGCGATGGATTTTACTGGGATTCACACCCTCACTTCCAAAGAAACGGATGACAGAACGTTGCTCCTCCCTGGTGCATGCTTCAAAGGGAGCTGCCATCTTGGAACTGCTCTACTGACGTCATACGCTCAATGTTGCCAGATCTAAAACAGGCAAAACATGACTCTTACGCATAGACATAACATATGTCGTCTACAACTACACACATTACATTCTCAAATTTATATCGCCATTTTAAGGTCACTAATTCACTGACCCTCGTAGAAACTCCAAGCAGGGAAAACTGGAAATGTGGAAGGAGGAGGGGTTTGGGGGTGGGTTAATGAGGTTTGAAAAAATCATGGTTTTGGATTGGGGACAATCAAAGATGTGGTTAACAGCTGCCTTGAAGATCTGGAGGGAAGAATAAGATTGAAGAGAATGTGGCAGTTGGTTCTCCAGATGGGGGAAAAAAGGGGAACAAATGAGTGGAGGTGAGCAATGATCCTGGGAGTTTCAACAGAAGGGGATTGATGGTGCACAGTGTGTGCCCTGCTGAACATGGGGGGGGAGGGTGTGGGACAAAGCATGGAAAGAGCAGAGGGTGCAAGATCAGAAAGGAGGTGGTAGAAGATAGAGAGACCACCAACCTGTCTGCGATGGGAAAGTTATAGGCCAATTGACTCAGCTTCATCGCAGGAGATTCCAATCATCATTTTGGAGGCCTTGGTTTCTACGGCATCAAGCTGAGCAAGAAGTGAGGCAGGGGAGCCAGCCCAGAGGGGAGAGCCATACTCCATTAGGCTGTGGATGAGGACCCTGTAGGTGGATAGAATTTCAGGTGCACAAAGGAAGTACTTTGTACGACGGAGGATGCCCAGTCGGCGGCTGGCTTTGGAGACCAACTTGGTGAGGTGGTTTGCCCAAGATAGATCATAGCTGATAGTAAGACCCAAGAGTTTGAGAGACTGAACTTCAAGAGGATTAAGAAATAGATAGGAGGGTTTGACAGATGGTCTTTTTGGAGAGAAACTGTTTGTGTGGGATTTCTCAGAATTGAAGGTTATATTTGAAGGGGTTGACCAGCTCAAGGTCTGCTGAGAGGGAAGAGGCTGCTGCCTGGCTATCTGAAGGATGGGGGATGTTATTGCAGAGGGTGGAATCATCAGCAAAGGGATGAAGAGGATATTTCAGAGTCAGAGAGATCATTAATGAAGATCACGACTAGTACTCGGCACAGAACACTGCCTTGGGGCACACTCCAGCCTCGTCAGGGAGAGGAGGTGAAAGGATCCCAATGAGAGCTACATGGATGCTACGAGAATGGAGAAAGTCAATGAGCCATGTGCAGAGCTGGGCTTGGATGCCATAGGCAGAGAGTTTGGAGAGCAAGGTGGGATGCCAGACTGCATCAAAAGCACGAGATATGTTTACAAAGACGGCCCTGATCTCATAACTGCCATTGAGGGCTTCCATCCATTGTTGGGAAAGAAGAAAGAGCATCCCAAGGTCGAGTTACCTGGACTGAATCTGAACTGATGGTCAGAGATCAGGCCGTTGGAGAAGAGGAAGGATTTTATGTCTACTGCGATGATGGATTCCATGACTTTGCTGATGATTGGAAGCAGGTTGTATATTTTTGTAAGTCATCACAAGTTTCTGAAGATTCTGATCAATGTGAATTAAAGATTGCTAAATGACAAGCTTGGTTTCTTCTCACCCAAATAAGCTGTATTAATAACAGTCAACATTGCTCTTATGGCATAAAACACCAGTGGAGGCTTTGAGTAAATTGTTGACACTCAAAACATCTACACACAGTATTGTAACTCCTGAATGTGTCAAAGACTGTTGCACAGCAGTGTATATGCATTCCTAAATCGATAGATGGAATGAGTTGAAATGAGTTAAATAAATAAATGAGTTGAAAAATGAAGGTTGTACTCGGACTGCACGAGAAGATTTTAGAAATCGGGGTGGTGAGGGGGGAAGCACAAATTCTCGATGTAAATGTACATTATTACAGCACCACCTGGTGGAAGCTGGTATTTCAAGTCATGATAAAATATGCAATGAACATCATAAAAATGTGGGAATTAACCCATCTGGAAGGACAGATTCTTTGCTAGTAAGCCATCCTACTATATCAAATAAGGTGTGTGTGTGTGTGTGTGTGTGTGTGTGTGCGTGTGTGCACGCATGAACGAAAATCATGGAAAGAAAACACGGCCGGGCCATTCTCCACCAAATTCTGCATACGTGTTGGGTTCCGGAATGGGTATTTACAAGTAATCAAAATGTGACAAAGACTCCAGGTTCAAAAATGATTGATATGCATATTACATACTTTACAAACTGCTATTGCAATAACAGAACCCATGACATACCTTTTGGAAGTCATCAAACTTCTTTTGCAGCACTTCCACTTGCTCGAGGTCAGCTCCCATTTCATCCGCTGCCAAGGTGGCTTCTTTCTCATCAATCCACTGCTTGAGCTCGCCAGCCTCGCGGAACACTGTAAACTTCTTGCAGCTCTTTTCAAGCATGTCCTTGCGCCTTTCTCCAAGGTCTTGGAGGGATTTGTACCTATTCCACAGGAACAATAACGCCTTGGCATATTATTTCATATTGTTTGACAAATGCCATGTACAAATCGTCAAAAACGTCAAGCAATTTACAAATCGAATGAAAATAAAATTCTTGGAATACAGGACTTTCAAAATGACATATGAACGCAAACAAGGCCTTTCACGCATGCGCTGTGCGTGTTTTCAGTGACACGCTTCTGCCAGCCGGGGCACCTTTAAACCTGCTGCTGCTAGGGGTTTCCGCACATGCGTACAAAGCATTCTGGGGTGGATTGCATCATTTAAAGTCCCACATTCACGAGCAGGAGCCGAGTTGCTTGAAGATATCCAAAAGTATTTGAAAATATCAGATGATCTCTCTGCTAATGCTATGTGGTGACAATGCAGCAAAAATATTGACACAAGTAGCGAATCAAATGAACTTCCCAGCTCGTTTGATATCAAAAAACATTCAAGATTGAGACAACTACAACAGGATATGAAGTGCAAGTGGACAGGGACTTTAACACGAAGAACAATCGGAGAAACAAAAGCCTTGCAAAGCACAAAATCAGAATGACAACAAAGACAAAAAAATAATAAAAAAAAATAAAACATGATCACATACATATGAATAGAAAAGAATCACCTTCAATAAAACGAGTAAAATTTTGAAACTTAGCAAATTTAAACATATAACATCTGAAAAATATTACAAGTAAGCCATAAATGCAACTTGGGGATAACAAATTGAAAATTAACGAGTGCAGTCATTTTACCAACATCATTGTGATGTTTAATTGATAAATTCCAGATTTTTGCTGAGCCCATCCAACCTCAGTGAAAAGCCCTCATTTTAAGACAATATTAAGACAGATAGCTTTGTATCTGATATAATTTTACCGTGCTTCTTGTGATCAACATTCAGTGCAGGTCTTTACTTTGTATTAGCCGTCAATGAGAGACATGTAATGTCAGAGATGCCGTCAGTGAAGACATGCGAAAAGGGTCTGAATTATTAGAACAAAGAATTGAAGGGATGGAAATGTGGTGACATGAGCGAGTTTTAGGGATCATATTTTAAGACTGGAACCACCCCATGATGGAGGAATGGCACAGGACTATCAGAGGTGCTGTCATCAAAGACCGTGAATGTAAACTTGGCCACTGAAATGCAACTCCTTGCATCCCACTGATTCTGGCTCACTTTTGTGATGGAGGGACTTCAAGAGGATAATGAGCAAACGAGTACTGAGGCTCCCTGGATGAGGGGTCCTGAAAATTCAAATCTCATTTTTATCGCCAACCAAATGACTGATACCATTTAACCCTCTGCATATTCTGCAGGAATATACCGGAATCCCATCACACGCCCCACCGATTATGGTCAGACATGCATTCAAAATACACTTTTTGCTTTTGATATGCCATAATTGTTTCAGTGACCCTCATCGAATACTTAACCACTGCGTATAAACCTAAAGAAGAGCAATGTCACTCAATCATTATAGACAAGGCTTTTTTGTAACGGATAATAGTGTTTGAACATTTTTTTTTCTTTCCATGTAGGCACCTGACCGAATGCAAACATTTGATTGGTAATTGTGAAATTCGTTTGAATGACGAAATAGTCGCCCACATGAATACCCAATTTCAGGTTTCCTTCAATTGTTCAATAACTGTGCTGTACATCGGATTGAAATGATTAAAAATTTGATAATCCATTGCACGTAGACAAATTTCATTTTTGTGATCATATAACCTCTACATGGCATTGCAGATATTGTTAGTGAAGCCACTGGTTCCAAACTTCCTAAAATGGAGTTTCAGCAGAACACAGTCCCTCTCTATTTTCAGCAGGAAGCTTTACTTGCAAGCAAAAGTAGTAGGTAATCATAAAGTAACATTTTCTTTTTACCCTCACCCGAGGAGAGGGTATTGCATTTGGGTCTGTATATCTGCCGTTTGCTTGTTTGCCCGCAAATAAAGACAGCATGGTTTTTCTCCGCAACTGCTTGTCAGATTGAGACAAAATTTTCACCATTGGGGCCACTACTCATGTAGAATGTTCTAATGATAATCATGACGTCATAGGTCACGTTTTGTGAAAGCATGTTGAATAAAACAGGCAAACTTTGGACCTCTATCTCTGAAACCGCACCAGGGAAAAAATTGAAACTTAGCACATGGCAAGTGCTCCAAATGGAGAATAAGTCTAATTTTTATGCCGACGGTGAAGTCGGTCACATTATGTTTTCGGGTTGTCCATCCGTCCGTATGTATGTACATACAAGTTTTCTCTGCAACCGCTTATCCGATTGATACGAAATTTTCACAATAGGTGCGACGACTCATGCAGAATTTTTCAATGATAATTATGACGTCATAGGTCATGTAGGGTGGCAGCTATGTTGGAAAAATGGAGAAAAACTTTGGACCTCTGCATCTCTGACTGCACCAAGGAAAAATTGAAACTTGGCAGATGGAAAGTATTCCTCATGCAGAATAAGTGTGATTTTTCATGATGCCATCGGTGCCTTTGTTACGATGTCATAACTGCATATGTAGAACCCTCCATCTGATCGGTATGAAAATTTTTGAGGGTCATTTAGGGATAAAATGGTCCACAGAAAAAAATTGATGATGTCATTGGTCATGTGATTCAGCAGCCATATTGTTTTTAAAAAAACAAAACAAAAAACCTTCAAAAATCTTCTCTGAAGTGGCTGCACAGATCGAAGCGAAACTTCACACATATGACCGCCTATCCATGAGGAACAAAAGGTTCACATATACGATGTCATAGGTCACATGGTTTGGCAGCCATATTGGATTGAAGAAAAATATTAAATAATGCTTTCTCTGGAATCGCTTAATTGACGTGAAACCTCACAATTATGATCTTGTAGTGATGGGGGATGCATGTTTTAAATTTCAACTTGATTGGATGCATGGTCTGGTAGCCAGAATTATTATTATTTTTTTGATTTTAATTTTTTTGAATAAGGCTAACTTGGCTGTTCCTGAATGGGTTTGAGGGTAAAGGAGTGGCAGCTGAAATGTGAATCCTATCCAGGTTCCTCCTGATGACTTCATCTTCGCGTTTTGCTTGTTTGGGTTCCTTCTGATTACTCCAATGGAGGACTAGACTGTACCACCTATTTGGTCTTCCATTTGATTTGAATTGAATTTATTTTAATCCCATTCTCAGTTCAATTGAATAATAATAAAAAACGTCATGGGTCTGGGTCAGGGTCAGGTGTCCGATCAAAGTGGGTTTGCGTCAAAGCGGGACGTCTTGGTACCCGGTCATCACTGCCAGCAGTTATAAAGTGGCAGTTATAATTTTGTCGCTTATTAATTATGTAACACACAAGTACACAAATACCACACAAAACTACACAAAACAAATTCTGGCGGGGGCCTGGAATCTCCGATTGCTCTTTTTCTTGTTTATTTGTTACTGACTGTGATTGCTGCTGCATGACTGTGTTCTCCTTCCCGTAATAAATAACCGGTTTGATGAAACTGTGTGGTTGTTGGGAGTTGGCTCCACAGCACTTAAATTATAATTGGCATATCATCCAGTGAGATTGGGTTTGCTGGAAAGTTGATTTTGCTAGAAAGCGCTTGCGGATTGCTGACAGGCTCGCTCGGCCAATTTTTTCGGCCGATTTGCTGCGGTCGTGTGCTGAAACGCCAATTTGTGCCAAATGAACCAGGCGGACGTGGACATCTTTTCGTCCCATACTCATGGGCGGCATGACCTTCGATGAAGATATGCGACTGTTACACAATGCATATTCAATTGTGGATCATTCAAACATGATGCACAGGAAAGATTCATCCCATTTCAACAACAAATTGGATTTACGGCTTAATAGTGATGACTTTTATGTTGATACAAATTAAAATCGTCAAATTCACCGTTAAAAAAACATGGGTTGGTTGGGCTTGGGGGAGGGGGGAATATAAAATTAATGATCACAATAAAATAAATAAATGTGGTTCCACTGGTCCCGGCATGCTGACACCTTACTCACAGCTCTTCAATCTGCTGCATTCGCTGAGCCACACTGATGGACTCCTTAACACTCCTGGGTCAGCATTCGTGACAGGAAGAGATTGAAGAGGGGTTAGAAGCAACAAGCATAGAACAAGTGCAGTGGTTAAAGGACAAGCAGCGTGGCTGTGAGCCCAAAGAGCAAAGGCAGAGGTATAAAGAAGTGCAAACCACACAAGCACAAATCAGCACTTTACTAAGTCACTATGTTAAGCACCATGCAAGGCAGAGAATGACTGGTTCGACAAAGCGACCAGTGCATTGAAGCCCCTAAAGCAAGCCATATGTAAGCCTTCAGTTTTTGTTGGTTTAAATTATGTCCTGAAGGGAACACATACATCTTGGAAGCCTCTGTTTGAAATTGATTTCCAAAATATACCTGAAATTTTTTTTAAAGCCATAGCCACAAATTCTTGGTGACAAGACACATTCATGAAATAAACAAAGTCAACGAATATAATTGAAAGTCCAAATGGGAGGAAGAATGGAGGTTTCTGTTGAAAATGTTTCTGGAGGTTTCTGTTGAAGAATGAAAAAATAAAAATTAAAAAAAAACTTGCAACCCATCCTACTTTGAAGGAGCAGGGATTTTGATTGGTTCATCCGTTAAGTCTATCACAGTGCTGAAGTGATGGAACTATATTATTGGGACAATATGTGAAGTGGCAGAGGGAGTGATAAAATAAAATAAAAAAATAAGAGAGAAAGGCAATAAAATATATTATGAGCAATGGCAGAAAAGTATGGCAGGAAGTTACACCTCATCTTGGAAGGACCACTGCATAATGCATAACAGGGTAAGGCGGAGACTTTCCTTTTCTAAACCAGTCTTAAAATGAATGATCTTAATCTGAACTTTCGTACTTTCCACGGTATTTTGCTGCCTTCATCGTACTATATTTATGACGTGTGCACAGTACATCGGAGGGGGCAATGGAGATGTGGAGGGAGAGTGGTTCATTCTGAATATTTTAAAAGGTCCCAAATGGCTTGCTGTTTGAGTAAAACTCATACCCCCCACAACACCCACCAATGAACACATCCCATTGGCAAGCTAAGGGTTGTGAACCTGACACAAAAACTCTATTACAAGTTAAACAAGAAACATTTGTTCAAAATGAGGGAAGATCAAGGTATTGTGAGCAATCAAAACGTTTTTATAGACTTTATAAAATAAAATTCTAACCACCTGTGTCAATGTTAAAGCCAAGCATCATAATTAAGTTATGTTAACCATCTGAAAACATGCAATATTGTACCCACCAATAATCTCAAGGTATTTATTTCCTGCCAAATTATACTCGGTCATTTAGCCTGGATGAACCATTTAGTGGCAAATCCAGACATTAACGAAATATACACAATTAAATAACTTTGCTTTCTGAACTCCCATCTCTTCGATTAATTAGTCTGTCCCATGCACAGCATTGCGCACGTGTACCAGTGTGTCCGTCTAGGCCTTGGTTTTTCAAACTCGGGGGCGCGACCCCAAGTGGGGTCGCCGAGCAAATTTTGTGGGTCGCGGGCCTCCGCTTGCAGCGAAAAAAAATTGTCTATTTTCGATCGGTGTTCGCTTTTACGGATGTAATATAAACGGTTCGTCAAAGTATGGGAACCGCGCAACATGACGCTTGGAATGGGATCCAGCCGATGCGCGGCTCGCTGAAGGGCGGTTCATTTTGGCGGGAAATTAGTGGTTTGATCCACGGCCTCTCAGACTCAGACCGACTCTATCATTAACATCTATTCACGTCTCCACGTACGACTCGAGACCTTATTTGTGATGGCAGCACCGGCCACCAGCAAATCTCGAGAACGTTCTTACCAGGATACATTTCTGGACCTTGGATTTTACTACGTGGTGGATAAAAGTGGGCACAGAGGCCTCAGTGTCTGATTGTTTTGAAGTGCTTTCTACGGAGTCTATGAAACAAAATAAGTTGCAGAGGCATTTGACTACAAAACATGCGCCTTATCAGGATAAGGAGAGAGCGTTCTTTGAGAGGAAACTTCTTGCACTCAAGAATACGCGTCTTGACAGAGAGGTACATGCCATCAGACCAATATCTCGGGCATTAGAGGCCTCGTATCGAGTGTCGCTCCATGTTACCAAGACTAAAAAGCCTCACTCCATTGCGGAAGAACTCTTGCTGTCATGTGCAAAGGACATGGTATCTCTGATGGTTGGGGAGGAAGCGGTGAAGAAACTGGCAGTTATACCCTCTCTGACAACACCATCCAACGCAGAATTGAAGATAGGAGTCTGGACGTAACGGCTCAGGTCGTACAGAAGCTCAAGGATCGCCGTGGCACGCCATACAGTTGGACAGTCCACTGATATCGCATCGTACACGCAACTCATCGTCTGGGTCCGCTTCATCAAGGCTGATAACTTTGTCAATGAGCCTCTGCTCATCAAACCATTGAGGCCACCACCAAAGGCGAGACATTTTTGGGAAAGTAGAGCAGTTTTATCGTGACCATGATCTGGACTTCGGAAAGTTGCTCGTTCTACAACAGACGGCGCGCCAGCAATGTTAGGAGTGCGTTCTGGATTAGGCTAAATTGCTTGAGGGGCTCCTCAGACCTCCATGGTACACTGCATGATTCACCAGAAGCGCTCGCCTCTCGTACTTTGCCAGAAACCTTGCAGAGCGTGCTCTCAGAAGTCGTAAAAATGGTGAATCACATCAAATCGAGCGCCCTAAACACTAGGTTATTCAGGCTATTCTGCCAGGAATGGACGCCGACCATAAGAATTTACTATTCTCCACTCAAGTCAGATGGTTATCTCGAGGAAACCTTCTTCTGCGCGTTTACGAGCTCAAAGATGAACTGAAGGAGTTCCTACGCACACAAGGGAAAACGGCATGGGTAGCGTGCTTGAGTCTGACTCTTGGCTGTCAGACCTGTTCTATCTCGTGACATCTTTGAACGCTCTCAATGTCCTCAACCGCTCGCTCAAGGCAAAGAGGCCAACCTCATGATTTTTCATGACAAAATGAGTGGATTTCTGGCGACCTAAAATTACTGGCAGACAAAGCAGTGTTAAGCGCTTCAGCCTCTCCCCCCCATCTGGTGAGCATCTACACGACCTGCCAGTACGATGATACTGAGCTCGACAGTCTTTCTGGGAGATAGCACGTCACCTTCGGTCGCTCATTGAACAGTTCGAGCACTATTTCCCTGAGCTGGATGTGCAGTCCTTTTCTGTGGTTCGGGACCCTTTCACCGGTCCACTGGACTCGATTGCTGATGAAGATGATACAGCACAGGAAGAGCTTGTACAGCTCCAGCAGATTCAGGAGCGCAGGCTCTTGCGTGACGAATTCGTTGTCGACATTCTGGTGCAAAATGCTGCCGTCGTATCCGACCCTGTCACCGGCGCGCCATTAAGGTTCTCATGCCATATCCTTCATCATACTTTTGTGAGCAGTCGTTCTCCACCATGGTGGTGATTAAAACAAAGTACAGAAATCGCCTAGAAATGGAGCATGATATGATCCTGGCATTGTCATCTACTTCTCCACGAATAGAGAAGTTGTTTCTGACAAACAGGCTCATCCTTCTCACTGATATATCTAAATGTCATTCGGACTAAACTTCTGAAACATTCAACTGTACTATTTGGATACTGTCGGCTATTCTCCGTTTACTCGTCTCTGAAAACATGACGATGGTGAATAAAGTAAACAGTAAATGTTCTTGTGTCATATGAAATTTTATCTTATATATTGAATTGGGTTTTGAATCTTTGGGTCGTGCATGTAGAGAGGTTCTGAAATTGGGTCGCCACTAAAAAAGTTTGAAAACCACTGGTCTAGGCAATAACTTTTTTTTTTTTTTAACCATTTCAGCTTTTCGCATCAATTTAGTAAAGTTTAGTGATTGCCTAATGCATGGACAAACAATTGTTATGAGAATATGGAAAAGACATTAATAATTGGGTCAAAATGTCAAAGGGCAAAGTCATAGTAAGTACAAATAAGCCATATTAGCCAGGCCACGGTGTGGCGCGAGATGGCTGGGTTTTGTAATTGCTTTGAGTTTCTTTACTAAGCCTCCCCTACAGGACAGGGGAAGACGGAGAGCTGTTGCAGGGTTTGTTTCTACAATTAGTGCCTTCAATTTTTAATGATATCCCAAAGTTTCTTCGACCCCTCGGAGTATGAAACCATCATCGATTATTCTTCTTCTTCTTCTTCTTGCACTCATAATTTCCGAAATTTTTGAGCTGTATTTCAGAGCTGGCTGGGACTTATGGAATAAAATCTTGCATCAGTAATGTGAATAGAAAGTATGCAGGGTCATGACCAAATTATAGATATTTAAACATTTTTCACCATAACTCGACTAAGGTTCATCCGACTGGAACAAAATTGCCCACTCTAGATAGTGTAAGACCGTAGAGCAAGGCACATTTAAGCTTAACTTACATCATACCCCCCCCACCCCCCTACGGTTAAAAAGTCATGGTCAAATGGTCTGAAAAAAATCCCCCAAAAACCCCCTTTTTTGTCATCACTCAATTTTTGCCAATGCAGAATCTCACAGCACTTGGCCTTCCAAAATATGTTCTTGCATCATAATAGTGTACCTGCACTGAAATTGCTCACCTGACATTTGAGTGCCCTTGACCTACTTTTTTCGGATTGTGACCTAATTACCAAAAAACACCTTTTTGAATAATGTTCCTCCGATTTTCATGATGTTGAGCTTTATGGATATAATGTAGCTGGGGACACACTTTCTTAAGTTACACTCTATCCATAAAAGGTGAAGGTGAAGGTCATATGGTTGTCTGAAAAAAATATGGCCATCATTGGACCGTGGGCCAAGGGTAAGCCTCCCCTGGCAATCACAGATATCTAGTTTACCAATTGAGCTTTCGTCATGAAATTGTCAACAAATCTTTACGATGAGAACATGGAGAACACCAATTAATATTGTTTTTCCCATTGTTTTCGTCAAGTTTAGTTTGAATACAAAGTGGACGCAGATGGGCTTTGCATTTTGGGATGCTTTCTCGTTCAATTCAGGATCAACATTTCTTTTAGAAAATTTTACATACACCAATAGATCAAAAGAGGCCATACTCATCTAACAGAAACTTTTATATATTTTTAGTAAGAAAAAAGGGGTCTTTCATTTGCCTGCATCATTCTGAGTCCACAAAAGACCGTTTAGTGATTGCCTAATGCTTGGACACATGTTGTACAAGCATGCCTGAAGCAGAATTACCAAACACTCCTGTTCACCCCCATACTGCCACCATTTTCTTACAGACTCTTATAAAATGGAAAGTGTAAATGGTCAGTTTTTACGATATAATGGATTTGGAAAGTGTAAAACGTTTTAACAAGAATTGAAGTATGGTAATCACAGCGGAGGTAAGGTGGAGATGAGGTCAGTGTGGAATCCTCCCCCGGCAAGGGGAAGCCAAATCCAGTGTACTGTGCACCTGTCTTGAATCTCTTCAAGACAGGTGCACAGTCGGGACGAAGAAGGACAATAAGAGCGCTAATCGTGTATGTTGCTTTCCGAGTGGGTTCTGGACAGCGAATGTATTATGTGTATTGCACAAATTTACTGGATATGCATGCGAAGTTGGTAAATGCACATTTTGGTCAATTTTTTTGCCCCCAGAATAACTCTTCAGCAACATTTACTTCCTTCATTAAAAAAAAACTTATGTTAGGGTCGTACAAGAAATAGATGGTCCCGAGAAAATTCAAACATTCCTAATTTATAGCTTTGATTCGTAAAAAATAAAAAAAATCACACAAGTACCAACGACAACAAATGTGGAGAGGGTAAAATGGAAGGAAAACACGAGGGGATCACCAATAGAAGGAAGACAAAGAAGAGCAAACGTAAGACAAGCAATTACGAACTGAAAAATCCTTCCTTTCCTTTCTCAAACTTCAAATGTTGTGCTTGATACAAGTTACATTTATTAATTTCCCACTCTTTCAAAAACCTGTGGAATAAAAGAGAAAGCTGAAATATGATAGTCAAGGTGTTTTCATGATGGGGGATTGGGGAGCGGCACAAGCTTTGGGATGACAAACAGCCAGGAAGACTTACTGCGCTTCTATTTGTTCCTGTCGAGCAGGGATACTTCCAGACTCCTCGAGGTTTTCACGAGATGCTGATTGTGATGGGTCCAACTTTTTAACATAGGCAGCGGGAACAAACCCCTGACGATCGTGAACTTCAACTTTCCACCAGTCCTGCATCAGTAAGGATGAGGATTTATCTCAAACAACTCAAGCGGAAACTGGGAAACGGATACTTTTGAAATGCCCATAAAAGCACAAACTCTTCATGCAAAGAGTACATACATACATATATACAAACTAACACACACACACACACACACACACACACACACACTCAGGTGGATTCTTTTGCAAGAAATGATTGTTGCAGAAGTGAGAATCTCTGTAAATTATTGTGATCTATTTGCTTGGTTACGGATACATTTATGATAATCTGGGAAAAGTGCATAAATTCTTAATAAATAATTTTGCCAACATTGTGGCAATCTCTCTATGACAATTAGCAAGACATTTCAAACTTCCCAAACAATCACGTGACATTTTGTGTACTGTACAGGTATGGAGGTTTATAGAAGATCCAGACAAGATGAGGTAAAGAGTAAGGAATGTGACAACAACCTTTTAAAAGCATGACAGTCAAGAGGAGAAAATTGTAGGAGAAAGGTAAGAACAGGGTAAAAACAGGTGGAACTAGAGGGGGAGCACTCGGTAGAGTGCAAAACCTCCGCCGTCAATACTGCTGGGTCACGTTAAGTGAACCTGATATCCTTTCATGTAGGTCAAAACGGATCAGACTCTACTGAACCACGATTGAATAAACTAAACTAGATCGACGCGCATGTAGAAATGCCAAAAAAAATCGGAATTTTTTGAAAAAAAGTTGCACAATTCTAATTTTTTTTCTCTAACAAATTTTTTTGGGGGGGGGGGGGTTGGAAATCACTTAAAACATGAGAAATGCAAAAAAAAAATTCAATATTTTTCAAATAAAATCGAAATTTTTTTGAAAAAAAGTTGCAAATTTTTTTTTTTTCTCTAACAAATTTTTTTTTCGTTGGAAATCACTTAAAACAATGTAGAAATGCAAAAACAAAATTTCAAATTTTTTTCAAAATGCGCCATAGCGGCCATATTGGACTTTGGACTAAGTCCAAAATCTAATGGCATGATCCTTGGACCATACCTAATCCCCCACCAGTTTCGTCGAAATCCGTCCAGGAGTTTTTCCGTATACTGTTCACAAACAAACAAACAAACAGACAGGGTGAAAACAGTAACCTCCGTCCATCTTTGATGGCGGAGGTTAATAAAGCCCAGGAGTGGAAATGGAAGGGCTGCCGGTGGGCAGTAGATTTGAAATCTTGGAATGAAGAACGAGACATCAGACTCAGGAAGACAGTTCCAAAGCCGAAGAAAGAGGGGTATGAAAATATGGAGGTGAGAATAGTTATAGACTTGGGGATTGTAACAATGAGGGTTTCTGGCAGAATGTGTGTGTGACCTGGAAGGGAAGGGCTACATAGAGAGATGAGAGGGCAGTCGGAGCAGGACCAGAATAGTCGCAGTAAAAAACTGCAAGGCCACCAATAAGGACATTATGGTACTCAGGATGTGCTTATTGCTCACCAGTCAGGTTTACTGAGGTGATATTAAAATGACACCGAGTGACTTGGATTTCAGGGCCTCAAGGGAGTATATGGGAATAGCAACACATGTGCACAGTAGGGATTCCATGATATTCAGGAGAGGAGAGGAGATTGGGACCATACTCTGTGCAGAGCGTTGGTGCTGCCAAAGCAGTCTCCTTGGCGATTGGGCACAATCCTGGACGGGTCGCCACTCCGACACAGTATACCAGCATGCTGGCACTCATTTTGTCGACCTCGGAAGGATGACAGGCAGAGTTAACCCCACCTGGTATTAATTCAACAGCTGAGCGGGATTTGAACTCAGGACCCTCGGATCCCAAGCCCACCACCCTAACAATTAAGCCAACACCAGGCATGATTTTCAGGCACCAGGCAACACAACACGATATTCAGGATGAAGGCTTTGTACACCATTATAAACTTACAATGACAGAAAAAGATTGAAGACCTACAGAGAATGACGAGGAGGGGCCGTACTTTGAGCACAGTTTGGAAATCTGCCCAATGCGCACAATCTGCAATATTTCTTAATCATGGCACTTCTCAAAGGTGCAAAGACAAAAACTTAATTTTCAAACTAGGCACATTTGTGCCAAACAGAATGAATGAGGGTATTTTTTTTTTTATTCCTCTAACACTTCTATTGGGATAGTTTTTTCTTTTGGCTCTCAAATTTCCCTCTCGTTATATTTTTTCCCCACCTTTTTGTTCTATTTCCATTCATTAACCACTATCATCATTTTTTTTTTCTTGCAGACTACTTAACTGCCT
>CM068953.1:146643769-146677843 GCA_035128595.1 Eptatretus atami
TACATTTGCTACTCTCCAATCCTCTGGTACCTGTCCTGTCTCCAGGGAACTATTGGAAATATCCGTAAATATCTCGCTTACCTGCTCAGCCACCTCCATCAATACTCTCGGGTGCATATTATCTGGACCCAGAGCCTGATCTTCTCTTTGATTACCTCGCTGTTCCTTTACTTCCTCCACTCCAACATGGATCTTCTGTAAAAGCCATTCTTCACCTCCTTGATAGATACTCTCAGCTATTGGCAATTCTCCTGACGGTTCTTGTATAAATGTTGAAGAAAAATACCTGTTTAATAAGCCTGTCCTATTGTTAGCTTCTCGCAATCTACATCATCCACCTCTCTCCACATACCCTCAAGGTTTGCCGTCTTGAAATCTAATGGCCTCACTCTACACTATCCTAAACAGAATCTTTGCACACACAATGTTATGGTCATTTGCTCCAAAATGCTCCCCGACCTCCACCTCCATATTGGGATCGTTACTTAAAAGGAGGTCTAACACTGCACTCCCCATCATGGGCTTATCGACAAACTGGGTTAAAAAGCAATCCTTGAATAAAACTAGGAAATCCTCATCTGCTCTTCCCTTTCCCTGTTCCTGGACTCAATCTATCCATGGCAAGTTAAAATCCCCCCCAATCAATACTCTTCCCTTACCACATGCCCTTTTGAATTCTTCATGTATTCCTCCTTCCTCCTCTTCCTTCACACCCAGAGCCCTATAAAAGCATCCTTCCAGTATCTTCCTGTTTTTACAATCTCCAATCTCTAATTTATTATTTCCTTAATGTCACCCCTTTCTCTTGATGCAATGCTGTCCTTTACTCAGATTGCTGCTCCTCCTCCTATTCTCTCCTTCCTATCAAACCGATACACTTTGTAGCCTCTAATCCTGTCCTCCAGTTACTCTCCTCCTTAAAGCATGTCTCAATTTAAACTCCTGGCATTGGTATAGAATATATTTAACTTTTCCCTTCCTGAAATTCTATTTTCTTGCCTGGAGTTACTCATCACAATTACATCATCAGTTCCTTCCTTAATATCTTTCCCTCCCTCCACTGACCTAAAAAGCCTGAATTCCTTCCTCAATTCCCACTGCAAACCTTGCTGCCCCCTTTCTATTTAATATACGGCCATCATCCGGAAACACTCCCTTTTCCCCTGAAATGATTCCCACTGCTTATTCAATGTAAAACCTTCCTCTTTACACCATTCTTCCAGCCATTGGTTGACATCTATCACTCTGCTCATAATTTCTATTTAATTTCCTAATCTTAGGAGAATCCCAGAAAACATCACCTCACAAACCTTTTGCTTTCAGCCACTTACTCAATTATCCTGTATCTATTTTTCAAAACCTCTGAGTAAACTTTCCCAACATAATTCGCTCCTTGGTGTGCCACAACCAACTTCTTCCTGCCATGACCCGATACGATATCGTTTACCCTTCCTTCAAGGTCCCTAACTCCTGCTCCTTCAAAACTGCACAGAATTCTATGTCTACGGTCTTTCCTTCCGAATGAAGAATCTACATATTTAAGAGTCTCATCACCCACAAAAACTGTCTCCCACGCCTCATTTCTACCAATCTCCATTGCTGCACCTACACCACTGCCTGCACCCACCACACCATCAACACTGCCTGCTCCTGCTGCACCATCACACCACTTCCATTATCCTCAGCAACCTCACTCCCCAACTGCAACTAACTATTATCTCCAAATTTCTCACATTCTGCTACTTGCTGAAAATTATCTATCTGTTTCTTCAACCTTGTAATAACTATCCTCAAGTGGGCTATTTCATCACACTTCCTGCAAAAGTAAGAACCCTCTGCTTCCCTATTGTTGATACGACTCACATTGAGCAACTATCACATTTTATGACCTAAACAGTTTGCCAGTGGTGCATGTGCACAAAAAAAGAAGAAAAAACAAAAGGTCAGATGGTTAATTAAACATGGCAGAAGTGTTCACAGCGATCAAATCCACACATGCATAAAGTAAAAGATAATACACAATGCTGTTAAATACCAAGAAGCAATCACTAAAGTTTTTGGAACAAGAATAAATTGGGGAGGAAACAAACAGTCAAAAAAGAGTTAATTGCTGTTGAATAACTGTTGGATTTACAAGGAATAATTTCACTCAAAAATAGTTATTGAAGCGATAAAAGCAGCCTGGAGCTGAACAAGTTGGTGTAATCATACAAACACTACTACTATTTCACAACACGTCATCACGCAATTATTCCACTTACTGCATCCCGACGTGCAGCAACATCGTCCTTGGCATAATGCTCACCCTGAATGAGTTTTGTGGCAAATTCATCAAGTGCCTGCAAAGGGATGACAGATCGGCAGGATCACGGTTAGCACTCATTGGCAGGATCCAATTAACGAGGGAAAACAAGAACAGTGAGGCTTACTGTGATCTTTTCCTCTTGAGCGCTCAGCGACTTCTCAAAATCTTCATGTTTTTTCAGTAAAGACTCAACACTGTCCAGGGAATCTCCAAGGTCATCATTTAGCAGGAACGCCTAAAAAATGAGGTTAGTGAAAGAGTGAATCTTAAATTTAAAATGCCTTAAAAAGGTAGCCATGTCAACCATATCAACCAACATACAAGTTTTACCTCCGCCACTGAAGGTGGACAGAGGTTATGGTTTCACCTGCTCCTGTCAGTCTGTATGTAGCTCTGTCTGTCTGTCAGCAGGATATATTGAATAGTTATAGAAAGATTTTGACGAAACTTGGTGGACAGGTTGGATGTGTGACAAGGACAAATTGATTACATTTTGGTGAAGATCTAGATCCGGCCTATCAGCGGAATACAAAACGTACAAAAAGTAAATGGTTCAGGCTGGTGGAGGTATGCGCTCTTCTGAGTACTGTTCTAGTTAATTGTTAATTTGATGAAGACATCGAGGAAACATCTGCATTTTCAAAACTATTATTTCCATGCTCATCTCGATTGCTTCAAGGCCATAAAGAGTATCACAATGCATTGACCAGCACCAAATATCGAGCAGAAACGTCAGATTAACTTGTCTCCAAAAATTATTCGTAATCACTGTGGATTTTTATTGTGATCCAATGGGTTAATGGCAATTCCACCGAGACATGCTGACTTGCTAAAAGTTTCGGATGCAAACCCTAAATAGTGCTTATTTTAGCCAGATTTGAATCCACAACTTCAGGTATGCTCACCCAGTGTCTCACCATTAAACTGCAACTTATTACTTCACACGTTCATGTGAAGCAGCACAAGCTGTGCAAAAATAAGGCTTAGAAGTATATGACGCATATTACAAATGTTAACATTGTACAATGAAGAGGGAAAGGAGGGAACGAGGGTAGGGTGGGTGGTGGTTGGAGGGGAGACTGAAGGGAGAAATATTCTACCATGGATTTCAGATTATTTCCAGGTGACTTGAACCTATACCTCTTGTTTGCTCATCCAGTTGTCCACTTGTTCGGTATCACGATTGAAAAGCTGCAAGTCCATGCACTGCTCATACTGCTGGCGACGAGTTTCCCAGAGCTCCAACAATGACGTACGCTCAGCCCCCAACATATCCAACTGAAGGGACAAAGCCATTTTAACACATATTGGATGTAAGTGCTCAAAAACCTTTCCCTGAGAATATGGCATTTTAAAATAATCCAACAAAGCTTTAACGATTACTGCATTTTCAATAACATGCCACAAGTCAACTTGCCACATTGTGAGAATATTGGAAGAATACAAAAAGAAAGAAAGAAGCTAAAACCTAATGCAGGTTATTCTCAGATTGTGCACACAAGTTGCACAATCCTCACCTTCTCTCGAATCTCCTCAGATGCATAGTGGTTGGCATTGAGAAGTCCCTGCCCAGCTTCAGATGCAGTATCAAAACTGTCCTCATGTGCATCAATCTCCCCCTGAGAGGATAAATGAACTCCGTCAATGATAACATCAAGGGAAAACGAGAACATGCAGGTTCCAGCAAGCAAGCTCAAATCCAACATGCCAATGATTACGAGTCGTATTTTTTTTTTGGAACCATTATCTCGGATCAAGTCGCTGAGGCACTGAGTGACTATTTAAGCACTGAATGTGATGAAATGAATATTCAGAGACCTTGTGCTCCTGGTGTCTGTCCAATAAGGCTTCCGCTCCAGCCACATCATTTGCAAGCTCATCTGCCCCGATGAGGGCCTTCATCTCCGTCACCCAGCTCACAAGGTCTCGGAAATCGGCCAAGAAACGTTGTAATCTACAAAGGGAAGTGATGGCGTTCAAACAATTACAACTCTGAAACACATTTCAAGAACAAGTCTAACCGGCATTTAAACAAATGGAGATAAATTCAACTCTCTTTTTGTCCTTGTAATATCCCAGCAGCTTGTAATATCTCAAGCAACAGCTTGAAATTTTTATGAAGTCATCTTTTTTTTGCATAGTGAATATGGGAATAGGGGAAGCTTATATCTGTTGTCGAGGTTGTTTCCACAATTAGTGCCCTCAATTTTTCATGGTACCACAGAGTTTCTTAGACCCCTCGGAGAACTAAACCACCATTTATGGTTTTGTTTTTCTGCCAATGTCCAAATTGTATCTTGAATCTGACTGGGACTTTCAGAATGAAATTTTGAATCAATAATGGGAGTAAAAAGTATGCAGGGTTGAAAATATTTTTGACCTTGACCTAATTTTAAGATCTTGACCTAATTATAGACATTTTAACATTTTCACCAAAACTCAACTAATGCTTGTCTGAAAGGAACAAAATTGCCCTCCCTAGATAGCCGAGAGTAAGATGCATTTACGCTTAATTTACATCACACCCCTCCAAGTTAAAGGTTAAGGTCAAATGGCGTTCTTGGAAAAAATTTTTTTCCCTTTTTTTGTCATCAATCTATTTTGCCAAAGCAGAATCTCAAAGACCGCTTGGCCTTCCAAGATGTTCTTGCATCATGATAGTTTACCTGCACTGAAGTTGTGCACCTGATATTTGATTCGTGTCCTTGACCTAATTTTGGGGGGGAAGACAGATCTAATTAACAAAAAACACCTTTCTGATCATAACGAATAATTTTCCTCAAATTTTCATAATGTCGAGTTTGATGGAAAGATTACAGATGCGGACACATTTTCGACATTTACCCTCTTTCCCTAAATGTTGAAGGTCAAGGTCACATGGTTGTCCGAAAATAATATGGTCATCATGGGCGTCAGAGGAGGCTTACCCTTGGCGATCACTTTGTTATTGCAGATATCCAGTTAACCAAGTGAATTTTATCAAATGGGATTATGCAGTTCATAAACATTCATCAAGAGGATAGCACTCAAGCAAGCCATTTTCCTCTTGAACGATCACATCATTAGTCTTGAATGGTTGTCTCAAAGTAGAACATGCTTTCAAAAAAGAGGAAATGCAATTAAACTCTAAAGCAGCAAAGCACAAAAACATTAAAAAAGTTAATATGCTGTCCACCAAAAATGTTAAAAGTAATTTTAATGTTTTCCTCCCTTTTAGCATTGGAAAAACAAAATGCAAGCAAATAAAGTTTACTCGTAAAACTTTTCAAAATAATTTGTCCCTCTTTCACAAAACATGTATTTTTAAACCTTTACATGGGAGAATGATTTACTTGAAAGAATCATCAAGGCGGGTATGGCGATCAATCGCAGCATTGCGGATGCATTCCCAATTCTCAATGAGCTCCTCACGCTTGCTCTGGATCTGCTGCCCACTCTGGGGGTGGTTCTTTTGCAAGCGCTCGGCCTCGCCACACAAAGTGCCAACCTACATGAGAAATAGAATGTGTAGGTTGCGATGGCCTGATGGAGTTAATGAGTATCATAAATTACTATACAATCCATATTTTACCATGAAATTGTGGGGGAAAAAAAAATCAAAGAAAATAAAATGAAAATCAAAACAAATTGAACGATGGTCTGAAGGATGAAAAATTATGGAATTCAAGACACGTCTGCAAAACAGCAGTATGAAGAATTCTGCTTTTTTTATTTGCTTTACCTACTAACACAAAGGACTCCACATCAGGCACGTGACATGTGAAACAAAACTACATTAATCAAAAGGATTAACCAAATTATTGCTCAAAAGGTGTCGATATGACGACGTGAAGGAAATGTGTTCAGGAAACAGGGGCTACAGTACATACCATTCTGCTTCTCAACACAGATTATTTTACAAAACGGCACCGATTATTGTTTCACAAATCTTTGGCAGAGAGTACACATGCAGGTTTGAACCCCACCTTATCCTCCAGGGCAGCAAGCTCTCTCTCGAGTCCCTCATGCTTACGTAGCAAGGCCTGCACGCCTGCCAAGTCTCTTCCAAAGTCGTTGGAAGCCATAAGTTGATCCTTCTCTTTTATCCAGCCAATAGCCTCATCCACATCCCTTAAAGAAAAAAATAAGGTGAAAAACATCTGATAAAGATGGAAAATTCAATCATTCTGATAAACAAAGATCCAACAGAGCTCAAAATCTCATGACTCAGGGAAGGAAATGGCCTTGCCCCAGAATATAGTTGACCGTCGGGATCCGAACCAATGCCTCAAGTTCAATTTTACAAAGCCGTTTTCTACAATTGTTAACTTAACCTTCCCTGCAAAAGGATGTAGGGATGGTATGCCATAAAGTATGGAAACAAGGTAGGGATGGTCACAATGAATTATCATTTGAAACCATCCCGACATCTTTCTTTGAATAGTGGTTGTGCTTGCAACGATTTGAGTGCTGAATTTTCCCCAACATGCAATAAGTTCTGTATGCCAACAACACATTCCCATGAGGCCACGGTCGTGGCCAACAGCATGCAAACAGTTAATATTTCACTGGTTAAATCCATACATGAAAACCATCGACATACACAATCATTGCAAATGGATGCCGGGATGGACAGACAACAACCATTACTCAAAGAAAGATTGAGTGATTGTTTCACATGATAATTTATTGTAACCATCCCTACCTTGTATATATACTTTTTGGCATACCATCCCTACATCTTTTAGCATTTTTTTAAAATGTTTTTTTTTATTACATGCACAAACAGAAACTACCCCATTTTACAGGATATGTTTTAAAAACTTTAATGAAGCCAACAAAACAAGATTAAAATAGTCACATTTTGGGAGGGTGAATCGAGGGGGGTCAGTTATATAATTATGGCATAGACCCCCATTTGTGTATGCATACTGTAGAATATATGACTTTTTGAATGCTGTATTAAATGTTTGAGGGTAGGGTTAAGTTGTCCATTGCCGAATGGATGGAGGACAACGCGGTCCATAATAAGTGGAGAGTTAAGTTTAGTTGTTGTGTTCCATGTTCCTCCATGCTTTTGATTAATGCTTCAAAACAGGCTTCCTCCATGCTTTTCCACGTGAATGAGGATGGAGAAAGAAGACAGGCACGTCGGCTGGCAATGGCCATTTTTTTCGTCCAACGAGAGTTAGGGAAGCGCAGAGCCTTTTTGGCTGGTATGCCCATGAATGGTCATGAAGGAGATGCTGCCATATTGGTGGGCTGCGCTATCCATCTGTCGGGAGGCTACGGCTGGCTTGCCTATCTCAACCACTGAACTGCCTTGCCTGTGGGATGGAGTCAGGTTTAATAACTTTAAAAAGTGGTGCAGGGCATGGTGGTTCTGCCTGAAGTCTGGATCAAACAGTCTCACTCATCTCTTTGACCGGTTCAGCATGCCTGCAGCTCTCCGGTGGCACACTGCACTCTCGTACAGCAACCTGCCTTCCGGGAGCATCGTCGCTCGTGCCAAATCCCTCAGTTGCCTGGTTCCGATTTGAGAATAGTTCTTATACGTATGAGCCCTTAGGGAGTTTAATTTCTGTTTGTCAAATACCGCTTGTTTATCTGCCGCCCGGATAGCAGTCCGGGATTACATTCTACGCGTCTTGTGCCACATTTTCCGAAGCCTGAATGAGTCTGTTCCTGCTACTCCTTCCCACACAACCGTTTCAGATCAATTAACAAACGCTGGGAGAAACAAATTTGGTTGATTACCTTTTTAATAACAGACCTGGTTTAGACCTTGGTTGTATTGCAAAGCACATTCTCTGCTCATGCCTGGTGTTGGCTTAATGGTTAGGGTGGTGGGCTTGGGATCCTAGGATCCTGAGTTCAAATCCCACTCAGCTGCTGAATTAATACCAGGCAGGGTCGATTCTGTCCGTCATCCTTCCGAGATCAGCAAAATGAGTGCAGGCTTGCTGGTACCCTGCGTCGGAGTGGCGACCCATCCAGGATTGTGCCCAATAGCCAAGGAGACTTATTTGGCAGCACCAACACCAATGGTGACAGAGTATGGTCCCAATGGATGGATGGATTTTCTGCTCGGGTGCTTAAATTGCCTGACACACAGTCATTCATTCGCAAAATTAATCTTGGGTGTGCACAGTTCTGATCTGAGATCGGTTGCGGTTTAGGGTGGGAGTCATACACTTGGTGTCCAGGGGTGGTATTAGGCCATAATCCCTCTAGGGAGTATTATTTAAAAATATATTTTGTGCACGTGCACAAATGGTGTTTATTCCATTTAAAATATATATTTCTTCTTGGTGCAAGGCGGAAAGAAGGATTTTAAAAAGGAGATGGCGCCAATGATATGCACATTGTTGTGCGTGAATGAGGTCACCCATTTGGAATTTAGGAGGGGAGGGGCTCAGCAGAGGAATCTCCCCCACCAATCACCAAGGGAGGCCAATCCTGCTCGGGCTCGCTGGGGGTGGCACGGCCAATATAATGACGATGCTCCGGGCCAAGATGAACCGATTGGAAGCACAAATTTAAGACATCAGGGATTAATTTAGATATATGAAAGGTGACTCGGAGGCTGAAATTAAAGTGTGACAGCAATATTGAGGCAACACTTGACACTACGGGAACCACATTCACAAATATGAAAGCCAAATTGAGAAAATGCTAAATATTTGTTTCAACAATGGGGAGATAAATTGAAATGACCTGAAGCACTGTTGATATAGTCTGGACGTTGCCCTGAGACCAAAGGAATGCTTAGCAGACTGAGGAACAATTGAGGGATTTAGCAAAAGGAGGAGGGACAGGAAGCCCTCGTGGAGAATGGACTGACCTCCATGATGGGCCACCTGGTGGAGGTGCGATTAGACTCCATAAAGGTCAAGCCGGTGCTCAGGGGCCTTGTTGTTTGCATCCTAGAACCTGCTGCTTTTAATCAGACACTTGCGGTGTGTATGTCAGAGGTATGCGGGTCTGCACCGGTGGTGCGTGAGGCTGTGCTGGTGGTTTGCATGCTAGCACCGGAGGCATTTGTTCCAATGCCAGCCGAGATGTGTGAGGTACTGCTCGTGTTGTGGAGTCCCGGTGGAGTCCCGATTTGCTGGAAGTGAATTTAACCGATTGTGGGGTTTTTTTGGTTTTTTTAACTACATCTAGATGCTGTGAGTCACAAGCAGCTGGCTGCTTATGCTAATGAGAGGAGTGAGCGAGTAGCCTCTTCCCTCTCGGCAGACATTGACAGATCAACACTTGGAATACATCTTTCAACCCTGACAAATCCCCCACACACACTGTCTCTCTGAAAAGACTGTCTGGCAAACCCTCCCATCTGCTTCCAAACCACACAACTTGAAGAAGTGACAAACGTTTGGGCCTCACCATCAGCCATGATCTTTCTTAGGAAAACCATATTTCCAAGATGGCCTCCAAAACAAGCCGGTGACCGAGTATCCTTCGTCATGCAAGGTCTTTCCTTGGCCATTTGAACTTTTGACAACCAACAAGGCCTTCATTCACAGCTTGATGGGGGTATTGCTCTCCCCTTTGGTCTGGCACCTCTGCCTCACACCTTGCTCTTCTTGATGCCATTGAAAGCAAGGCCCTCAAAATCATTGTAATCTCCTGTGATTAAGCTGAGGGTCTAGGCTTGTTACTCTCATCACAGACAGGTTTGTGGCCCATCTATATTACCCCGTCTCCTTTTTAGTCTTGCATCCTCTGCCCTCTCTTGGCTCTGTCACTCCCAGTTTCTGCAGGGCACACACAATCTGCCAGTAACCCTCTTATTAAACTCCCAAAATCCAGGCTCACTGCTCACCTCCACTCATTTGCTCCTTTTTTCTCTCACCTGTGGAACCAACCTCCCCAGTCTGTTCAGTCCATTCTTCCCTCCAGGGCTTCACCACTATTTCAGGTCATACACACTCATGATCTCTTCTACCCCCAAATGACTCCAATCCCAAGCACTCCTTTTTTTGAGGTTATTGCACCTTCCTCCCCTTTGTTCCTTTTTCTGTTTAATCCTCATATTCCCCATTTTTCCCTGTTTCATTCAGCTTGTGTGCTGCTTGTTCACCACTCCCAGGTGTCATTCTCCACCATACCTTGATCTTACTCTCACTTCCACGACGCTGTTGGCGTTTCTCCATTTCCATTATGTTCCCTTCAATAAGCCTCATTCATGTACAGTAAACCATCAAATATTATGGATTCTAATATTGCGGCTATCGACCGATCACGGGCAAGCTATTTTGTTGGTTATCGCTGTATTTCATTTTGACCAATCACATTTTTTGAGCGAAGACGAGTCATTGTTTGTGTCCGCGTGTACAATTACCGCCCATTACAAGCCTTTCCTTGTTTCTTGCGCACCATCAATTGTAATAATCAGATCAGCATACGGGAACAAAGCTAATTTTAATCATGAATCATTAATTATCGGACAGAAAATGACACACAGAGATCCTGTAATACTAGATCTACAAGATCTAGTAGACACACAACAGTTAGTAATTGCGCCCAAACGTAAAACGAGGGACAAAATTTATCGTGCCAAAAAGCTGAGAAAGGTTGACATTGTGCAAAAAACTCCAGTTGTTAGATAGGTTGGCAAGAGGTGAAAGTGCAGCATCTGTGGGCCACCATTATGGGATCAATGAATTGACTGTGTGGTAAACGCGAGTCAAATATACGTGCAAGTGTTCCTGCCAGCAAAGCACAAAAGAGTTATTCCAGTCCAGTGATGCTCTTATTATAAGGATGGAAAAAGAGCTTTATGTTTGGCTTGAGAACGAAACAGAAAAAAATACCTTTGAGTGGACCGGTGATATGGGAGAAATCATTGCAGATTTACGAACGATTCCATGAGGCCTGGGACCGAGGTATCCAACAGCCATCGCAAGTTCTACATCTACATCTTTCAAACCTCTACCCCCCACCCTCCCCCAAAGCATCATCTCAGAGTCAAGGCCGTCATCATGTGCTTGCCTCCACTCATTTGTTCCTCTTTTCTCTCACCTGTGGACCCAAGCTCCCCAGTTTGTTCAGTCCCATTCTTCCCTCCAGGGCTTCCAACTATCTTAGGCCATTCACTTTCCATACTCTTGATCTATTCTATCCACAAATGACCCCAATCCCAAGTACTCCTTTTTTCTAGGTTATTGCAACCCCTCCCCCACAACCCTCCCCTTTCTCTCTTTCATTTGTTTTATTTTCTGTTTAATCCCAATCTTGCTCATCTTGCTCTGTTTCCCCTCAGAGGTTGATTGTGTTTCTTTTTGGTGCACATGGGAAAGAATCCTAACCACATCCTAACCAGACTTAAGGTGGGACCTATGTGTTACCTTAGTACGACCTATAGTCCTCGACACCAACTTAGTCAGGGCTGTCAGTTCCTGTTTGTGGCAAGGATGCGAGGTCACGAAGAGATTCACTTACCTTGGCAATGATATTCATGTCTCCGCATGTTGTGAGCCAGAAGTCGATAGACATTTGGGTCAGGCCTGGGGAATCGTAGATTCATTGGATCATGAGGTCTGGTGCTGTCGGTACCGATGCAAGACGACAAAAGTCCGAGTTTTTAAGTCCTTGGTGCTTCCATTCTTGCTCTACAGATGTGAGATTTGGACTCTGACCAGGGATCTGAGGTGGAGTCTTAACTTCTTTGGTAGCACGTCTCTTCAGAGAATCCTTGGCCATCACTGATCAGACTTTGTCTCCAACGAGCGGTTTCTGAGAGAGATTCAGATAAGACCTGTTACCCGTATAGTCTGTTAGTGTCAGCTGCGGCTGTATAGACATGTGGCTCATTTTTCTGATGCTGATCCTGCTCACCAGATTCTCTCAGTGAGGAATCCTCACAGGTGGAGGAGGCCAAAGGGCCGACCACGTGCCTCGTAGTTGCAGCAGGTTGATTGGCATTCTCAAGGAGATGGGGATGGGCCAGGCATCTGCTTGGGGAATAGCCAGATAGAGGCCTCTGGAGTACTGGCGGAAAGCAGATGCAGCGATGTGCAGCTCCGGCGCATGCTCTTAAATCTGACCTGATCTACCTCGCAGTTTTGTTTAACAAAACAAAAAAATAAAAAATAAAAAAAAAACAACATCACCACCTCACTGATTTTGAATAAATTAAAAAGTCTTGTTTTAATTTATTTTATATTGTATTTATATGTTTATGTCAATGTTAATATGCATTATATAGAGTAGTAGGCCGGATTGCGGTCTCTCCCGATAATGGAGCATGCTTGGCATGGATGCATTCATTTGTCACAAGACAGACGACACCAAAGCGCTGCTCCGTCGGACCAACACAAATGTCATCATCATCCCAGGTGGGATGGCATCGCTTCTGCAGCCCCTCAATGTGTCGATCAATAAGCCGTTTAAGGACGGGCTACGTCGCTGCTGGGCCGACTGGATAATGAGTGCGAGAAGACCTACACCAAGAGCAGGAGGATGAGAAAGGTTGACCTTCTGTATCATCAAGGTGTGGGAGGAGATACCATCGGATCAAGCGAGGATACCATCATCAAGCGAGGATTTCTGAAATGCTGCATCTCCGACACATGGACGGCACAGATGACATAATTTGGGAAGAGCAGGCTGCAAATGACGGTGACAGCAACATGGACAGCGACAGGGACTTTCTCGACCCTGATTCGGTCAAGGAGTTATGTGCCGTCTTCGATGAGGAAAACAATGAAGAGCATTTCCTTGGGTTTAGCTGAAAAGCTTCTTCAAACCCAAACGGCCCTTTTCAGGGCCACAAATCCACAAGAAATATGTACGATACTGGTAAGAATCCATTTCCTTCCTTTTTCGAGTAAAAAAGTTTAGAAAACAAAAAAAATCCTCCTTATAATCTTTAAAAATAGCTCCGCAAAATGGGCGTAACCCCTCAGCCTATGTATTGTAAAAGGAAGCAGTGATATCACGATGATGCAGTCAGTTAGAGCACGTTGGACGTCATATCGAAAATCAATCAGACTTCAAGATGGCTACCGTGGCGGCTAGTGAAAATCGCAGCGCGCCCATTTTCGAAAGAAACCTTCCTCTACTCAACTCCAACACACCCTGCAAAAATGCATTTAATCGGACAAGCCAAGCCGTTCTCGAAATTGACGAAAACCAATTTCAAAGACGACTGCCGTGCGGCCACACTGAAAATCGCAGCGCGCCCATTTTCGAAAGGAACCTTCCTCTAATCAACCCCAACACACCCTGCAAAAATGGATTTAATCGGACAAGGCGTTCTCCTCAAATCGACGGAAACCAATTTCAAGATGGCTGCCATGGAGGCACATTGAAAATCGCAGCGCGCCCATTTTCGAAAGGAACAGTCTTCCTCTACAACCCCAACATACCTGCAAAAATGGATTTAATCGGACAAGGCGTTCTCCTCGAAATCGACGGAAACCAATTTCAAGATGGCTGCCATGAGCCACATTGAAAATCGCAGTGCGCCCATTTTCGAAAGGAACATTCCTCTACTCAACCCCAACACACCCTGCAAAAATGGATTTAATCGCACAAGGCATTCTCCTCGAAATAGACGGAAACCAAAAGTTGACAGACGGAGGACGGACGGACAACGCCTGTGACGACAATACCCCTTTTTCAGCCCAATTCGGGCTGAGGGGTAAAAAAAAAAAGAAAGAAAAATAAAAACTTCTTGGTATCCTGTCCTCTCTCTTCAAATTCTTGAAAATGAGAATAAGACTGAGACGAAATTAAGCGGACATGGGAGGAAGCATGTTGACACCTCCGTCACTTTGTTCCGTACAAGGTTAATGTACAAACGTATTTAGATCTTGATCAGAAAATGAAATGATCAAAATATTCATTTCTTTTGAGGGTGAAAAACATGGGTGCGGTTAATACACCGGAAAAGTTTATTTATTTGTTTATTTTTGAGGGTGAAAAACAGGGGTGCAGTTAATACACCGGTAAATACGGTATGCTGGGACACACACTACCGGTCACGGTTAAACTCCTTCAGGTTCTAAGCCCACTCTCACAAGCGCCGGCTCAAGCCCTGCAGAGTCTAACCACACCTTAACGGGTGGCATCTCTCGCACGATCGATACTCCATGGGGGATGCCTGTGCCTCCACCACCGCAAATCCACATTACTGCTCCTCAGTCTCCTGGATGTTCCCTTTGTCTCCTTTCTTGAGCAGTGAGGTATTCACATCACATTGACAGGATTCAAAGCCATTTTCTTTATCAAAAGCACGCACGTCGCACACGCACACTTTTCCAGGAAAATTAAAACATGCCCTTTGTTTACCCATTTTAATGAGTATTTGCCTTTTGTGTGATCTAAAGAAAGAAAAATTGGCCTTATTACTACGTATAATCCTCAAAACCTCAAGGCCATTTTGGACATTCCATTAGCGGTGCCAAATTTAGAACCCTGGATACATTCATGAAGATGCTAATTTAAAAGAGGAAACTTACATTTCTTCATCTACAATTCTCACTATTTATTCAGAAATTACAGATGGCTGTAAACCTGTGGGAGAATACAACTCTGAGTCTGCTAGCACCTGTTGAAACGCTGAATCTCTGCAGAACCAAAGAGCTTTTCTTGCCGCTGAAGAGCAAGCTTCTTCAAACGCTCCCAAGCATCATTCACTTCACATTTGCGCTGCTCAATCAGCACCACTTCAGGGTGATTTTCCTGAAAACAAAAATAAAATAAAAAGACAGCCACTCACAACTTTGTTTGAAAGCCACATCAAAGATTGTGAAAATTCAATCAATCACATTTAAATTCATCAGCTGCACACAGGTTACTGTTCACATGACAGGTTTTTCTTCTTCAAGCCTTTGTATGCTGTTAAAGCTCTCATGAAGTTCTCACAAAGGCTCCAAACGAAATGTATCGTCAACGATATTCACCTCGATCAGCTTGTCCGCCCGCTGGTTTATATCGGTGACTCGCTCCTCGTGGGCACTCAGATCAGTTTGAAATTCCTCAAACTTTTTCTGAAGCACCTCGACATGCTCCAGATCTTGCCCCATTTCTTCAGAAGTGACAATCGCCTCCTGTTGTGATAAAGGTCAAGCAATGCTCTACATTTGTGAGAGAACAATTACATTTTCAAGTCAATACCCCCCCCAAAAAATTGGTGATTGCATGAAAAACATTTTACACATTTGATACAACAAAACAGCCAATGTATGCCAAACAAAAATCAGATTTTTGAGGCAGGGATTAGGGAGGATATTTAAATATAGGAAGAAGGATGGCAATGTCATATGATGTGGTCTACTTTTATCCACCACTATTCTATGAGAGATGTGGACTGGTGGCACTGCTTTTTATAGGCCCCATTTTCATGCCCATCTGAAAATTTCCTGAAGGTGGAAATTACTTGACTGAGCTGGTGAAATAAGATAAAGATGATAAGGATGCATTTATCAGGCCTGACATACACACAGCACGTATACAGGGCATGAAGCTAAAGATGTACATGCCTGAATCAAATGGCAAGGATTTTAAAATCAGAACGTATGGCTGGCTGCGTCTCGTGATGGTGACAATGCATTTGATTATAATGCAATGAAAGCAGAAACAGCACAATGCGAACGGACAATTACTGCGGATAACTGGTCCTCAAGAGCAGAGAATAAAGGGAATAATCACAAGATTGTACGAATTAGTGAGCACAGATTAATTATTATTTGCAATTTTAAGAAGTCGAGGGCACTTTTGCTAAATAGTAAGCCGATGTTTAAAACTGCATCATCATTGCTATGGAGGAGGGCACAACTTTACAGTTGAACAAGTGTCCTGCCAGAAAGGACTTTGTGAAATCTATTCCATTTATCCAGCAATGCAATTCATTTAACACACAATCATCAGAAACCAAACAGTGGTATTTTCAGCACTTATTTTCCAAGCAATTTTAACAAGTAGAGAGCATTTCGACACATCCTAACCTGACTTTTACAAATCACTTTCCATTTCTGCATTGAAAACTTGCAAGCACATTTTCACATACTTCACACAGTAGACCGAGAATCTTACTGTTGATTCTCTTTTGGCAAAGCTTCAAATAAAATTGTTAGCTTGTGTACCCAGTCATCAAAACAAAATGGCATCATTATTACAAAGTATGCACAAAGCACCTCTTTACCTTGTCATTGATCCAATCCATGACCTCCTCGCATTCACGCATGAAGTGCACCAGTTTCTGGGCCTGCAGCAATCTCACACCCTTCTCTTCCATCTTTCGCAACAGCAAGTCCCACAAACGATGTAGCTCTTCCAGACGGCTCTGAAAATTTCACACACAAATCCCATGCTGAGAGGAGACGATGACATGAGGTTTATCCAGACTCAAAAGTAAAACACTCACGAGAGTGTGTGAGAGCGAGGAGTGAGGGGAGAGCGAGGAGTGAGGGGAGAGCGAGGAGTGAGGGGAGAGCGAGGAGCGAGGGGAGGAGGGGAGAGCGAGGAGCGAGGGAGAGCGAGGAGCGAGGGAGCCGAGGGTAAGAGCGGAGAGCGAGAGCGAGGAGCGAGGGGGAGAGCGAGGAGCGAGGGGGGAGAGCGAGGAGCGAGGGGGGAGAGCGAGGAGCGAGGGGGGAGAGCGAGGAGCGAGGGGGAGAGCGAGGAAGCGGGGGAAGAGGAAGAGCGAGGGGGAGAGCGAGGAGCGAGGGGGGAGAGCGAGGAGCGAGGGGGGAGAGCGAGGAGCGAGGGGGAGAGCGAGGAGCGAGGAGCGAGGGGGAGAGCGAGGAGGCGAGGGGGAGAGCGAGGAGCGAGGGGAGAGTGAGGAGCGAGGAAAGAGAGAGGGAGAGAGAGAAGGGCGAAAAATATTGCGCGGCATGCACACGCACACAACAAATTATTTGCCTGACACTTCGAAACAGCGCTCATTCTCTTCCTTAGTAGCGTTGAGTGGTGTCCTGGTGACACCACTAAGTTCTGTTAGGGAGGCTCCTACGTGATGGATTGGTCCAAGTCCTCAATCACAGTGCTCCCTGCATATAACTTCTTTTGCGGAATTGTGGTTGATTGCATAATGATGTGCATGCGGTGTTGCAAGTCGATCTGCCGGTTGATTGACTTCTCACAAGAGTATCAAGCCTCGATTATCTCACAGTTTACCATTGATGATGATCCTGTGCCAAGGATGGAGGTCCAATTGTGTGTGTGGTGTGTGTGGTGTGTGTGTGACGGCTTGTCTTCTCGTGTTGGTAGTAAGTTCACCATTTCCATTTTTGGCCAACATACTTGGTATCACACTCTTCGCATGGTATGTTGAAGATTATGTTCTGCCAAATTTCTTCACGTGGTCCCGTGGATGACAGCTGTGCCGGTAAAGACACTTGCGCTGTGTGAGTGATGTAAACATTGTACTGATATAGTAGTAGTATGCAGTTTGTGGTTTCAGATGCGTGTTGCATGTATTGCAGCACCACCTCGTGTTGGTACGGTTTGTTTGTGGATGCTGTTGTTGGGTTTCCGGCGACGGGACTTGATCAATCCACTTGGGTGGTGGTTCTCTCACAATAGTTGAGTGACACGCAGTAACTCCGTTCAGCGTTGTTCACAGTCACTGCAGTGTGTTTTTGCATCATGGTGAAGTGAGCTGCGAACACAACTGATTTTATGACAGATGGGATGGCCACTTCGGTAGTCCACTACTTTGTCTCTGCGGGTCGGATTACGGTAGACTTGAATGTAACTTGCAGTTCCTATCCCTGGACAGTTGTACTTCCAGGAATGTAAGAGACCCGGCTTGTTTCAATTAATGTGTGAACTATAGGCTGGAATGGCATTCCAAGCTAATATCAGCTCCTGTTCCAGATCATGCGAGGATAAAGCTGGCTTCAAAGCCGGTCGCCGACTGGGCATCTTCAGTCGTGCAAAGTCCTTCCTTGGCACACCTGAGCTCCTGATCACATACAAAGCTTTTGGCCGCAGCCTGATGGAGTACTGCTCTCCCCTCTGGGCTGGTGCTCCTGCCTCTCACCTTCTCGGCTTCACACTGTGGAAACCAAGGCATTTGGGATCATTCGTATCTCCCGCGATGAGGCTGAGTCTTTGGGTCTCCCACTCTCTCCACCGCAGGCAGGTCAGTGGTCTTTCTGTCTTCTACCGTGTCCACTCTGACCTCGCCCTCTGCTCTGTCTGCAATACGTCCCCCATGTTTCCACAGGTCACTCAAGGTCCGCCAGCAACCCCCTTCTGGGAAACTACAAAATCATGAATCACTGTTCACCTTCATTCTTTCATTCCTATTTTTTCCCATCTTTGGAAACAAACTCCCACACTCTCTTCAATCCCACTCTTCCATCCAGGTCTTCAAAACAGCTGTTCACCACCATCTCTCATCTTCCCCCATCCAAAACGACAATCTTTTCTACCCCCGTTAATCCACCCTAAACCCACCTTCAAATTCCCCGTTTTCTTTCCTGTAAGTCCCTGTAGTGTCCATCTTGTTTACCATGTGTATCTCACCCCATGCCTCTCCCCTTCCACAGATCTCATGTCTCTGTTGCCCACTGTTTTGTCCTTCCTCACCCGCCCCTCTAGCCTCCTGCTCCCCTTGTTGTACGTTCTGTGTGTTAGCTCTCATACGAGCCTCGGCATTGTATACAAAAATAAATAAATCTGTGGCCGTCTTAGCAAGCTTCAGACGTGACAATCACTTATATCCCACAGATGTTAAATGGGATTTGAATCTGGCGAGATGTCAAAGCCATCTTCAAAAGTGACAATCATTGATGTCCCAGAGGGTGTCATGACATCAACATTGCCAATGACAAGAACGTTCCTTGTTCGAATGGCCCTGTGAGTATAAGTTTTATCATGCATAAAAATTATTCCTGCACCATGTTGTTGAAGTACAAGCAACACATGTTGCTGTGAGATCTCATTTTTTGTATCCATCTGCTATAAGATTGCCATGGAATGATAAAGATGTTGCGAAAGGTTTCAGCAATACCACCCCACATTATAACACTTCCACATCCAAAATTTGCTGGTTCCTGAACACAGACTGGGGAATATCACTCATGGTGTCTCTATCGACCCATGCATGGCATTCAAGCCTTTCAAGGAAAACTTTCTGAACACAACACTAGCCCATTGGACATGCTGATTTGACCACTGCAAGTGTGCTTTGATATTTTACGGTGCAAGTCTTGGATGCTGAACAGGATGAGCATAGATCTCTGCCTCACGGAGATGCCTCGAGACGGTGTTGACACTTATCCAGCGATGTCGAGGAGTGCGTTTCCAGTACTCTGGGCAGTTTGAAACCGATTGTGTAGATGGGTCGTGTGAATATATTGGACCTGAGCGGGAGTCATTATCCTGAGACTGCAACTTCTTGGCATATTTCTTGTTGATCCAGTGGCTTGATAACGTCCTCTGAAGTCACAAATAGTTCCTCTCCTCAGATTAAAGAGCCTTGGAATATGGCTAATGGAAGACCTGATTTGAAGGTGTCCAATTATTTGATTCCCCTCATATTTTGATGTGCCATTGCAATGGATTGCCAAATAATTTAATCAGTGTGTTCTTTGGATGATCAATACGGTGCTGTCTCAGAAAGACCATTTAAAATTTGCTCAAAATGCCTCGTGTCACCTCTAAAACTTAAGGGTGCACGAGTTGCACATGCTGAACGATTATTGGATGAGGCAATTACGGGACGTGAAAACTTTCGCATCGGCGTGTTTATTACACCCCTCGTGCCAAAAGGCACTTGAATTAACAGTCCTTCAACATTACATATTCAATTTTACATGTCAGTGTTCGGTGGAGAATATACATTTGTCCATTGTAAGGCCGTCACACCTTGACGTTTTTAGCCAGCGTATGGCAAGGTATCAAATGTATGTAAAACGCTGGCGTACGCTGAACTATTGATGTTTTTTCCAGTTTTGGACGTATTCATAACGAGTTGGACATATGCATAACGTATTAGTAACGTACACAGAACGTTTCGATAACTTATATCAACGAATGCTGAGCGTGTTGTCGGCGTTCACAACCTATGCCACGATAGTCTAACTTATGCATAGCGTGGCAGCGTTCGCCGACGATAACGTGGCGTAGGCTATTAATAGGCTGCGGCTCGACGATTCAAATCATAACCGCACTAGACATCGAAGTGTCAGCCGCTGTCACACTTGACGTTTTAGCCAGCGTATGCCGACGTATGAAAAATTTGCCGAATACGCTGGCACACGTCGAATACGTTATGGGTAAGTTTTGTATACATTAAGAGCACGCTGAGCACGCTGGTATATACGTCGTAGTATGCCGAGTACGTCGACAAATTTTCAGCATGTTGAAAATTTTTCGACGTATGCCCTGCGTATGACACACGTTCCGCATACGCTGGCCATAAGTTGTAGGCACGTTATGCGATCGTTGACACACGTCGACACACGTTACTTGAAAGTACTCATAAGTCAAAACACGTTGAGGTAATGGTTAGCGTCACTGTTCCAGACTCTATGTTTTTTTTTCCTTCGGTATGACGGTGATGTTGACACTTCGATTTCTAGTGCGGTTATGATTTAAATCGTTGAGCGGAGCCTATTAATTATATTATATTATACCGCACTAGAAACGAAGTGTCAACAATCACCGTCATACCGAAGAAAAAAAAAAACCAGGGAGTCTGGAACACTGACGCTAACCATTACATCGACGTGTTTCGACTTATGAGTAACTTACAAGTAACGTGTGTCGACCGTGTGTCAACGATCGCGTAACGTGCCGACAACACGTTTATTCATAGGTTAGAAATAAGTTTCGGGTATGCTAAACATTACCTCGACGTGTTTCGACTTATGAGTAACTTACAAGTAACGTGTGTCGACGTGTGTCAACGATCGCGTAACGTGCCTACAACTTATGGCCAGCGTATGCGAATGTGTGAGTCATACGCTGGCATACGTCGAAAAAATTTCAAGCATGGAAAATTTGTCTAACAGCTCGGCGTACTACGACGTATGCCAGCGTGCTCTTAACGTATACAAAACTTACCCATACGTATTCGACGTGTGCCAGCGTTTTAGACAAATTTTTATACATGCATAACGCTGGCTAAATCGTCAAGGTGTGACAGGGCCTTAACAAACGTCATTGTAATTTCTGTGAAAGCAGAGCAATATCTACTTACGTTTTTATCCTCCATATTTTTGTTCTTTATGTGCAACCTGCACCCCGAGCCTTAGATCAATTAAAAAATATGCATTTCCCCTTTTAATTAAGTGCACGTGAACATCGCAAAGAATCAGACAATAAATGGTTTTATTGCATATACTTCTGATGCACTAATCCTTGAAAACATATAAGTACTTCAACTTGAACATTCTTGTGATTATTTCACAAGAATGTGTCCATGGATCAAAACTATTTCAGATTTCCAACTACAAGTGAGCACTGCTAAAGGCCCTGTCACACCTTGACGTTTTAGCCAGCGTATGCCGACGTATGAAAATTTTTTCTAAAACGCTGGCGTACGCTCGAGTACGTGATGGGTAAGTTTGGTATACGTTAGAGAGCACGCTGAAGCACGCTGGCATACGTTGTAGTACGCCGAGCTCGTCGACAAATTTTAAGCATGCTCAAAATTTTTCGACGTATGCCAGCGTATGACTCACACGTTCCGCATACGCTGGCCATAAGTTGTAGGCACATTATGCGATCGTTGACACACGTTACTTGTAAGTTACTCATAAGTCGAAACACGTCGAGGTAATGTTAGCGTACCCGGAACTTATTTCTAACCTATGAGTAACGTGCTTTGAACCTATGTGTAACGTATCTCCAACGCACATTGACGTATGTAGACGTATTGATTGACGTCTTCCGGAGACCACAGAACTACTGAACGTGTTTCTAACGTACAGCTACCGTATAATGGCGTATTGCAGCGATTAGGGGAATTGGTATATAAATGGGGTTCACAGAGGAACCCGTCAGTGTTGACACCATGGTGAGCAGATGTCCATGTCAGTAGTATAGTAGTAGTAGTAGGTGAGCGTGTCAAGTAGTAGTAGTAGCAGTAGTAGTAGGTCCATGTCAGTAGTAGTAGGTGAGCGGAGGGAGGTGTGGGTGATGATGGATCCTCCTTGCGTCCGCGTCCACGGCCACGGCCAGGAGACTTCTTTGCAGCATTCTTCGAAGTTTTATTCGGCATTTTTTTTTTAATGTTTTTCTACGCTGAACTATTGATGTTTTTTTCATTTTGGGCGTATTCATAACGAGTTGGACGTATGCATAACGTATTAGTAACGACACAGAACGTTTCGATACTTAAAATAACTTATACCAAGCCTGGTGTTGGCTTTGTGGTGGGGTGGCGGCTTGGGATCCCAGGGTCCTGAGTTCAAGCCCCGTTGGCTGCTGAATTAACACCAGGGGGTTGACTCAGCCTATCATCTTCCGAGGTCGGCGAAATGAGACGTGTACCTGGTTCCGTGTATGCCCCGTGTTAAATAGGTGTACCATATCCCTGTGTGTCGTAAGAGGCGACCAGGTGGCGTCAGGAAGGGCATCCGGCCAAAACATTGCCTCAAGAATAAGCCCAACCCCTGCACAACAGGGAAAAATGGCTGTAAAAACGGTCATTTTATAATAAGTACTTATACCAACAATGCTTAGCGTGTTGTCGCATTCACAACGTATGCCCAACGATAGTCTAACATATGCATAGCGCGGCAGCGTATCGCGACGATCACGTGCGTAGCCTATTATAGGCTGCCGCTCAACGATTTAAATCGCTGCCGATCGACTATTTAAATGGACGCTGCGCCTCGACGATTTATTCAATAACCAAGCTGGACATCGAAGTGTCAACATCATCGTCATGCCGAAGAAAACTTCGAAGAATGCTGCCAAGAAGTCTCCTGGCCGTGGACGCGGACCCAAGGAGGATCCATCACCCACCACCCTCCCCATCACGCTCACCTACTACTACCGACATGGACCTACTACTACTACTACTATGACACGCTCACCTACTACTACTACTACTACATGACACTACTACTACTACTACTACTGACACCTCACTACTACTACTACGTACTACTGACATGGACATCTACTCACATGGAGTCTGAAACACTGACAGGTTCCTCCTGTGAACCCATTTTTATATACCAATTCCCCTAAACGCTGCCAATACGCATTATACGGTAGCTGTAAGTTAGAAAACACGTTCAGTAGTTCTGTGGTTGTCCGGAAGACGTCAATCAAATACGTCTACATACGTCAATATGCGTTGGAGATACGTTACACATAGGTTCAAAGCACGTTACTCATAGGTTAGAATAAGTTTTGGTACGCTAAACATTACCTCGACGTGTTTCGACTTATGAGTAACTTACAAGTAACGTGTCGACGATCGCATAACGTGCCTACAACTTATGGCCAGCGTATGCGGAACGTGTGCGTCATACGTCGACAAATTTGAGCATGCTTAAAATTTGTCGACGAGTCCGGCGTACTACGACGTATGCCAGCGTGCTTCAGCGTGCTCTTAACGTATACAAAACTTACCCATAACGTATTTGACGTGTGCCAGCATATTCGGCAAATTTTTCATTCGTCGGCATACGCTGGCTAAAACGTCAAGGTGTGACAGGGCATGACGGTGATGTTGACACTTCGATGTCTAGTGTGGTTATGATTTAAATCGTTGAGCGCAGCCTATTAATAGCCTACGCGACGTGATCGTCGGCGATACGCTGCCGCACGCTATGCATACGTTGTGAACGCTGACAACACGCTAAGCATTCGTTGGTATAAGTTATCTATAAGTTATCGAAACGTTCTGTGTACGTTACTAATACGTTATGCATACGTCCAACTCGTTATGAATACGCCCAAAACTGAAAAAAACATCAATAGTTCAGCGTACGCCAGCGTTTTACATACATTTTGATACGTTCCATACGCTGGCTAAAACGTCAAGGTGTGACAGGGGTCTCTAAGCGAAATCACTTACTTGGAAAACAAAACAAACATTTTGATGAAGTAAAGCTTGACATGGAAAATTGTCCAAATCCCTCAACCTCCCATGATCTCAATTCCCCATATTAGTTCCCCTTCGAACCCAATATTCTTAATTTCTATTTTCAGTGTCCACGGTCCATGAGATGGTCCACGGCAAGAAGTCTGTTTATGCCTTCAATTCCAAACTTATGGACCACTTGAAAACTGTGCTACCTTGGCCAGTGACTCATGTCCACTACTGGTCTGACAGAGCCGCCGGCCAATTCAAAAATCGCTATACCTTCGCCAATCTTGTTTTCCACAAGGACTTTGACCGCATGGCAGATTGGAGCTACTTTTGCACCGCACACGGCAAACGGCCCATTGACGGCGTTGGCGGACACGTCAAACGATCAGTCTGGGGAGCAGTATTGCAGAAGAAAGTCACTGTGACTTCTTTCGTTGATTTCTACAATGCAGCAACATCCCTTAGCCAGGAGATCACGGTGCTGTGGCTATCGTCGGAGGACATCGAGGCAGCAACACAACACCTCGATGCACGCTATGAGGACACCCCGGCTGTGGCGGTAGTTCATCAATTCCACCACGTGGCGCCGATTGATGACGAAAACGTCCATGTCTCAAGAAATTCGCCATTCACTGGTCCACAGAAAGTGTATGAGAGGAGAGTGGTGGTATCACCAGGTGTCTCGAATGACGAGCCAGCGATGCATTCAGGAACGAAAAGATCAACAACTGTAAAGTCGGCGACTTTGTCTTCGTTAAGTTTGACACAGGAAGATCAGTCAAAGTCTCGCTCGGACAATGCCTGGAAGTTCATGAGACCGAAGCGAACGTTTCATTCCTCCGATCGAAAGGTCTTCACATTCCCTACCAAGAACGATATTTCGTGGATTGGGCTCCACTACCGGTCAAAAGTTTTCGAACACCCCCATTTTTTCAGTTTTCACTGAAATTTAAGCAGTTCAAGTCCAGTGAATAACCTGAAATGGTACAAAGCTAAGCGGTGGCAACTGCCAGAGGTTAAAAAAAGTTTAGGTTACAAAAACTGAAAAATATGTAAATTTCAGAGTTGTTTAAAAAAGCCCTTTTCAGTGAACAAGTAATGGGTTAGCAACTGCAGCTGTTCTGCAGCAATGGAAGTAAATTAAGCCCTCAAGAGTTGATGCAAACAATTCCTACAGGTGTCCCCAACTTTTGTTGATTAGTTACAAACCCTCTGTCTGTATAAAAGCAGTGTTGGAACAGATTGTGTTGCTTCACCCTATGAAGCATTATTTGGACAATATTGCACTACAGGAAGTAGTATATTGTGATCATAATGGTGAGAAAAAGACAATTAACAAAGGATGACAGACAGACCATTATAAATCCGTAAAAGTGTAGGTCTTTCCTTTGGAGAAATTGCAAAAAAAGCCAAGGTGTCAGTGAGTACAGTTTCCTACACAATCAAAAGGCACTTGGAAACTGGAGGAAACTGACAGAAGAGGTCTGGCAGACCCAAAGCCACAACACAATCAGAAGACAAGTTTCTGAGAGTCAACAGCTTGCGTGATAGGCAGCTCACAGGATAGCAACTTCAAGCACAGCTTTCCACTCGTCGAAGTAAGGAAGTCTCAGTTTCAACTGTGAAGAAAGACTTCGAGCTGCAGGTTTGACAGGTAGTGCAGTAAGAAAGCATTGCTAAGATGACAAAATAAGAAAAAGAGGCTTGCCTGGGGCCATGAAGCACCGCCAGTGGACTACTGAAAACTGGAAGAAGGTCTTCCGGACCGATGAATCAAAATTGAAATCTACGGTTCATCACGGCAGGGTTTGTGCACACCCTGAGTAGGAAAAAGGATGTTCCTCAGTGTGCGACAACAACTGTCAAACATGGAGGAGGAAGCGTGATGATCTGGTGCTCTTTTGCTGGATCCAGAGTCGGCGACTTGCACAGATTGACTAGCACCCTGAACCAAAAGGGCTACCACAGCATTTGCAGCACCATGCAATACCCTCTAGTCTCTGCCTAGTTGGTCAGGGGTTCATCCTACAGCAAGATAACGACCCAAAACATACCTCCAGGCTCTATCAGAACTACCTTAGAAGAAAACAAGACGGTAGGCTTCAAATCATGGAATGGCGAGCACAGTCTCCAGACTCAAACCCCATCGAGCTGTTTGGGATGAACTGGACAGATGGGTGAAAGCAAAGCAACCTACAAGTCAGCACATTTGTGGAACTTCTGCAACAGTGTTGGAAGAACTATCCAAACAATATTTGATTTCCATTGAGAAAGAATGCCACGAGTGTTCGGCTGTTGCATCTGCAAAAGGTGGCTACTTTGATGAGTCAAAAATTTAGATTAAATTTGTTCAACAAAACGATTCCATGATTTCTTTTTTATCTGCAATTGTTTATTTGTTCTATGCTTTAATTTCAGAGAACATTGAAACATTAAACTGCTTAAATTTCAGTAAAAACTGGAAAAATGGGGTGTTCTAAAACTTTTGACCGGTAGTGTATGTGACATCGTACGAATTCTGGACCCACCAGTAATGGGAAACCGAAACAGATACATATTCCTCGCACCAATCATTGTTCAGAATGATACTTTTTAAATGCCTCTGTGATTTCAACTTCACCATCATTCTTTATCGTTGTTCAAATATATTTTTTCATTTTTATGGTATATATGAATATATTCTGCTAAATATATTGTTGTGCATTTCATTGCCGAGTTATTTTCTGGAATTATTCGGACTCCAGAAGACATTTTGATTGAATTTCCTGATGAGACAAAATAGTCCCGTCCGTAACGATTTCTGATGTCCCATCCGAAACGCAGTTCGAATTACACTATTGTTTGCCAAGTGACAATTTCCGTTGACCATCGATCAAGTAACCTTAGAAAACTCTGAAGGTATTTGGAAAGACTGGTAAGTGCCAGATATCTCACCAACAGAAGAGAATTTTGATTTTACCAAAGCTCTCAAAAGTCATGTCGCAGCATGTCCCGTCTGAAACGCATCTCTTTGGCTAATTATACAATGATATCTTGTTCAAATTTTGGCTATTATTACTGCCCACCATATCCTTCAAGGTAGTTCTATCAATTTGACTTGACATAGGTCAAAAAAATATAGCATTTTAATTCTATAAATGTCCATCCATAACAAACCAAATACCGTGAAATGCCCGAGTCCAAGTCAAGTGGCTATGGCTGTGTAAGAACTACAGCCCGTTGGACCGCGGAGTATCTGTAGTTGGCTACTTCAGGACAGGTGTTCAGGAGAAACTAGAGTGCTTCCCCCTGTGGGGAGCCCTGAACCGTAGCTAATATATCTATAATATGTATATATGATATATTTGTAATCTTAACATATATAATATATATATATATATATATATTGTTGCGGAAATGGCCCTTAGTGTGCTATTAAATATAGGATTAGCCCAATCCCCCATTAAATGCATGTTAGCCAGGTTGTTCGGTAAATGGACGTTACATGTGTGTCGGGAGGTGTAAGAGGCTGTTCATTGTTCGTACATTGGTGGTGACCAAGAGGTTCTTCTTCTTCCTTCCTCTCTCCGGACAATAGTCCCCTCCCAGCGCTCTGAGGGGAGTGGCCTAGAGAAGGAAGTGAAAAACTGAACGGAGGAGCCAGTGGCTTCGAGGCGAGCGAGCGCTGGAAAGGCAGTGGTGGATCTGCCGGGAGAGAAACTGAACCTGAGCGTGCCGAGTCTGCCATTTTGGCAGTAAGAGAGGCTGCCTGCACGTCGAGTCGGCGATCGACTTTCATGAGGAGGTCCTCGACACGTTTGTAGGTTCGCCTGCCGACCAGACTGCGGAGCCCAACACCTCGATTTGGCCTGATCTGGTGAACAGGCCAGGCCTGGACGTTGTATACGGACCTTGTGAGAAACCAGCTGAAACCCACCATCGATCTGACGGTCTTGTGCCGTCGACATTACGCGGGTCAGAACCGCTGAGGCTGCGTGCGCAAGCGGTGCCGGGAGAAGGAGGACGAGCGCCATTTTGCCACGCGCGCTTGTTTGAGCTTGGGCGCTCAAATCCGTAGACATCGCTTGTCACGAGCCACATTCGTGCTTTGACACTTTCCTCTCGTCCATGAAACATCACCAAGTACTTGTGTCTTGTCTTCATGCTGTCCGTGTCTTGTCTGCATGTCGTTTAAGGTTTATCTCATTAGGGTCCCTTCGAAACCCGTAATCCGTAGCTCCCTAGTTAAGAACGGGTTATAGATTAATTATAACATTCTCGTGAATGCTCTTGCTTGTGTTGTGTTCCCTGATGTGTCCCCAATAAATCTGGCTGATTGTATGAAGTTTGCCGCTTTGAATTAATTCGTGCCGCGCCGAGGAACGATCCGCTCGATTTGGATATAAAAACCAAAATGGTTACAGACTGGCAGAATTTCCTCGATCTCTGACAAACCAGTCTGTAACCGGGGTCTATTTCACCAACTGGTAAGGTCCAGGTTATTCTAGTATTGGTATCGCCATTCTAGGCGCGTGACCCGCGGCCTGTGCCGAACCAGCCGTGTTTATAACCCCGGAGACGGCGGTGGTTAGGGTGGCGCCGAATCTGTAACATTGGCTGTCGAGAGTGGGTGCGAAAACCAAACTGTTACAGATAGTGATTGACATCACTCGTCCGAATCCCCCACCGCGAATCCTTACATATATATATATATATATATATTATATATATATATATATATATATATATATATATATATATATATATATATATATATATACATATATACATATATATATATATATGATATTGCAGCGTCCAAGTACCTGTTAATACGGAATTCCTAAGAGCTGGGATCTTTCGTCCTGAGGGATGGTCCACCAAGCGTCTTTTCAAATGGCAATGCATTTAGTATTACTCTACTTTCCTTTCCCGTTCCACGAGATTGCACAAATGAGCCAAAATAGACGGGAAACACACACAGAAAGTAGATGTCTGAAATGTGTTTTCTTACCTTTTAAAGGATTTATTTGAAAAGCAAAGTGCAGGGAAGAGGGTCGACAAGACATTATAACAATGCAACAAACCAAGCAAGTCAAAACACACAAAGAGGAGAATGGGATATGCAAACATATACAATGCAAGAAAGAGAAATACAAGCTCAAATCCTCACCCACTAGGTACCACAGATTGCACATGCCTCTGTGATGGGAAGTCCGCACCCCATCCCCACTCATAAACAAGAGGTATTTACGCATACATAATCAATGTCTAAATTGTCCATAAATTACAGACGCAGCCTCAGCATCACGTGTAACAAATAACTTACCCTTAACAGGTCCCTGTTGCATGGTAATCTAACCTACTCGAAACACACGGACAATACTACACTTGCCCAGTCGTGCTATTATGGTCCCCCCCCCCCCAACCCTGCTACACAAATATTATATATATTATATATTTATATAATTATATATATAATATATATATATATATATATATATATATATACAAATACGGGTGTGTTCAAAAAGTATCCAACCTTAATTTTTCGTTCGTAAACAAATGAAGCTAGGGAGGTGTGGTTTGGTGCACGTATGTAGGCGATCCTAATTCGTATGCGTGAATATTTTCCCGCCTGCAGAAGCTGTCAGTCGCCGACAGACCGCCGATGAGTGAGGAAGTGTAAGTGAGCTTCGTCGGATTTTCGTTTTTGACAAAATGACGGATCACTGTGGTCTCATCGCCAGTGATCACTGTGTTGAAGAAGTTGGGATGCTGTTCACAGTCTCCAGCATGTCCTGCGATCTCCAAACGGAGTTGCTTCTGCTCGATCGTTAGCAGGTTTGGCACGAACTTCCTGAGATTCTCCTTAAGCCCAAATCCTCAGTCACAATGGAATGAACGGATCCAATGCTGAACCCGCCTCGTCTGCAAGTTCTCTTATCGTGATAGACGATCCTGCATCAGCAGGGTCCTCACTTGGTCAATGACGATCTCATTTCGGGATGTTGAGGGCCTACCAGAACGTCTTCACTTTCCACTGATGTGCGACCATCTTTGAGCGGTTGTACCACTCTTTTATCTGTGTGGTGCCCATTGCTTCGTTCCCGAAGGCCTGTTGAATCTTGCGGATCGTTTCCACTTGGGAATCGCCAAGCTTTACACAAAATTTTATGCAGTAGCGTTGTTCAAGTGTTTTCTCGTCATTTTGTCAAAACGAAAAATCTCGCACGGCGCTCACTTGCACTTCCTCACTCCATCGGCGGTCTGTCGGCGACGCATGACAGCTTCTGCAGGTGGGAGAATATTCACGCAACGAATTAGGATCGCCTACATACGTGCACCAACCACGCCTTCCTAGCTTCATTTGTTTACGCACGAAAAATTAAGGTTGGATACTTTTTTGAACACACCTCGTATAATATTATTATTATATATAACTAGTATATTATATATAATATATATATTATGTAATGTAGTATACTTACTATATAGTATATACGTACTAGTATATATAATCTGAATTACGCAAAAGAGTATCCTTTAGCCCATCCCTCTTCTAAACACTCACTATAATATCAAAATGAAACTGCGCTGTACCGATAAGATATGTTTGTCGAAAGCTTGATGTGCATCTCTGATACTTGATAATCTGCTCTAGGTGCATAAGTGACTTTCTCAGTTCGTCTATGATTGTCGTCAGACTCCTCGTATATCTCTCTAAGACTGATGACATCTTCACGTAATAACTTGACCTGTTCGCTGCTCACGTCGTCTGCGTCTAGCTATTACATCCAGTACGTCAACATGTCAGATCATCAGTTTCGTCCAGTCTCACGTACTTATCACCAATAGCTGCTCTCATGTAGCCCGCGACTCGCTTAGTCATGTCTCAGACATATTCTGGTTAGCTCTCTGAAGAGATATAAGGACTCTCACGATCATATAATGATGACTGCACTCAGCGTGTTTAGATTGTGCAATCACCAGAATTCTGCCGCCTCTGTCATTATTGCTAGCGGCTCATTGTTCTCAATATTAGACAACTCTTTTCTGCATCCCAAGCAGAAGGCGATGTATACTAGTATACGTGGCCTACGTATAATGGTCGTAGTCTCACGAGTTCCTGCTGGACGAGCTGGAGACGTATGTCCCATTCGCGCACGTGATTAGTATGCTTAATAGTTGGCTCTTTTCAATAAAAGGGCACCAGGGTGGCAAAATTGGGTCATTTCAATTCACAGCTGTCGCTAACTGGATTTTCAAGGGTGTTTGCGTATGTCTCTCCATTATACGCTAGTGTGTCCGCCTTGCTGGTGCATATCCTCAACGGCGGATTGACTGTACCTGACTATCATTCCGCGTGCATGCACTTGCTCGCTATTGGACTGTTCGACACCCAGACGTAAATCAGGCCGCCTATGTGAGCAGGTAGTACGACCTCCATCAACTCTTGCTATGATGATTCGACGGACCTTCGATCGAGTGATGGGCCAAGGATTCGACGTCGCAACTGGCAAGGAGAGAACATCGGGCAGATTGGTTCCTAATAGTCTAGCCTGCTCGCTCAGACATGCTGCAGGTATCATTGCTCAGTGGACGCAAGAGTTCCTAGCCCAGGTCATAATTCTCCAGACCCAAGATTGGCTGGCTCCATTGATGTCTGGCGTATCGCGAATGCACCTGTCTCTATTAATCCAATATACCAATGTGGTCAGCATCATGGCTACGACGATGCAATGCCTTATCATAGTACATGTGAAGCCACAGCAGCTATCTGTCCGGACTGACATTGCACCTGTGCTGTTCTGTACTGTAGAACAACATTATGAGATGGTGTATCTTGGTCAAAAACTTGACATGTCATCAATAAAATGCCAATGTTTCAATTAGCAATTGTTGGTTTGTTTTATTTGAACTGTTACATTTTTATTACATTTCAAACAAGTGGTAAGTTTCTTTTGCGTTTCAGTATATATATTATATATAATATATATATTATATATATATTATATATATATATGATGTGACAATTAAATGATCAAGTTTTGTGTCAAGGAACTGATATGTGTCATATTAATGCTATGATTTTGTGGCTTGATGCAAAGTTAAAATCCATCCAGAAATTTTAAATTGTACTTCACACAATTTCCAGTTGTGGTTTGTTGTAAAGAAGGTATTCTCAAACTCTGATATGGTTCAGCACAGCGAAGCAAAACACAATGCATGTACCGTACATTCACATGAGCAGGTTTGAAAGAAGAAAGAATGCAAAATAAGTGAAAATAAAAATAGATGGAAGTGAAAGCGAATCGGTACCTGGATGGTTTCAGAGGAAAAGTGATTCTCCGAGATCATTATGTTACCAGAATCATCAAGCCTGACAATTGCACCGGCATTAGCTTGCACCTCAGCCTCAAAGGCCTGATGTTTCTGGATCTTGCCCTGCAAGAAAAAGGTGAACAAACAACTACTTAAGGAAAAATAAAACTGAAAAAAGTGTTTGGTGCACAATTTAAGACGGTCCAATTGTTTCAGCACAGATGGTCAATGTTGATGTGAAAAAAATGGAAAAAATTCAAAAACAGAATTAATTATCATTGATGATTATTACTTTCCCCACTTCATATCCTTATCTCAAAAAAAAAAGTAGTAGTAAATACCAAAAATTAAAAAAAAATAAATTCAGCAGCAAACACATCCTGGAGAATTTTGAATAATTTCTGCAGAAGCAGTCACATCTTCTTTACGAGGAGCAGTGGAGCACATACGATTGCATTCATGCTTACTGGCTGGCCAATCATGAAGAAGTGTCTGATAAATAAATTAGTGGGACAGCCACAGAAGTTATTTGTTGTTTACAAAATTGCACTTTGGTTATATTTTATCCAAATATCCTGCCAATTTATACATACTATGAGAAAGGAATCCTCATACAATCCCAATACCATATACCAACTAAAAAGGAAAGCATGTGTCCATGACTATACACTGTTACCTGCAGATTTGTAGGGTCTTTATAGCTCTCATCTGAGGCCACCTGCAGCTTTTCTTGAATCCACTTGTCCAGCTCATCAGCATCTCTCCGAAAAAACTGGAACCGTCGTGAGTCCTCGAGTTTTTGTCGCCGCTGCAAGGAGAGCTCCTTGAAGCGACTGTACCTGTATACCGCACAGACCACATGAAATCAGAAACGATAAACAAAAAATTATATTAAACAGCTCAGGAGCTACTTTAAAATTTTAGTTGAGTATAGGCTTTAATTAAAAGGGTACAACTTGTGCTGCCCCATATAATCTGCATTCTTTTTCTTTATTTTTTTTAAATTCGCAAATTTTTTGCAAAAATCTATGGAAACAGAGATTTATCATGCCCACGTACCACATTATGGTGGAGGAGACAGCAGTAACGAAGTGCAATGTTCAAGTGTGAATATGTACAAAATCATCATAAAAACTGTCAATCTCATGAATCTTCAATGTTTGGATTTTAAAACAACACATGCACAGAGTGGCCAAGCGACCTCTTTCAAATTCAGACTACAATACTTGGTTTAAAAAAAAATAATAATAATAAAAGTAAGGAACCAAAAACAAAAAGCTCTGACCAGGAGCAATGGTAAATGGAGCCTCAAGAAAATACCAAAAAAGGTTGGGGAGGTGTTCAAGGGGAGTGGGGGAAGGGAATATGAGGGACTTTTTTGATCAAATGGGGAGTCGAACTGGAATTTTTGGACCGTTTGTTACATTCAAATTGTCAGATTACTTGGAACAATCCACATTCATTTTGACATGAT
>CM068953.1:146677853-146692591 GCA_035128595.1 Eptatretus atami
TTATGACTCCAGGCAGAGGGTGGTATTTGGGAAAACCAAACAAATGGCAAATAAAAATTCTGGCCAGAGCAAAGAAAAGGGCGGTTCCAAAGTAGATGAGTGTCAAAGAGAGCCGGTACAGTGTCGAAGACCGGTGCTATTATCTTTAATACAGGATGAAGGCTCATGAAAAAGGTAACTGGATTAAAAAAACAAATTATAAAAAAGGCAAAGTGGGGCCAAACATGGACAAACGCAAGGGAAAGAAAATACATGAAAAAATACGACAAAGGAGGGGAGGAAACGGAAAACTGCAAGTAAGAGGGATGGGTTAGGTTAGGTTGTTTAGAGGGTAAAAAAAAAATAAAAATCAAAGAGGGATTGTGGTGAACTCTCTGCTTGAAGCCCTGGAGGAAAGAGAGGGATTGAGCCCCATCTGGAAAGAAGTTCCACAAATGGGAGGAAAGAGGAACAAGGGAGTGGAGGAAGTGGAAAGCCTGAATTGTGGGAATATAACAGTAGTGGGTTTCTGGAAGAACTCGTGCATCCTGGAATTGCTCGGGAGGGTCAGAAGACTGAGAAGAGTGAAGTTTGGGCTGGCAAGTGGTACTTCGGTAAGAAAATAGCTTACAAGATAAAGGTTATTGCCAATAAGAAAGATGCTAGTTGGATAGCATTATCTTTTAAAGCACCATCATCTAATACTTCATTGGTGACCATCCGTTGACAAGCTCACCTGGGCAAGTCGAATCAACACTATGCATGGCTGCTATGCTTCCAATCACGTCAACATGAATGATAGATCGTTCCCAGACATTTATACGATAGATCTTTCTCTCTGTCAAGGGCTGTAGATGCAAGATCCCACCTTTCACTTGAGAACACGGTGAAAGGCAAATCCTTGAGCATCACTGGATTTTCCCATCAAGAACTGAAGCAAAGAGCCTGCCCGTTCTTCTTCCACCACAAAAAGAGTAGTCTTTTTCACCTCTCAACTGCCCTTTGACACATTTGCCCTCTCAGCTGTCTGCCACACACATCCCCCCTCCCCTCCCTCCAGGCAACCAGCATTCAGCTACCAACTCATTCAGTTTCAACCATCCACGGTCCAAGTTGATCACCAATCTCCACCACTTTATTATTTACCCACACGTATAATGTCATCTCTGTGTTAGTAAATTGCCTCACCAACCGATTACATTCCGGTCCAGTCATAGTATTAAGTGTAGATTACAAAGAGAGAGGCTGAATGCCGAAACTCTGTTTCTAAATCTTGTGTCCCACACCCATCGCTTTCTGTACCCACCTTACCCAATTGCACCCAGCTGTTCCTGCACTCTGTGTCCTTTTCTCCTGACAAAGTGGAGAGCTTGCTGTCAAACCTCGACTCAGATTCTGCAACCGGTCCAGACAGCATCAGCCCACGTGTCCTGAAAACCTACTCTGCTGCTCTTGCTCACCCTCTCTCTGTTCTATTCACCCTCTCATTTACTCAAGGTTAACTGCCATCTGCTTGGAAATCAGCAAACATTACCGCTCTTCATAAAAAGGTGCAAAAAATGATCCCTGCATCTAAAAAACAATCAGCCTTTTCCCAATCATCAGAAAGGTCATGGAATCCATCATCCCACCTGACATCAAATCCTTCTTCTCAAATGGCTTGATTTCCGACCAATTTGGATTTAGACCAGGTCACTCAACCCTGGATATGCTGATTCTGCTCTCCCAACAATGAATGGAGATCCTAAATGCCAAACATGAGATCAGAGCCATCTCTCTAGACATATCGTGATCTTTTGATATGGTCTGGCATCCAGCACTGCTCACCAAACTCTCTTTGTATGGTATCCAAGGCAATCTCTACTCATAGCATGTGGACTTCCTCTGCTGTCACAGTCAACACGTGGCTCTTAATGTCTGTGTCTGTGTCTCTCTTATCTCCTCTTCCTGTCCAGGCTGGAGTTCCTCAAGGCAGTGTTCTTGGCCCTGTGTTTTATCTGGTTTTCATCGATGATCTCTCCAACTGGAAAATCCTTGTCTTTGCTGATGACTCCACCTTCTGCCACACCATCTCTCATCTCTCAGATCAGCAGGCAGCATCCTCTTCACTCTCTGCAGACCTGGATAAAATCACAAGCTGGGCAAACACTTGGAATATGTCTTTCAATCCTGACAAATCTCACACTCTCACGATGTCTCTCTGAAAGGACCTTCTGGGAACCCCCCCCCACTCCTAATCTACCTTTCAACAATCTTCTTGAAGAGGTTCTGAAGCTGGGAAAGCCACATTACCTTGAGCTGGCCTCCAAAACCAGTTGCCGACTGGGCATCCGACGTCGTGCAGTCCTTCCTTAGCACACTGGAGCTTCTAACCACTTACAAAGCTTTCATCCACAGCCTGAGGGAGTACTGCTCTCCCCTCTGCGATGGTGCACCTGCCCCACACCTAGCTTGTCTTCACGCTGTGGAAACCAAGGCTTTTAGGATCAATGGTATCTCCCGCGATGAAGCCGAGTCTTGGGTCTCTCACTCTGTCACTGCAGGCAGGTCGGTGGTTCTGTCTTCTACAGTCTCCTCTCCAGCCTTGCCCTCCCTACTCTGCCCCCCCCTATATTTCCGCAGGGCGTTCAAGGTCCGTGAAAATAAAAATATACATCAAATACAAAGTTGTGAAATGGAGATAAATTATATTACCAGCTGCAGCAGGTCTTTGGGAAAGCAATTTTACCTCGCTTCTTCTTTCAATATTCAGCTCTGAGTAATTTCATTTTTGGAGATATTGTTGTCGAGTTGAATCTTGTGAAAATCAACATCACCAAGTTCAATAAAGCTGGTGCATTGGACACTCATTCAGGAAGTACGGATGATATGTGCAGTGGATAAGCCAACACATTTGTGAAAACAATGAGAAAAACAAACTGTGCATTGTACATTCTCCAGACACCAAAGATAAAGAACACACCTATCCAGAACTTGCTGCCGACGTTCTTGTATGTCATCTGCAGTTTCCAAGATTTTCACTCCAACAGAATCCATGTCCTACAGAGGATCGGAGGGGGGGGGGGGTTAAAGTCAGATATACCAATATATAGTATTTCAAGAAAATAAAACACAATAAACTTCAGGGAAACGTTGGAGGCTGACAAAACACCATTATACAAGATACTCTAATGCTGGATATACACGAGCAATCATTTAAGGTTTTTTTTTTTTTCCTTCACAACTCAAATAAAAAACCACATGTCATCAATAGACAACTCAAAATAAACAAATTTCAATTTGGCAATCCAGTTTCACGAATTGGTCGATTTTCAACAATTCAAAGCAGCCTTCATTCATAAATATTTGACTCTTTCCATTTGGCAGACAATGTGTTGCTATCAATGGAACATGCTCCTCTCCTGTCTTAGGTGGAGACTGGAGTGTTTCAAGGCAGTATCTTGGGCCCAATTTCGTTCTTAACCAACATTAACGACATCTGCAATTCTCTGAAAAACTTTTTCCTTTTGTGTCAAACAGTACCCCATGGTCATCCCACTCAGCAGAGAAGCTTTATCATTCTTTGCTGATGTAGAAAGTATGAGATACTAGTCTGGTAAACTGAACAGGTCCTTCATTCATGGAAAATCTCAATCCTACCCTGTCGCTCATGAAGAAACATCAATGTAACCCGCCTTGGCATAATTTTTATATTATTATTTTTTAATGTTGAGGTTTCGGCAACCCGACATCCCAAAATTCCTTCACACCCACCGTATTTTTTTTTTTACGTACCGCAGCGATTTCATAGTTTCCGGAATTGATGACTTGAAGCGGAAAAACACCCAAAAACGGAATGTCGTAAATTACAGAAAATGAGGATTACTTCGAAACAAAATATTCACTGAACCCAATTTTGGTCATGCAATTCTCCAAGAGAATTCCCACAGCATATACGAAAGTAAAACAACAAACAAAAAACCCCACAATTTGATGCATAAAGGAATACCATCCATAATTGGAACGCCAGCACAGTCCAACGTTCCGTTCACATAAAATTGCAGGTACTTCAGACGAGTGTTGCTGGGAAGCTCAATCTCGAGTGCTGGTGCTAAATACTTTTTGAAAAAAAAAAAAACTCCATCCAACAACACTGGAAGCGGAATCAAAGCAAAATTAGATTTGAACGTCACCTCCACTCAGTTGAAAATTCAGTGAAAATATTCCATAAGAATGGCCACACTGTTGTCGCAACTTGCGATCAACTCCCCTGTCCACTCAACTTCATTATCCTTGCTCATGTCCTATGAGTCTGTGGTGAAAGCTGGGTCTGAGAATAAAATAAAAATAATAATAATAATTTCCCACGGCTGAGCTTACATTCTCCAATCTGTCTCATTAACCTTGTGCCGTGTCTGTCCCATGTTCCCATGTGAATAAATAAAAATAGACAGCTAAGATTAATAGCGATTCCAAACAGGGGATTTAACTTTCTATCTGTTAACTCAGTTTTGTCGTGTGTGTGGGGGTGTCCCTCTCCTCCCTCCTGCTCTCTGTAATAAACCTTTTGTTCATAAAAACCTGCATGTGGTCATTCGAGGTACGGGACTTCACCATTAAGCGCGAATGCATTGGCTTTAAAAATCCATCAACAGGCCGATTGGGAAACTCGCATGCAAACCACTCTTAAAAGAGTTGACGAGTCACAGTTATATCAGAATGAGCCGATTCGTCACATGGTCACAGATCGTTTCACCGCAATATGGGGCCGTTCAAACATTAAAAGCTTTTTTTTTTTTAGGGTGACGCATACGAGCTTGATCACAACTTACTAATAATTTTTATTTGACATACGATTACATTTTTTGGGGTCCCTCATTGTGATGACACTCGACCCAAACAAAGCCAATGGAAATTTGACACGACAAAGCCGGACAGTGCATAATCAGCAGAGGCCTACGGGCCTAATGTTTGGTGCACCAGAAAAATCAAGATGGCGGAAATATCATTTTGGCTGGGTGGAGACAAACGACATGGTCATCTGTCCAGTGGGTCGGATGATTAACCGACAATTACAGAACAAATTTGGGTTTCAGGGTGTTTCATCAATTTTTCAGAGTTATGCCCTTTTTGGACTCAAGAAATATCACATTGGTAGGGGACATGTATTGCAAAGCAATTCTTGCTCTTGTTTCAGATATTTTTGGCGCACAAGGACTCAGCCAACCTCCTCCCCATTTCCACAACAGCCGTGTTCCTCAATGCTCTAGTCACGAATGAGGATAGACGTACGTCCGAGTCTCTATCTTCCCATATAGGCCAGATGGTGAGATGACGTCATGACTGTAGGGTATGAGTGTATCAATTTTATTAAGTTACTGTAATACCCATGCTTAATGACCCGAATTGCCTGAAAAGAATTTGAGCGGATAGCAAATAGATAAACTTTTATACAACATTTTTATGGGGTGGTACATTCTGTGGTGTACACAGAATGTAGCTTATACTTGATAGTCCCCTACTGGTATCACCGGAGGGTACTATCAGTTTGCTCTCCATCTGTCTGTCCCACAGTAGCAGCTGTCCGTCCAATGGGTGCCCATTTCAAAAATCGACCCCCAAAACGAATGCCAACAACAGTAGCAGCAGCAGTAGCAGCAGCAGCAGCATCAGATGAATCTCTTATAGACCTGCTACAGGTCACAAGTAAAAATACAATTGCCGACGAAAACAAAATGTCGATCACATGTGCATGTGTGCATCTTTTCAGAGAAACTTTTTTTTGTTTGTTTTTTTTAACGGTGAAAAAAGAAAGTCGAAATTCAGATGAGATTGCCAAAAATAACAAAAACATTGGTGTGTTTATGTCAATCTACATACCGCCACAACTACGTACTTCCTTTGACGGTGAGCATACATGGACATCGTAATCACATTAAAACACAGCTGTCTGTCTGTCTTCAATTAAAGACTCAAAAACACCTTGACCGATCTTCACCAAATTTTGCATATGTAATGGGGGTCTGCAGGGTCAAGTGATTGGCACAAAATAATTCCCCCGTCCCCTGGTGGGTTGACGACATTTTTATCTGTGTACCTGGAACAGTGCACGTTTCTTGTCAATATCAATTTAGTTTAAAGTGCCAAGTCCCATAGATGTGGTTTCCACATTTTTCACATCTGTAATTTATAACTTCATTTTCATTTTATTACTTCCACCACCAAAGGTGAAGAGTTATGTTTTCACCCTTTCGTGTCTGTTGGGTAGTCGACCTAGTCGAAAAAAAAAAATTCCCAAAAATGTTTTTTTTGAGATTTGTTCTACCCTTATCAGTATTTAAAATGGCGATTTCAATTAATACAATGGCGATTTCGATGAAACTTGGTTGGTAGGTTCATACCATGACCTAGTTGTGTGCAAATGAGAACCGTTGCTATGGACACCACCGTTGCCTAGCAACGGGACTTTGAAATTTTTGAAAAATCATAAAAAAATTATTTTTTCGAAAATCAAAATCGGCCACGAGCGACTGTGGTAGTACATTCAGCCATATTGTCAAAAATTTCCAGCCGGATCCTATGAAAACTGTCGGAGAAGATAGACTTTGAATGAACCCTGGTCGAAAACAATAAAAAAACGAAGTTCGTTATATCTCAGAGACTATGAGTCAGATATACATGAAACTGGTATGGTAGGTTCATGGTATGTCCTAGTTATGTGTGAGAAAGAACCGTTGCTATGGACCCTCCGTTGCCTAGCAACGGCCGAAAAACCTCTAAATGTGGGGGTATTTTAACGAAAAAATAATCTGCAGCATTAACCCTTGAAGCTGGAATCATGAATTTCTTGTTGCTTAATCCTCAGGTCATTCCCCATTGAACGGGCCCATCGCGTCAGGTTATATTGGGTAGGTGACTACCCATGTCCGCCTACCGGCTTGTCTGTCTGTTTGTGACTTGCAAAATCGAAGATTTTTCAAGTATATTGGTCAGTCCATTTTGTTATTCTGTTTGTCAACTATATGTCACAATTTTAAACTGATCTTCAAGAAACTTCACCACATGGTAGAGTTCGCCATAAGGAAGAAGCCTATTGTTTTTGAGGTCAAAAGGTCAACATAGGCCCAAGGTCAACAATTAAGGTGGTATTTCTAAAATCCTCAATTTTCATCCAATTGACTTGAAATTTGAAGGATTTATATTTCAGGTCATTGACGTCAACTAGCCAATTATTTTTGAGGTCAACATGGAACAAAAGGTCAACATAGGCCCAAGGTCAACAACTAAGGTAGTATTTCTAAAATCCTCAATTTTCATCGGATTCACTTGAAATTTGAAGAGGAGTTGCATATTTGGACATTGCATTCAACCACAAATTATTTTTGAGGTCAAATTTGTTTTATGGATTTTGCAAGTATCGTGCTCTGCACGACATCATCTTCTTCTTCTTCTTGTTTGTTTGTGTTCAGGATATCTCAAACAATTGTGGACGGATCTGGATGAAATTTTGTGGACAGGATGTGTGTGACAAGGACGAACTGAGTAGATTTGGGTGAAGATCCAGATCCGGATACAACTACTAGAATTTTTAAGCGATTCTTCACCATTGAGAGATAGGGCTGACAAACGATAAATAGCATGATATTTTTAAAATGTATTGGGCCAGATATGTTCTCGTGGATCAGGCATTACGGGGTGGAGGTAAGCGCTCTACCGAGTGCCCTTCTTGTTATTCCATGCATGTCACCCTGGTGGCAAAATACACCACTCAGGGATGCTGTGTCGGATTTTAGGTGTGGAACCTTAAAGAAAATACAAGTTCACCATTTTCATTGATCCCATGAAATGGAATTTAGGATTTCTGGAAACTGAAAAGGCACTTTTTGAAATGGGGAGGTGGGGGGAAAACATCACTGAATCAACATATCTTCCATTTAAGCACACACAAAAAGCTCTACCTACCTACCTCAATTCATTGAGAAGCATGTTACCAAAACACAGCGTATTTCTTTTTTGGCCTAACCTATTACTGTGGTCAGCCACTGGAAAAGGTTCAATATCTTGAAATTCTGGGCCTCAGCATCAGCCATCACCTCTCATGGGCCAATCACAAAACAGCATATAACCAAGGGGAAAAGAAATGCAGCAAAAAAAATAAGAAAAAAAATTTAAAAAACGTAATTTCCCTTTTGTACAGAGCATACATTTTACATAAAGAAACCCGTGTTTTGTATAATATGGGTCTGCGAAACTGTTTTTTTGTATACCTTGTCGAGGCTCGTATGAGAGCGAACACACACGCACAGCAAGGGGGGGGCATGAGACAAGAGGGGTGGGAGTGGGAAGACAAAAACAGTGGAGAACAGAGACTGTTAAATTAATTGCACATTTACCGAAACATTTCTCCAAAAAATAATTATAATTGTTCCATCTGCCATTGAGCACTTCCTTGTCCTCACTCATAAAATATTCTGCAAATTCTGATCAGATCTCTTCAGCTTTTTCTTTCCTTTTCAAGTAGAGTCTTTGATCCGAAGGTTGCTAATCATGAATTTCCATTCTCCAGTTTTCCGCTTCTTTCTCAGTTGCCCATATAGTCCTTGATGTTAAACCATTCCTTTATATCAGGGGTCACTTAAAAATTCTGCGTTTAATGCACGCTTGAGCCGATACCAGAACCAAAATGAAGAAGAAACTATCTAACCCACCGTGTCTGGGTCTATTCGGCAAAAGAAAAGGAAAAGCAATTTTCATTTACCGAAATATTTTGTCGACTAGAAACCAACAAAGCCAACTTGGAGAACAAACGAGCTAAAATTAGTTTGCTTTAACGCACGCTCGAGCCGATACCGGAATCAAAATTAAGAAGAAGAAACTGAATTTCCAAAGTCGAAAAAAGGCGTAACTGTGAAAGATTGACGAACGCCCTGAAACTCAAACTTGTTCTACAACTTATCATAACAAAGCCATGTACGAAGTTTCAGTTGAGTATACTAAAGGGTATGGGAAAAAGTGAAAAAAAATCACTGCTGGGACAGATGGATGGACAGACAGAGACAGACAGAAAGCCTATGGTCCCCTTCGGTGAAAATGGTAATGTGAAACGGTGAAAATGGGACAAATAATAGGCACACAAAACTACGTATGATATCAAATGATGCCGATAGCTGTTCACTAAGGTCACAGGGAATTTAGAGGCGTAGAACTGTGACTACCCTCCAACGTGTTAAGATGGGTACTGAACAAGACAAGTGTGGGTGGTGGAGGAGGGGAAGAGGGTGATGGAGTATTTGCACTGCAAAAATGTTTGAAATTTAGGCGCACACTTCTACGACATCAAATGGTGACTAAAGCAGCTTTCAAAGCTTGGCATCACATGAAGCCAATAGCTGTGAAAGGGTTTATTAAAAAAAAAAAAAGAAAAAAAAAAGATAAATGTAGCTTCACAGAGTGGCATGTGCAAATGTAGCTTCAGTGCAAATGGCCTGTTTCACTAAATGTGAGCTGGATACGATATAAAGAGGGGCATGTACTGACCTATATAAAGTCGACAAACAAATAATATTACATCAAATCGATAATATAAAACAATGTTTTGAGCTTATCCAGAATTTACATTCCAGAAAAGGTATCGTCATCATGCACCGTCCGTCTGTCCATCAGTCTCGTTTATCGACTTCTCCAACCAAACCGCTGGGCTGATCTGGCTGAAATTTGGCAGCAGCGTTCCTCTAGTGACTGGTAACAGGAATTGCAAACCTCGTTCTGGTCACATGACTTGAAGTAGGTCAAAATGGCCAACTTGGTAAATTTCTTCAAAAATCTTCTTCTCCAGACCCACTAAAATATGCGACCAAATTTGGGTTGCAACATTAGGACAGGGTCATGATGTTAAATTGCGGAGGCCATGCCGATCCCATGACGGGAAGTGTGTCAAAATGGCAGTCGTGCAAATTCCTTCCAAAATCTTCTTCTGTACACCCACCAGTCAGAAGGCTACACAATTTGGGTTACAGCATTAAGCCAGGGCCCAGTGGATATATTTTTTATAACTTCAGTTCGGGAGCATCGTTCAATACAGAACCCAAATAAAAAGAGTCGAAAAAGCAATATCACTTTCAAATATCAATGGCAACAAGAGCGAACACTTCTTTGCAATACATGTCCCCTACCGATACCAATAAATGTTCGGGAGATAACTTGTTTTCGTTTAACGCATGCTTGAGCCAATACCTGAATAAAAATGAAGAAGAAAAAACTGTCGAACCTACCATGTTGCATTTGTTTCTCAGCCTTGCTTATTTCATTCGAGCAATATTAAAATTAATCCGATGTACATACACAAAGCAAAAACATGTGTACGGCTGATGTGCATATACAGTATATTACATCGTGGTTATATACCTGGGATCATTCCAATTGCAAGGGACCACGAACTAACACCCAGGCCGACCGATCTGTGCTGCTTCATGCAATGGGGGTGCATGATTTTATAGGGTGGGGTCAGGCTAACTGCCCAGCAAATGAGTGTAATGCAGTGGGGTTGTCAGGGCAGCTGAACACTGACCAATGTTATAAAGTGTTATATTTTCTCAGTCTAAAAAGGGCATAACTGAAAAATTGACAAGATGCCTTGAAACTTGAACTTGTTCTGCAACTTATCATAATAAAGCCATGTACCAAGTTTCAGTTGAATATGTTAAGAGGTTATGGTGGGCCGGGGGGGGGAAGTCGGAAAAACCATAGGTGGGACGGACAGATGGACGGCCAGCAAACCTGAAGTCCCCTCCAGTGAAACCGGGAAGGGACTGTAAAATAAAATGAATCCAGCAAAACTACTGTTCACAATGAAATGGAAACAAGATATTACTGGAGAAAAAAAAATATATATATATATAGTATGTATATATTGTTACGGCTGTGGAAATTCGCAAACCACCATTCAGGACCCGTAGGTGAGATATCTCTTAAGTACATGTGTAGTTAGCCCAAACCCGTTGTCTAGAGAGAATTTATGTGATTCATTCGGGCTGCGACGCTTTGAGATAGCCGTTTTTCTGTTCTATCTTTATTTTGAACCAACCACGTCTCAACCGCCATCACACAACAACACCTTACCACCACGCCAGCCATCGTCACCAACTACAACCACGCTCCAACCCTCAGACAACAACAACAACGCAACAGCCACGACCTTTACCTTCACAACTCGCTCCACATCATCGCATCATGCCATTCCAAACGGCACCATGACCATCAAACCACCACCAAAAACCCTCACCACCCTCACCTCTCTCCTTCTACGGCCATTCCCGCACCACCTGTGAACACGAGCGTCGGGCTGTCTTGGGCTCGTTCAGCGATACGCACCGAGCCGCGAGCGCAAATAGCGGCCTTTCCGAGGAAATTCGGATCACAAACGCTACACGCCCACTTCTGATCCGTCCAATTAGGAAGCGCGGGGCGGCTTGGCCCCGCCTCCAGGCGCATCTGTGTGAAACCGATATATGCAAATTCTAGGATCAGGGGAGATTCACGCCCCGTTTCCTCCAACCAATGGGCGAGCGTGGCTCCGCCCCGAGGTCATCCTGATCCGGATATTTGCATATTAGCTGCTCCTGCCGGCCTATAAGAAGGCGAGCGCAAGGCAGAGTAGAGAGTTTTTTGGTTGGAGAGCAGAGTGGAGTCGGGCGGCGAAGTCATCGGTGTGGCAAAGAGTTGGGTTCTGGAGTCGGCTGAGAAGAGTTGCGGGAAGAGGCAAAGGAGCTCGGGTCCGAGGCGAAAAGGACGGCGGTCGGCGACGAGGTCGCGGTGTGGGATCGCTCGTCGCGGGACCCAAGCCAGCCAGCCATTCTCCTCCCCAGGGCATCAACAATTCCCCCTTTCCCCGTGCTGAGATAGTGCAAAAAGGGGGCCCCGTTCCCACCCCACTCCAAACGTCGTGCCAACGAAACCCGCCAAGGAGCACGGAGTCGGGGCACAGCCGCGCGGCCACATCTGCGGCTCGTCCGCACACGCGTCACGAGGACGTGGGTAGGACCCCCCTCGGTCTCGCGGGCCTGGCCGCTCCTCTAGGTCCCGCGCACATTTGGCCTACAGGCCTGTCTGCCTCCTTGTCTTTGAGGGTGGCTTCTTTCCTTTGCTTTTGTGTAAATGTGTGTTGGCGCCGTCTGTAAGTAGAACTGTATAAGTGTTGCCGTGTGTGCGCGTAGTCGGTAGTAACTCTGCGTCGTTGTTGCTTTTGTTTGGGTTGATATTATGTGCATTTTGACTGTATGGCTGTATATACGTGCTTTCTGTGTGTGTGAAATAAATGTGCATTGTGTGAATGTTTTCCCGTTTCGCTTCGTCCTTTCTTTATTGACCCTCATCCTGCTTCACGTAAAGGGTTCGTAGTGGGCTTAATACGCCCGGTAATTAATCGAACCGTGGAGGTCGACGATAACACCGCTCGTTATCCCGATAGTACGGAACGGGCGCCAAGCGGCTCGTGTCCGGAGTCGACCTGCGGCGGGTACGATCGCCCGGTTTACCATCCGCGTGGGTACTTAGGTAGGTCGAGTTTGGCGAACAACCCTATCCTACGCGGGTGGCCGATTGGCACGATTGTGGTGAGGTCGAAAGGCCCACCCGTGACTGGCTCCGGGCGATAGTTCCCGGAGGGTCACGACTGAATTGTCCGTCCGGTGGGCGACGTGCCGCGATTCGAGTCACGTGGCCGTTCGCACGCCGGCGGGCACGAATTCGCAACAATATGTATGTATGTATATATATATATAAATGTATATGTATATATCTCTATTATAATACCAAGCTTGCACACTAAAAACTCGGCTCGCCGTCACACGATTCCTATGAAATTGCTGTGGCACTTAGCGGACATGCCGACAATGTTTGGGAAGTCTTGGCGTTCCATAGTACCACTTGCATTTTGCACAATGCGTATTTTTTCATTCCCCGTGTACGGTCGTCGTCTGCTACCAGCTATGTTGTACTGCTATCCCGTGCATGTGCACGGGTATCGCTAGTATGTATGTACATATATATATATATATATATATTATAGACCGTATGCTAAAATTGAAACGCACACAGCAGGTAGACTCTTGGAATCGTTTATTTCCGTAATGTACGTTAAAAGTAGCGCCTTTCCCGTCGGGGTTACTTTGATCAAATGCGTTGGGTTGGGTAGCTAGCACCCCCTCTCAACCCATTGGGCTCATAGCAACATCAGCGCGTAATGACGTGAGCAGTCAGGGCCATCATCACGTTTTGCGTGTGTTGTTTTGCGTGTGTTGTTTTGCGTGCGTTGTTTTCCTGTCATGATTTCTCGGCATGTGCCAATAACACCAGCATTCTGGAACCTTCACCGAAGCCATGCCTTTAGGAGGCACACGCCAAGTTCCCATTTGTTGTTAAAACCCCACACAAAGTCCTGGTTTGTCTGTTCGTCTGTATAGACGTCTACCTTGTACTGTATTTCGTTTTCCTAATCTCCAATCTCCATTCATTCCCCTCCAGCTGAACACGACCGGAATAGGGACCAGGGCATGACACAGCAGCCCCTAAATTGCCTTGTTCACATGTTCCTTTCAATCTGCCCGGGTGTCTGTCCTTTCCCCATATTGGTCCAGCAATGTCCGTACATAGATTAGCTGGGAGATTATAATTCCCCAACTGATTGGCTCTCACATCAGTCCTGGCATTGTGTTTGCGGTAAACGTATCGATTCCCCATGTAAAGTGCGGAGCTCCTGACAGCCAGAAGGGTCAACTGAGTGCATGTCTGGGCGGACAGCTGAATGAGTGGGGCTCCAGGGGCATCCCACAATGGTTGGTATGGAGCCATCTCAATAAGATCTAATGTGCAGCTCTTCGGCACCACCTGCAATCGGGACAATAAAGCTGTGCCTGGACGCTCTGGATCTTGTGTCCCCCTCCATACCCTCGCTTCCCCCTCCCTCCCTACCCTTTCCCCCTCCCCCTCCCTCGCTTCCCCTCCCCATCCCTCTTCCCCATCCCCCCTACCCTCGCTTCCCCCTCCCCCTCCCCATACCCCTACCCTCGCTTCCCCATCCCCCTACCCTCGCTTCCCCATCCCCTCCCCATACCCTCACTTCCCATCCCCCCTACCCCCCTACCCTCGCTTCCTCATCCCCCTTTACCCTCGCTTCCCCCTCCCTACCCTCACTTTCATCCTGGTCCCGGACTCTCTGGATCACGCTCGCTCTACCCACGGTTATCGCTCTCGCTTTCATCCTGGTCCCGGACGACTTGGTTTGCTGGCTGGGATCTGCAGCCCTCATGACTGTCGGCTGGCCGGTTCCCATGGAGCTCTTAGTCCCTCGGTTGGGGAGAGCAGTGTCAGAGCCATTGCAGAGCGCAGTATCAAGCTGGGGAAGATGATGGTGCCACGTACCAGTAGGCTGAGGCCACCCTGCCGTGTGTGTATGTGCATGTGCGTGTGCGTGAGCGTGTGTGATGGGTACTCTGTCGTGTTATCCAGTAGATAAGCAGTAGGTAAAGTTAAGTCTGCAACTCGTGAATTTTCTCTTTTTTTGTTAACACACATATATTGCCTTTTATTGCAATTCTTTTACTGCCCTGGTTGCCCTTTGACTCCATTAAAGCCCTCGAGTTCCCTTCCCTCCTTCCCTGAACCCCACATTGATTGCTGTAAATAAATTGCCTTGTTCACATGTTCCTTTCAATCTTCCCGTGTCTGTCCTTTCCCCATATCGGTCCAGCAATGTCCGTACATAGATTAGCTGGGAGATTATA
>CM068953.1:146708454-146713454 GCA_035128595.1 Eptatretus atami
GTTTAAAATTTTCACCTTTGTTGCCTTATAACCTGGAATTAATTGCATTAATCAGACTTTTTCCACATCGTAACCCAACTTCAAGTGAAAAACAAATTCTACGATTTCAGAAATATTAATAAAATACAAACTAGAATATTTTCGCTCCCTCACTCCTCCCCCCTCCCATGAAGTACATTCCGCTCTCCTCTCCCCCCCACTCCATGGAGGACTGTGCCACTCCCTACCGCCACCCATGGAGACATCCCGCTCCCTCTGAAGGACATCCCGCTCCCTCATCCCCACCATGGAGGACTCCTTTCCCTCTCATCCCCCCACGCGAGGACATCCGTTCCTCATCTCCCCCCATGGAGGAATCCCGCCCCCTCAACCCCCCCCACCGAAGTAAGGAACGTCCCCTCATCCCCCACCATGGGGACATCCACTACCTTGCATCCCCATCCCCATCGAAGACTCCCGCTCCCCTATCCCCCCCATTAGAATCCCGCTGCCCTCCATCCCCCCCCCAGAAGACATCCCGCCTTCTCCCCCCCCCTTCCCATTCCTTCTGCCTGCCCCCCCCCGGCGCTCCTGCCTTTCCGCCCCTTCTAACCCCCTCATCCATCCCCCCGCCATGTTATTGAATGAGGGTTTGAAAGAGAGGAGGGGGAGGTGAAAGGGGGAAATCGGGGACAAGGAGTGGAATTGGAGAAAATGGGAAATGAAAGGTGGGAAAGAAGGGGAAAAATTTGGGAAAGAAGAGAAAGGTGGGTTGAAGGAGAAAGTGAAAAAAGGTTGGGGATGGGGAGGAAAAGAGGAAGGATTGTGAGAGGTATGAAGAGTTGGTTATGGGGGAAAAAAGAAAGGGAATGGCTGAAAGAGGGAAGGAAGAGGAGAGAGGAAAGGAAAAGGTTGTTGAAGGGGGGAAAAATGTGGGAAGTGAAGATGGGAGAGAGGAGGTGGAGGGAAAGAAGGGAAAAGGAGGAAGGGTGGGAAGATGAGAAAAGAAGTGGGGGGAATGGAAAAGGGAAAAAAGTTGGAAAAAAAAGTGCGTTGAGGGGGGGGGAGAAAGGGAGGGAAGGAAAGGAGTGTTTGGAGGAGGAGAAAAGAAAAAGAAAAAGAAGGGGATGGGTTATTGGGAGGAAGAAGGGGAATTGGAGGGGGAAGAAGGGGAAAGAAAGGGAAAAAAAAGAATGGAGGGGAAAAAAAAAAAGAAAAAGAGAAAATGAAGGTGGGAAGAGTGAGGATGGGGAAGGGGAAGGGGTGGGGGGGATGAAAAGAAGGAAAGGAAAGGGGGGGGGGAGAAAGGAAGGAAGGTGGGAAGGGGGGGGTGGGGGGGAGAAAAAAAGGTATGGTGAGGGGGGTGGGGGAGTGAATAAAGGGGAAAGGTGGTGGGGAATGAATGTGAAATGGGGGAAGAGTTGGGGGGGGAATTGAATGAATGAATGAAGAAGATGAAAAAAAAAGGTGGAATGGGGGGGGAAAGAGAAAAATGAAAAAGAAAAAAGGAAGGGGAGATGAGGAAGGAAGGGAAATGGAAAGTGGGAAGAGGATGGGACAGGGGAGGAAGAGGAATGGGAAATGAGAAGTGAAAAAGAGGGGGGGAAAGAAAAGGGAAAAAAAGGATTGGGAGGGGTGGGGGAAAGGAAAAAGAGAGAATGGAGGTGGAGAAAAAGGGGGGGGTGAGGAAAGCGTATGGGAGGGGTGGGGGGTGGAAGAGGAAAGGGATGGAGGAGGAGGGGAAAGGGGAAAAGAAGAAATGGGAAGACATGGGAGGAAAAGAAGAAAAGAGGGAAAAGAGAAAGATAAAAATGGAGAAAAGGAGGGAGAAAAAAAGGGTGGAGGGAATGGGGAGGGGTGAAATGAAAGGATTGAGAAAAAGAAAGAAGAGGATCTGGTGGAGGGAAAGGAAAGGTGAAGGAGGAAGGAGGGGGGGGGAAAAGGGGAAGAAAAGGAGGAGAAATGAAAAGGGGAAAAGGGTGATGAAGAAGTGAAAAGTGGGGAAGGGGATGAAATGGGGAGGTGGGAGATGAAGTGATTAAAAAAAAGAAAGAAAGAAGAGTTAGGGGGAGGAAAGTGGGGTGGTGGTGAGAGGCTGGGGGGGGGGAGGGATGAGGAAAAAGAGAAGAAGGGAAAGAGGGAGGGGGGGAATAGGTAGGAAGGAAAAGTGGAATGATGGAGAAGGGGGAAAGAATGGAAGTGGAAGGGGGAGAGAAGAATGGAGGAGGGGATGAAGAGTGGAGGTTGAAGGATGGGGAGGGAAGGGAAAGGTGTGGAAAGGAAGGAGAGGGGAAAGAAAGAGGAAGAAGAGTGGAAAAAAGGTGGGGGAGGGTGGGGGGGATGAAAAAAAGGGGTGAAAAGGAAATGGGGAGAAGGAGGGGAGGAAAAAGGGGAAGGTGAATGGAGTGGTGGATGAGGAAAGTGAGAGTAGGGGGGGGGTGGGAAATGAAAAAAAAAAAAAGAAGGGGAAAAAAGGGGAGTTAGGAGAGAAGAAAGTGAGAACGGGGGAAGAAAGAAGAAGGATGAATGGGAGGGGGGGGAGATGAGAAAGAGAAAAAAAGGGAAAGGTTTGAAGGGGAGAAACAAAAAAAGGAATGGGAAGGAGAGGGAAAAGGGGGAGAAGGAAGGAGGGAGATTATGGAAAAAAAAAAATGGGGGAATGGGGGGAGGGAGAGGAGAGGAGAATGAAAAGAGAGGGAAAAGGGAAGGGAGGGAGTTAAAAAGAAGGAGAGTGAGAAAAAATGGAGGGGAAGAGAGAAAAGGGGAGAGCGGGAGGGAAAAGAGGGGGGAAAATGATGAAACGGGGAAAAAGGGAAAAAAAGGAGTGAGAAAGGAGAAGGATGGGAAGGGATGGTGAGTGAAGGAAAATGGAAGGGAGTGAGGGGGTGGGGGGAGGGAGGGGGAAGGGAGGGGTGGGAAGGATGGAAGGGGGGGAGGGTGGAGGGAAGGAAAGGAGAAAAGAAAAAAATGTGGAAGAAGTGAAAATGAAAAGAGGGTGGGAAAAGAAGAGGCGATGAATTTGAGGGGGAAGAGGGAATGGGAAAAAGAGGGGAAAAAGGGGGACAAGAGCGGGGGGGGGGGGGAGAAGGGGGGGGGAGGGTAAATTGGGGAAAAGAAATGGAGGGAAAGTGGGGTGGGGAGAGGGGAAAAGGAAAGGAAAGGGGGAGAAAAGAAGAGGAAGGGAAAGAAGGAGGGAATGAGAGGAAGGAAGAGGAGGGAGGGGAAGAATGGGAAGGGGGAGAAAAGTGGGGGAAAGAGGAGGTTGGGTTGGGGGAGAAGTGGAGGGGAGGAAAAATGGGGAGAGGTTGGATGGGGGGGGAGAATGGGGGAAAAAAAAGAAAAGTGGAGGGGAGAAAGAAAAAAAATGGTGAGGAAAGGGGTGGGGTGGGGGGAGGGAAGAGAAAGAATGAAAAGAAAGGGGAAGAAAGTGGGGAAAAAGAAAAGAAGAAAGAAGAAAAAGAGAAGATGGGAGGAAAGAAGAAAAAGGGTGAAGAGGGAAGAGAGAATGAGGGAAAAGTGGAAGGGGGAGGGGAGGAGAGAAAAGGGAGTGAGAGGTGGATGGGGTGAAGGTGGTGAGTGAGGGAAGAGGTTTGTGAGAAGGAGTTTGGGGAAAGGTGGAAGAAAAAAGAAAAGAGGGATGAACGAGAGGAGAAAGAGGAATTTGAGGAAAGAGGGAAAGAAGGGGAAAGGAAATGGAGGAAAGGGAAAGAGGAAAGGAGGGTGGAAAAATGGAAAAGGGGAGAGGGGAGGGGGAGAAAAGAGGGGTGAGTGGGGTGTGAGGAAGGAGGAGAAAAGAAAGATGTCTGATGAGAGAAAGGGAAGGGAAAGAAAAAATGGAAAGAGGGTGGGAAAAAAAAAGAGGAAAGGGTGAAGAAAAGGAGACTGGGAAAGGATTGAAGAGGAGAGAGAGGTGGGTGAAGGGAGAAAAGAGGGATGAGGGAAGAGGGATGTGGAGGAAGGGAAAAGGGGAGAAAAAAAGGGGGGGGGGGAGAAGGGGAAGGGTTGTGAGTGGGAGCGGGGGGGAGAAAGAAAGGGACAAAGAAAAGGAAAAAAAGGGGGAAAAAAAGGGTGGGAGAAAGGTGGAGGGGAGAAGGAGAAAAAGAAGGATATTGAGGGAAGAAAGAGAAGGGAGAGGAGGTGGGAGGGGGAAGGGAGGAAAGGGAATAGGTTGATAAAGAATTGGGGAAGAACCACCCTCGAAGGGAGGGGAGTGAAAATTGGAGGTGATGAGGAAAATGGAAGGGGGTGGGGGAAGAAGTGAAAAGAGGGGGGAAAAAAAAAAAAGAGAGGTGGGAAGAGGGAATCGGATGAAGGTGAGAGGAGAGAAGGAAGGGGGAGGGGAAAGGAAAAAGGGGGGGAATGAGGTGAAGAGAGAATAAGAAAATTGAAAGGGAGGGGAGGAGAGAAAAGGTGAGTGTGAATGAGAAAAGAAGGGGAGAGAGGGGGGTGAAAGAAGAAGGAGAAGTGGAGGGGAAAGAAGGGGAAAAAGGATTGAAAGGAAGTGAGGGAGGGAAGGAAGGGAGAGTGGAGAGGGAGAAAGGAGGGTATGGGAAAGAGAGGAGGAAAGGGAGAGGAGAAAGAAGAGGGGAAGGAGAGGGAGTTTGAGGAAAGAGGAAGAAAAAGGGGAAGGAAAGGAGGGAAGAGATGTGAATGAAAAAGAAGGAAAAAGAAAAGAGATGAGAAAAAGAAAGGAGGGGGAAAAAGGAACCATGAGGGAAGAAGAGAGAAGGAAAGGAAAGAAAAAAGTGGAAAAGGGGGATGATGAAGTGGGGGGAAGGTGGGAGAAAAAGGAGAAGAATGGGTTGGGGGGGGAAAAGGAGAGGGAAGAATGGATGGAAGAAAAGAGAAGAGGGTGGGAAGGGGGGAAGAGGGGGTGGGTGGGGTTGTGAGGGTGGGAAGGAGGAAGAAGAGAGTTGGGTGGGGGAAAGGATGAAGGAAAAAAAGGAACATTCCCCCACTTCCCCCTCATCCCCCCCCCCAAACACTATAATAGGGAAGACATTTCCCGCTCCCCTTTCATC
>CM068953.1:146718454-146720114 GCA_035128595.1 Eptatretus atami
ATTCCGTGCCGATACGCAAATCCGCAGTCTTCATTGTGTCGTCACTTTGCGCAATGTTGCGTTCAACAAAACGTTTCAATAATGGCGTCTAATGGAGAGGAGAATACGTCACGTACTTATCTGGGTCGAAGACCAGATGGAAAAAAAAACATAATGCGAGAGGTCAGTGTAATGTATCAATAAACAGGAAGGAAGAAGACAAAACAGCTGTTCACCACAACCCCCATCAAAATCCTCGAATCTATTTCTACCCCCGTTAATCCACCTCAAGCCAACCTCCTTCAATTCCCTGCTTTCCTTCCTGAAAGTCCCTGTAATGTCCATCTTGTTTACCCCATGTTCCCCTCCCCTCCACAGATCTCCTAATGTCTCTGCTCCCCCTGTTTTGTCCTCCCCCCCCCACCAGATCTCCTAATGTCTCTGTTCCCCACTGTTTTTCCTCCCCCCCCACAGATCTCCTAATGTCTCTGTTCCCACTGTTTTGTCCTCCCCCCCCCCCACAGATCTCCTAATGTCTCTGTTCCCACTGTTTTGTCCTCCCCCCCCCCCCCTTGCGTTGTGTGTTAGCTCTCACCGAGCCTCGACAAGGTATAGAAAAAACAGCTCAAATGAGCTAAGATCCTCGTTCTCTAATTGATAACGTCATAAAAACGAATATGACGTCATTTGATGTTATCAGGTTTGCGTAATTATCTGTGCTAATGCCCGGCTTGATTCCCGCAAACAAAATTCAAACAGCTTGCCTAGTTTCGGAGATAATGGAATAGGCGATTTCCATTAGCGGCGATATTATGACGTCAAACTTTTTTCTCGGAAAAAATTTTCCCAAAATCGGAGATGGTTACTGCCTACGCGTGGGCTTTCTGCATATTACATGGCAAGTTTCACGAAGATACGATGAAAACTCTGGGTTGTAAACAAAAAAAAATGTCAAAAAATAGGAATGACGTCATCAAAATTGATAGTACGTCATAGTGATGTATCATATGCGCGGATTCATCTCTGCTAATGCCCTGTTCGATTCCGCAAACAGAATTCAAAAAGCTTGCCTAGTTTCGGAAGATAATTTTTTAGGCGATTTCCATTAGCGGAGATATTTTGACGTCATAACTTTTTTCTAGGAGGATTTTCAAATCGGAGATGGTTACTGTCTGCGCAGGTATTTCTACATATATATGCCAAGTTTCAGGAAGTTTCGATCAAAACTGTAGGCTGTGAAACGAAGAAAATCCACAGAACAACAACGTGAAGTAACAGAGAATCCTCCACGGATCTAAAAAAAAGAAGAAAAAAAGACTGAAGTGGGAACAATAGGTTTATCCACACATGGGCACAGCACAACACAACACCGGAATGTGCGGGGTTCACGTGACTCGGTAACCACGCCCCGGTGCACCCATTTGTTCTGTCTGAGCATAAACTACTGATACTCTCATCTTCCCCCCCCCCCTTTTTTAACAAATCAAGACGCTCAGGAGACTTACAGACACGAGCTGATCTTCTAAGATCTAAGCTCTAAGGACTAGTGGAGGGCTGTCCTTGCTTGCGACTGTTGTGGGCTTCTCAATAAGGGGTACAGGGTCGGGAAGGAGTTCAGGTACATTGATAAGTGGAAAGCTTTCATGAGGGAAACACCTACGGTGGAACTTCAGGCTGTTGG
>CM068953.1:146729787-146746973 GCA_035128595.1 Eptatretus atami
AGCACCGTTGCTATGGACACCACTGTTGCCTAGCAACGGGACTTTGAAATGTTTGAAAAATCCTAAAAAAATTAATTTTTTCGAAAATCAAAAATCGGCTTCAAGGCTTTTATGTGCACTATAATCAACCTCTTTGTCAAAAATTTTCAGCCCGATCCGTCAAAAACTGATGACTAGTAATGCAATATTTAAGCGATTCACATCCATGTGCCATACCTGCTTGTGTATATTTATATATTATAATATGTAATACTGGTTCATACATAATATGTATAATATAATATATAATATATTGTTGTGGCCGGGTTCGGAGGCGAAAACGACCACCAGGGGGAGCAGTAGGGTCGTCTCCACCGAACCCCCCCGGAATTGAAAGGTCGTCACTCCGGATATTCCAGAGTCGACGGGCCACTTAAAGGACCGTGGTCGCCAATATTTTGACGGCGTGAGGTAGGCTCCACTTGTCTAATTCCAATTTACCCAAGTACTCACGCCATGTAGCTACCGGGGAAACCACACCTCGGCCAGCCGAGTCGCTATTACGATTCGGATCTGGCGAAACGAGCGGGAGTTACCAAAGCCGCGCCGGTCCATGACAACTTACGGCACGACGGCCTCACTAATTCAATATGCACCGTGCTGGGTCAATGGGAGAAAGCACAGAAAACGAGCTGGTACATTTAACAGGGGTTTATTACAATAATCGGGAGGGAGACACAGAGCAAGGTTATCCGAATAAAAGCAATGTACAATGAACAAAAGCACTTAACAATTTCTACTTATAGATGGGGCCATGGACACCACACACAACACACAACCCAAAAGAAATGGACCCCGTGGGGTCTTTATTCGGTCCTCAGCCAGGAGGGAAAGGCGAGCTGGGAACCAGGCCTTGTCGGGTACCTCTCGCCTCGTGCGGTCACACGCAGTACTTCAACCACCACGGTGGGACTCGAACCCACGTTTCGAAATCCACGGGCCACGACCCTGGCTGCTTGGCCTCCACCACCACGATGAGCCACCACGAAGGACCGCAGACGAAAAGCCACCATGACCAAGACCAAGCCAATCGCCACGCTGACTCCCGTACACTCGTCCTGACAACCACTCTCCTCTTCTTGCCAGGTCCGAGGATTTCTTCCCTCTCACTCGCTCCTGATTGGACGAGGGGTTGTCGGGCGATCAGTGGCCTCCCTCATTGGTTGGGGCGCCTCGCCCTGCTCGCCCTTCACCATTGGCTGGAGGAAACGCTCCATGCCCTTCCTCGGCGCGGAGCCTCGATCTGAAGCGAATGGAGGGTCCGCACTCAGCCAAAAACACGTGGCCCTGGTGTCGATGGTGCGGTGAGGTGGAGGTTGGGCGGGTGAAGCGCTTGTTTGCCCGCAGAGTGGGAGGAAGAGTGAAGTGAGGGTTTTGTTGGTGTTGGCAGATTTAAAGATGTAAAAAAAATCTGATTATAAAAGAAACCCGCAGCGCACACATGAAATTAACCATTAGACATTGGGAGGACAATGAGACATTGGAGCGACGCGCCACCATATGTTTTTGGGGAATGCTCCATGGCGCGGCACCCCCCCCCCCGAGAGCTGGCGCGTCATCTCTTGCTTCGGGCAGCTCGCGTCGAGACCGGGGGCGTGAAGGAGGGGCTTGAGTTGGAAGGGTGGAGTCCAGAGCGAGTGTACAGAGTGGTATGCGGGACCAGGTGGGTGGGTGGAGTCAGTGATGTGTGGGCGGAGAAGAGGAGGAGGAGTCCAACGATGATGACAGAAGGCGGAGGGGAGAGAGAGAGAGAGAGAGAGAGAGAGAGAGAGAGAGAGAGAGAGAGAGAGAGAGAGAGAGAGAGAGAGAGAGAGAGAGAGAGAGGAGATATATATATATATATATATATATATATAATATAATATTATAATATATAATGTATAATAATAATAGTCACACCGAACTCCACGCCATGAATCGCCTTGCACGACCGGCCGAGAGTGGCGTCAGTCCCGCACGCCTGCTCAGGCACCCCCGACCAGCGCTGGCCAATGCGCCCGGTCTATGTGCACCACGTGGGCCGAGCTGCACAACATGCCTCTGCCCGATCGCAGCTTCACTGGCCGTAGCGGCGGGGGGAGATTTGCCATCCGTGGGGAACATCTGCGGCCGCCAACAAGGATCAAAGGTACGATGTTATGGCGAACCCATGCACAGACAGTAAGATGTGTCCATTCCTGCCCGGCTCTGTACGATAACAAAGTGTCACGAGCGGCGCATGGGTCTGCCTTTGAGAGAACGTTCTGTACAACATCTTCCATTACGATCCACCATTACGCACGTGGCCAGTGCTCGTGTTCACCCGATTCTGCTATAGTGTGTGCGGGGCAAAACCCGATCGATATAATTAGTCCAGAAATGGGTTGAAAGGAACGCGCTACCTGTGCCTTGCACACTCGCAACCCACACAACGTGGCGTGGGGTTGCCTTTCTATTATTGGCCTCGGTACGCGTTCCGTGGAGCGTGGGCATCGAGCTGGGTGTGTTTCTGTCCATTGAGTGGAAATTACTGTTGTGTGTGTACTTGGCAGGCTGTGTTTTTTACGGAGGGGTGTGGGTGTAGTGCCTGCTTGGCCTTTGCTGAGGACCCATCTCACAGCGAAGGGCGAACGTGGCTCAGATTTACCTCAGGAATAATCAGAAAAGAAGAATAGGAATGAAGTTAGAAATGAAAAGAAGAAGGAATGATGTAAGCAATTCTAGCTATGAGATCCTTGCAACACATGCCCCTGTTGTCCCGCTAGACAAAAGGGAAGGGACTATCTACACGTATATTAATGGAATAACTGTCTTGGGACCACTATCTCTTGGATGCATGCAGTTCCGAGAACCGCAACAATATATATATATATATATATATATATATATATATATATATATATATATATATGTATATATATGTATATATATACGTATATATATACATATACACATATTTTACATATATATACATATATATACATATAAATATTAATATATACATATACACACAACCCTGAGGCCCCAAGACCATTTTAAGACCCCATCGACTCTTATGAGCCTTTTAAGCCCTTTGGACCCTTAACATACCTTAGCCCTCTTAGATCTTTTACACCCCTTTGTCCCATATACCCCTGAAAGACCCTTCAGGCCCCATTAGACCCTGAACACCCCTTCAACCCTTAAAACCCCTTCCACCCGTTAGACCATTAAAATATCCCTTTGACCCGTAAGACCCCATGGAGCCATTAGACCCAAAACACTCCTTAACACACCTTCAATCGTGAAAACACCCTTTAGATACTTAACACCGCTTAGACCCTTTAAAGACCAGTCAGACCCCAAACACCTCTATTCCTTAAGGCTTAGACCCTTTGAACCCCTTCAACCCTTCACACCATTGAGACCATTATACCTCTAAAGACCCTTTACAACCCTTAGGCATTTACACCCTTTAGACCTCTTCATACCCATTTAGACCCTTTATACCTTTACACGCTTGAGACCCCTTAGTACCCATTTTAACCCTTTGTAGACCTATTGTCATTTTAAGACCATTTCGACAAATTAAGACCCTTTGGAACCTTCAGACACCTTTTGACCATTTATAACCTTTACACTCTTTAGACCCTGACACATGGAAGACAATTTACACCCCTCTACATACTGCCTTTATAATATCAGATGATAATTAGAGATGTCGGAATTTTGCCATTCATGAAACAATTGAATATAGATATCAGTGAACTTAAGTTTGAAACCTGTACCCTCCCTGATGTTGCTACAGTAATGCACTTACTCTTGAGCTGTCTCGTCTGGATTCGACTCTCAGCCTGTCTAGAAATGTTGAGTTGGTGAATCACAGGCAGGCAGTTGTATCATAAAGTGCTTTTTCTCTCTAAAGCATGTAAACCTGGGGACGCATCTGTTAGCATCAGTTGGTGGACGTAATATCCTTTGGTGTCTTTCAACAAAGGGTAGTTGAGTTATTGCTGGAATGCTTTCAAAATTTCTGCCATAAACTGCAGGGGCTCTCCATCAGCAGCAAAGCTGTGCCCCCTAGCAATGATACAAACCCCTAACAATTAGCTACAGGCTGCAATGAGAGCAGAAGAAGAAGAAGCTTGAAACCTCTGCGTCAAAGGAATTGTAGGCTGAGGGTTCTAATCAGTTCTTCAAATTCAACATCAACACACACCAAATTAATGTTGTACTTTTGTAATTTTTCAGGTTTCGTTTTTTCAGGAATCTCCAATAATCAACTTATACCATGGCTCATTTGTTAGGCTTCGCATGTCAGAGCAGATGAGATCGGCACATTTCCAGTATTGGTTGGCCAATTCTCACAGAGCCTGCAGATTCGAGCAACATGTTGAAAAATCCCAGAACCGAACTGATGTTCGTGAAAATGGAGGGCAGGTGATTTGAGGGCAGTAGCATGCAATGGGATAGTCTTTTGAAAAGACACCGTGGGATAATGTCCACCAGAAATTTTGAGGAGATGGGACAGCTGGGTTAATAGCTTCTCTGTAGAACATTGTACTCATTAATGTACAGTTCATGCAATCTGCAATATGAGCAATAAACCAAAAAAATTCATAAAGTTATGATCGATATGCTGTAATGTAAAACATTCCAAAAACATTTTTACAAGCATCACATAATGACAACAAAGGAGAATGGAATGATGTGTCAGACAATCAGATCAAATTTACTGGCATTATCAAATACTTCATGAGGTAGTCCATAATTGTCGGGGAAAAAAAACAAGATTATGCATAAATTTAGATCCATATAGATTATAGATTTTATTTAGCATTCAAAAATTGATACACCAACGAATGATATTATCATTGAATTAATTTACATCGTTGGAATCGATTTCATGACTTTTGTTTTACTTTTTAGAAAAAGTAAAGGGAGTGTAACTTTCAGCATAAAGTGGTAATTTATTTTTCTGCTGTAAATATTTCATTGACAATTAGACATACTCTTCAATTACTTTCAATCATTTCTATTAAAAACAACAGCATAGCACTTGGGCATAAAGATGGATACTAAGAAAGAAGATGCTACAGCAATAATCGCAAATATTTCAGTTGCAACTTTAAACTTTCCCTGTGTACTGCTGTTTGCGGGTACAAAAGCAAGGGCCACAATAAAGAAAGTAAGCATGCTGAAGGTGATGAATTTGGCTTCGTTGTAGGCAGAAGGTAACTTTTGGGCCTTCATAGCTAATCCAAGACAGAGAGCAGCCACCACTCCCAGGTAGGTGAAATTACAAGCAGCCCAAGCAGGAGATTCCCCACCACACTCCAACAAGATTGTGCCGGGACGAGCCTGCGTATTGAGAATTTTCTGAGGTTGTCCCACGAAGGCCCACGTTAAAGTGAGGGCTATTTGAGGTGCCAAACAAGCAATTGGAGCTGACCAAATTTTCAAGGTATTTGAAACCTCATTCTGCACAGGTTTATCTGTAAAAAAAGATCTCCATTTGAAGCAATAAAAAAAACCGATCTAAATTCATGTTAACTGGAGGACACATGAAAATTCATGATGACAGTAAAATGGGGTAAAAACTACACTTTTGCTTAAGATCAAGTCACACATTACTTCTCAAGACGAGTGAAAAATATCTGCATAGTAGAGAATGTTAAACATCGAAGGCATCTAATTTAAAACATTAAACGTTCCAGATCAGCTGTTCAGAATAAATTTTTCTCTGTCACTTCCTCACCCATTTTTAGTTCACCTGGAACATAGTTCAGGTGAGATATTTGCATCGCATCAGTGAGTTTGTAAACAATCGGAACTTCTCTGAAACTACACACACAATTTCGATGAAACGTGACCACAGCTTCCCACTGTGGAATGTACCTAAAGTTTGTTCATGGCATTACAACAACAACAACAAACAAAATATATCAGAGTCTAAGCTGCGGTCTACGGAGGGGGGGGAGGGCTGGTGGGGGGCGGGGGGGGTTCAGGGAAGGGTGTCAAAGTGGGTCCAGGTTTGACCTACCCAAAATAAATATTTGCTTTCCTCTGAAACTACAGACACGATTTTGATGAAACCACCACACTTCATCACCTGTGATGCTAAAACTAATGGTCCTATTGTCACCAAACGTTGTAGAACTTCTAAGGACAAAGGCCTCCTGATGCCTTGCAAATTCCATCAAAAATTGCACAGTAAGAAGGTCAATTTGAAGGTCAAAGGTCATTACGATTCCGGGATCACTATTTTTGAGTTTTCAAAAAGTATTCACTCGATTCAGATGTAACTTGATAGGAATAATCTCTGCATTGTGATTTTACGAGTTTGTTCAAACTATTGGCTAATTTACATATTTTGTGGGTCATAGAGGTTCCCTGGTTCTACCAGGTGAGCGTAGGGGCATTGCCTCTATTTTTAAAGGTAGACATACACCACTCTTTTTCACTCAGCTCTATCCCATTTAATAAACGTCCTGCTTTAGTTAATTAATTACAATCAATATTACCGACCCCACCAAAGGTGAAGGAGGTTATGAGTAGTAGGAGAATGTTGGTTCTGAAGAATCTCAAAATTTACATGTAAGTGAATGGAGAAAAAGGGAAAAACGTTTTGACCGACAACCAAAATCCCCAAAATTCCTTCTGATATTTATTTCTCCCTCTTCCAACTAAGCCAAAACACAAATATGAGATCCTCAACAGACCAATTATTCATACCTATCATATTTTTCATTATACTCGCTAAGTGTACCAAAGAATATTTGACTATGTTCTACTTGAGGGAATAAATTAATTTTCTAATGGCACTCATCACTATCAAGTATACCTGAAATTGGTTCTTGGTTTAAGCGTCTTTGTTGAGCAGAGATGAAATGACAAACCTCTCTTAATGCTCTTGTCTGAGCATATCATTTTTAGATTTTCGTAAATAATTTATCGATTAATTTCTTGTCAACCATCAAAGTTTTCTGTCCACTCAAGGATGTTTATTTTCTTCAAACTCTCAAACTTATTTGTTTTATATACTTTTGTTTTACTTATTTCTTCAATAAGACTTATTTGATATTTCTCACATTCATTATGGTTCCCATTTAAATACCAAGGCTCTGATTTTCTTCACTCCTTGGTTTGGTTACTGCTTGGTTCTATCATTTATATACCAGTAAAAAATGCAGTGATAGCCCATTAAACCCCCCCCAACCCTTATTTTATTCTTATACTTTATTGTATGTCTTCACACATATATATTCATAAGGGAGGCTGTCAATTCCATTTTTATAAATAAACCTCTTCTCATCAAAAGCCCCCAATGTTTTCTTATTTACCTCCTCTGTATATATCTGAGGTTTATAACTTCTTATTGTATTCATTTTTCTCTACTCTTCTTTCTTTAAGACTAAACAGTCGTAATAATGTGTAAAGTTTATTGTTTCCTTAATCACATTCTTCTATATAAGCTTCAACTTTCTATCACTCTTTGCAACAGCTCCATCAATATTGTCACGGGTCTGGGAGGGACGTTAATCCCCCTATCCAAATTGTGGTGGACGGGTGGTTAACACCAGCCAGCCCGGATAGCTGAGCGGTTTTCCTTAGGAGGCAGACACGTTGATCCTCAGAGATTATGGCATGCGCGGGAGTTGCAATCGGCATTGGCGGAGCGATGGAACACAGATGGATGCACAGCACATGGAGGCACAAGGGGGTTTATACTCAAACCCCACAACAAATACACGGACACAGCAACTTAAAAATAAACGTGGGGATGGAATGAAAATAGAAATATTTGCAAGGGTAATTCAAAACGTAATAATAATAACATAAAGTAAATATTCCTAAAGTCGAGGTGCCTCTACATACAGGCTTAATTACACACAAGAGGAAAACGAACCAAAGAAAAGCAAATCCTTCCTTTATTCTGGCACTTAGCTTTGTCCAGAGATGGTCTTTATGGAACTTGGAATCGAGGCGTTTCATCCTGCACACATAGACACGCTCAAAATGGTGCCAAGCCACTCTCTCACAGCAGAAAAAAACATACGTCAGGCAATTCGTGAGCGGTATTCAACACCAGGGCTCAGAGACCGCCGTGCAGCTTTCTCTTCGATCACACTTGCCGATACGCTCTCTGCAGAATGGTGCCATCTCTTCAGTGATATACACGAGGCTTTGAGGTTGGTCTCCCACAACCCAACCAAGCGTCTTGCTCCACCACCTGAGCCAATTCGCCTCAGCACAAACACGAGAATTGCGCCTTCTTCCTCATGCATCAAAGGAAAGCCATTTTGTTGTGCCGAGAGGAGAGCAAAGCGAGATCCTCCATCCCAGCCATGTTCCTCTCACGACTACAACTGCGTCCCTCACACCGAACTTGGCTGTTCACTCCCGATCTCTCTCGCATCACCGAATGACTGTCCACCTCCAGGGCGTGGCTTGCTCACATGAAACCCAGGAAGGCTGGGTCTCCGCTGCTCGGCACACCTGGCTTGCTTGTGGTTATGTCTGTGTTGGTATAAAAGTGAACTCCTTCATGGTTGGCTTGTAAATGCAAAAACATAGGAATAGGTCACAGGTGGCAATCACACACTGGGGAAATTATCCTTAATCCCGATCTAATCAACACTGCCACCCCCACCCCCCCCCCCCCCCCCACCGACATAAATTTGAATGTGCCAAGAAATGTGATACGAGTTATGTGAGATGTATGAATTGCTTTTGTGAATGAAATGTATTTATGTTTGTGTTAGGAATGGCAGAAATGTCTACAGGTGTTATACTCAATTATTTTCGAAATAGACGTGTCATAGTGTGCAATGTTGTGAAGAAAGATAGGAATGAAAGAAGGAAGTTTATAACAGAGATTACGGTACAACATTAATGTGCTGGACCTCTATATTTACCAGTGAGATGACACTGGCAGATTCTCCACTAATTTCCTTTAATTCTCCACCAATTTCTTCCTCACAAATATGGCAGATATTGTTGTGCTTAAACTTCCTTTTCTCTTCTTTTGTTAAACACATTGGCTCATCGTGTTTTCCCATTATCTTACTTAATCGAACACAGTCTTTTCCAGTCGTTTTACAAACTACTCCAAGGCATTTTCTCCTCTGTAAAGTTCTAACTCGTTGTATTCATCACCAACAGATAATTTTATATAATAAGAGAAACCAGAAGGAGTATGTTTTTGATATTTATTTGTGCCTGATTGAACTAGATTTGGAGAAGCAGTATCTATCTTTTCAAGGATAGTTTCAAAATCAGCGTATATCACAAATGGGTGTTTTATGGATTTGTTGAAATATTTTAATGATGTGTTTGTTCCTGCTTTTGGTAAATTGATTACGGTTGATTTATTATTTCAATATTTTGAATGTTGGTTTAATTGTTCTTTCGTTTGAAACAAGTTGAGACATTGCTTTCAGGGATATGTTTTATTCGTTCTATTAACTTCTTGAGATGTGATCAATGTTGAATTTTTTTTTATTGTATGCACAGTGTGATTTTTCTTCTGAACTAAAACAAAGCAGGTCAATGTGTGTTTCATCATTTTTGTAGGTATTTGAAAATTTTAATACCTAAACTTTGTTTGAAATTTTTGTATCCATTAATCCATAAACATTAATAGATAGATTATTCATTTTCTCAAATTTAGGAATATCAGTCAATGACATTGGAAACTTTAAATCTTTAACATTCAACATATCCTCATATTTCTTATAATGTGATACTCTTTCAGGATTTCATTTTGGAGGATGTAGATGAGCAAGAACAGACCATATAAACAATTATTATCTTTGTTTTGAATATTAACAGTTTCCTTTTTAAGTTTTATCTCTTCTACGTAAGATTAATCAACGTAAGGAGATGCTTTAAGATGGTCTGATTTCAAAATGTGTATGTCGAAAAAGATAATTTTTAAAATAATAAATGCACTAACGACCACAATGTCATCAACATCCAGTTCCTGTCTTTGGAGTTCATCATAAACATCACAAATTAAGAAATCTTTGAATGATGTTATAAAGTGGGGAGGAGGAGGAGATTGGGACCAGATTGTGTGCAGAGCGTTGGTGCTGCTTAAGCAGTCTCCTTGGCTATTGAGCACAATCCTGGAGGGGTCGCCACTCCGACACTATACCAGCATGCTGGCACTCATTTTGCCGACCTCGGAAGGATGACAGGCCGAGTTAACCCCACCTGGTATTAATTCAACAGCTGAGCGGGATTTGAACTCAGGACCCTAGGATCCCAAGCCCACCACCCTAACCATTAAGCCAACACCAGGCATTAAAAGTGAGGGTTTGTTCTCATTTAGGGTGTTTCTTCATCACCTTCTCTTACCACATTCATTTTTACCCCCATCTAAAACTTAAAAGTATTCATTCACTTAATGTATTTTTAATTAGAGTTTCAATAGTTGGTTTAATCATATCAATTGCCTCGGCAATTGACGATGGTCCTGGGTCTTCAAATTGAATCAATCATATTTTTATATGTCCTTTAAATGCTCTATCATTGTTTTCAATGGAGCATCTAAGTATCCTCCCATTCTTCTTGTGTTTGCATGATTAAAAGTGAGACTTAAAGCCTTCATTTTTAATGTCCATATTAAAGAACGCACAGTTTATAACAATAGACTCTGGAGGCACTTCTCCAGCATTTTGTATTTGCCTTTTTTTGTTTTAAGATGTTTGTTGTAATATTTATATTCATGATTACAACCGTCGCAATACGTTGTATTCACTGTATTTATATCGTAAAACTTTGCTCAAATAAAAAAACAACCACATGTTTTTCAAGGTAAAAATCAGTGTTCTGAAGACTTTAAAAACCTTATTTATATTGAGAAACTTTGTATAAAATAAAATTTTCTGTAATAGTAATTTATAGATACTTTTCATGATGAAAATCTGGTTGAAAACCACTTATTTCAGGTAGTCTCTTTTGTCGATGCAATTTCTCTAAAATTAGCATAATGGGTTTGAGGATGATAAAACCAATAATAAAATATTGTTTTTTAGAGCTTGATATTAAAATAAAATATTGTAGAGAAGATGTACTTAAATAAGGTATGATTTTATGTGTTTGAACATGTATCTACTTTTGAATATTAATCAAATCTCTCTTTTGTATTGAAGGATGTTTTTCACCTGCTAGTAAAAAGATATAATAAGCAGGCCGACCTTTCAACAAGCTTGACTTCAGTATACAAAGAAGTGCCTATTATTTAAATATATTTCTTGTTAAAGGATTTTATTAAATGATAGATGTAAGGAACCAGCAATCTGTATAGGGAATATGATTTCAGAACAACTGAATGTGGTTCTAGGGAATGTCCAGATGTATTAGTAGATGATATTGGGGTTTCTGGGACGCCCATTCAAATGAATGGGGAAAAGGGAAAATTTCTGACCCAAGCCCCAAAAGCCCAAATAGGAGACTCATTTTCTCCCCACATATCCTTCTCCCTACAAGCAAATGTAAAATTGAGACTATGAAAGATTGAGACTAACTGAATAAACTTCTTCCCCAACATAATCACAGTCCTTTCATATTTTCATTCCACTCAAAGAGCGAACCAACGAATATTTGCCCATGTTCTACTTTAGGGAATAACTTAATTTTCTTATAACATTCATTTCCATCGATATTCTCACAAAAATAACTTGGAACTTGGTTCTTGGTTTAAGTATCTTTGTTGAGCAGAAATGAAATGATAAACTTCTCTTAATGCTCTTATTTTTCATGGTCTTTCCAAATTCACATAATGTGTTATTTTAGTAAGTTTTTTCAACAATATTCAAAGCAAGCTGTTTCATTTTCGTGTTAAAATGAGTCAGAACTGCTTGAGAACCGAAGCAAAAATGCGACTCATTTCCTATGTGAGACACACCTGAAAAACCCATTGTTGTGTAATCCTAATAATATCAACTCGAGGCTATTTATTACCAAAGCGAACTTCGTTCTTATTCAGTCTTATTCAGAGAATTTTGGGTCTTATTCAGAGAATTTTGGGTCTTATTCAGAGAATGAAGTATTTAGAAGAGAACTCTGACATTGCAGATCAATTGTTTTCACAGATGAGAGGTGAGATCCTTGCCCATTAATTATTTGTTGTTTTATACAGATTTAAATACATATCAATAATTATTGTATGTCTTTTTCTAACAGGTTGTCCCAATAAGAACATCGTTGATAAATGATCTTGAACATGAGGCCTTTGCATATCATGAAGAGTGGCAAAAAATGGATGACTTCTTAAAAGACATTCAATCGTTCAGAAGAGAATTGAATGACATTTTTGTTGGCTGGAAAGAACTCCTCTCACGTTCTGTGACTTGAATGAGTCGAGTCAAAGGTGAGAAATTATTCCTTCTGTCTCTGTGTGTGTGTATGTGTGTGTGTGTCTGTGTGTGTGTGTGTGTTGTATTTTGTGTGTCTGTGTTTGTGCATGGTGTGTGTGTGTGTCTTGTGTGTGTGCATGTGTGTGTGTGCATGTGTGCATGTGTGTCTGTGTGTGTGTGTACATGTGTTGCGTGTGTGTGTGTGCATGTGTGCATGTGTGTGTGTGGTGCTATGTGTGTTGCATGTGTGTGTGTGTGTGTATGTGTGTGTTTATATGTGTAGTTGTGTGGTGTGTGTGTCTGTCTTTGTGTGTCTCTGTCTTTGTCTCTCTCTTCTTTGTCTCTCTCTGTCTCTCTCTCCTCTGTCTCTATCTCTGTCTCTATGTCTCTGTCTACATCTCTCTTGAGTGTTGACTCATTTATTATTATTATTATTTTTCAGTTTAAACACTGTCTGGATGAACCAAACACACAACTTAATGTTCTGAGGAATCTGACACGACACTCTATCTTCTGGAGGTAAATGTTTTATTTTATTTTTTATTAATATCATAATATAATCATCTTTATATACCCTAATTGTTCTTCACTCTTTGTTTTGAACAGAATATGTTTACCGAGTTTCAAAATCACAAACCATCAGACTGCTGCGAAAGAAGATTTTGTTTAATGTTTGTAATCTTGTTACAGGCGTGCGCTGTATACAATTGCACCGGGTTTGAAATGTCCGGTGTTACCACGTCTACCAATTCCGGTGTCCCCCCCTCCCACGTGCCTGTGACAGCCAATGACGGCCGTCCGGTAGATGCAGTGCGTAACCTAGACCGAAATGGCGACAATTGACGGAAATACCGAGTATTTCAATGGAAATTTGTGAAACTAACGTGTTATATATGTGAAAACCATTGAATTTATTGCTTGACGGAAAAAAAGCAAGAAACGGCGCCCTCTCATGTACGAAAGAAAAGACGTCATTTCGCCACCATCGATTTCGCGCCGAAAGACGTCATTTCCGCCCACCATCGATTTCGGCCGAAAGATCATTTCCGCCCACCATCGCATTTCGCGCGAAAGACGTCATTTCGCCCACCTCGCATTTTGCGCCGATCGCCGAACGCTGAAAGCTAAGTTCTTCTTAGCCATCATTCTTTTGTGGCCTCCTGCACGCTGTTCGAACAATTTCATTCCTTCTGTTAATATAAAGGTGCTTATCACAATAATAAAGATTTTTACATTTCAAATATTAAGTACGCTTTTTAATTGTTTTTCAACTGAAAAAGCATAAATTGCATATTTTAACATTAGTGTACTCATTTGCTTCACCACACACGCTGTATTGAAGGATTTACTTGTTATTTATAATGCTTTCCTTGTAATTATCTGATTTTGAATTACGAAAGAATAAAGGCGATGTAAAGGTGGTTGGGGGGGGGGTGTTGGGGAGGGGTAGGTGTGCTCCCAATGGCCACACCACCCCTCATCCCTCTCCCTCCCCGTGTGTGTGTGGGGGTGGGACGAGGGGGTGGTGGGTCAAGGTTGAGGTGCACGGGGGGGGGCTTTGTGGTGGGACTTGTGTGGGTGGGGCTTGTGTGGGTGGGTGGGGCGTGTGGGTGGGGTTTGTGTGATATTGGCTTTTGTGATGGGTTTAGTGTGGGTGGGGCTTGTTGTGGTGGGTGGGGCTTGTGAGGGTGGAGCAATTTTTAAAATTAAATAACACATGTTGTGTGTGGGAAAAATAAATAATCACTAATTATGTGGATATGATGGATGTGGATGTGGCTTATATGGGTGGGGTTTGCATGGATGTGGCTTATGTGGTTGTGGCTTGCGTGGGTGGGGCTTGCGTGGATGGGGCTTGTGTGGATGTGGCTTTTGTGGGTGGGGCTTGTGTGGGTGGGGCTTGTGTGGGTGGGGCTTGTGTGGGTGGGGCTTGTGTGGGCGGAGTCAAAATATTTTTTCAATTTATCTGTCTTTTTAATTCCTGTGAATAAAATGAACCTAAATCTCTTCTCCTTTTAATCACATAATTTTGTAAGTCCAAGGGTTTTTTCAATCTATCTTTGTCTTTTGTAATTCCTGTGAATAAAATGAACATAAAATCTCTTCCCCTCAATATCACATAATTTGTAAGTCCAAGGAACTGTACCGAGGTTTTACCTGTACCAAGGAACCAAGGAAATGAGGTTTTCTTTTTTGATACTTTTTCTTGTTTCATTGCTTTTTCTAGTTTTGAATATATGCAGAAGGAGAGGAGAAACTTTTGTTAGAGCTACTTTAATTGATGTTTTCAGATATACTAAAAGCCCTTGCACTGAAGGAATTGAAGAACTCATATTATTACCAATAATTGTTTTTATCCAATAGTTGTTATATTTATCTTTATTCAATTTTACATCCTCGACATATTTTCAGTATCTTTTACAAATGAAGAGATTGATTGAAACTTGTCTTTTGTGTCTTGATACATTGGATTTATTAAGTGAAAAAAGTTGGAGGATAAAATAGTTTTAAGCACAGATTCACCTATAAATTAAACGAAATTTTCAATCAAGAAAATTTTATTTTAAGCAAAGTTTTGTTATATAAATATGGTGGATACAACGTACTGCGATGTTGTAATCATGAATATAAATGTTATAAAAACACCTTCAAACCAACAAACACACATTCAATCTTTTTCAGACAAATATCTCACTTGACACAAAGAAACAAAAATTGTGATCAATGTGACAACGATGTTCTTTCAAAAATTATAATAAACACCTTCAATCACGCAAACACAAGAAAATGAAGAAAGGGAAGGTGCCACTAATTCTCATTGAAAACACTGTGGGGCATTTAAAGGACATATAAAAATAAGATTATTCGCTTTCAAGACCCTGGCCATCTTCAATCATTGAAGCTGTTGATATGTAAACAAAGTATTGAAACTATAATTAAAAACATTAAGTGAAATGAAAACTTTAAGTTTTATATGGGAGTAAATTGAATATGTAAGACAAGACGATGCACTAACTCCCTATATGAGGACAACCCTCACTTTATCTCATCATTTCAAGATTTTAAGATGTGATGTTACGATGAACTCCAGAGACAAGAAAAGATGTTGATAACACTGTAGTAGGTAGTGGATTTGCTATTACAAAATAATCTTTTTAGATATACACATCTCAAAAGCAGATCTCTTCAAGCTTCTTCTTATATTGATTTACCAAAGAGAATAAAACTTAAGAAAGCGGTTGTTAATATTCAAAACAAGATAAATAATAAATGTTTTTCTATGGTCTGTTCTTGCTCATTACTCTCACACGATGAAACTTGAAAGGGTTGAACATTATAAGAATACGAGAATACATTAAATGTTAAGATTTAAAGTTTCCAATGTCATTGAGAGATATTCCTCAATTTGAGAAAATGAATAATCATCTGTTAATGTATATGGATTAACGGATACAACAAAAGTCCGATATTAAAAATTTCAAACAACCATAAAAATGAGAAACACACATTGACTTCTATACTTTATCTTCAAAGGAAAATCACATTACGCTTTCATCAAAATTTATCAAGATTAACACAAATCACAACTATACAAGAGAAAATGTAAAACATATCCTTGTCAGAGATGTCTCACTTCTTTCATACAAAAGAACGATTAAATCAACATTCAAAATATTGTAGTAATCATAAATCAACTGCAATAAATTTACCAAAAGAGCTCAAACATTCGTTCAAAGATTTTAACAAATTTATAAAACATTCGTTTGTGATATATGCTGATTTTGAAAGTATCCTTGAAAAGATAGATACTGTTTCTCCAAATCCAAATAAATCATAAAAAATAAATATCAAAAACATACTCCTTGCGTTTCTGTTATTATATCAAATCATCTGTTGGTAATGAATACAACAAGTTAGAACTTTATAGAGGAGAAGATGCCTCAGAGAGAGTGTTTGTAAGACGATTGGGAAAAAGACTGTATGGGACTAAGAGAACTAAAGGTTAAATCCTGCAAACCAATGTCATTAACAAAGGGGGAGAAAAAGGAATTTTGAAAGAAAAGTATCTGTCATATTTGTGAGGAGAAAATTGAGGGAGAGGTCAAAGTTAGGGATATTGTCATCTTACTGAAAATATAGAGGTCCAGCTCATTCCGTTGTAATCTTAATTACAAGCCCAAATCTATTCCTGTCTTTCTTCACAACACTCACGATGAACACATCTATTATAAATGAACTTTCAAAGACATCTGGATATTTCTGCCATTCCTACACAGATCAAAAATACATCTCATTCACAAAAAAATTCATACATCCCCCATAACCATATCAGATTTCTTGACACAAACAAGCTTATGGCAAGTCCATTATCCAACTTGTATCAAATATTAAACACTTCAAATCTTAAATCACATTTCTCAAATCAAGAAGAGATTGATCTCTTATCACAAAAGGGATATATCCATTTGAACTGATGGTTCATTTGAGAAGTTTAAAAAACACAACTTCCTTCAAGGGAAAGTTTCTAAAGCAAGTTGAACAAAACTCATATTTCTGAAAGAGATTATACACAAGCTAAAAAGGTTTGGGAGAAGTTTAATAAAGAATCTTGGAGATATCATGATTGTTCTTACTGATTTTGATATAAAACTGATGTATTGTTATTGGCTGATGTGTTTGAAACTTTAAGAACAGTCTGTCATAATAAAAATTCTCATGGATTTGACCCCGTTCACTATTACACAGCTATGTTAAACTATTATGTTAAACTACACAGCTATGTTAAAGCTATGTTAAATATTACACTATTACACCTAACAGTGC
>CM068953.1:146761699-146774664 GCA_035128595.1 Eptatretus atami
GATATGAATGATTTAGGGTATAATTGGTCATTTAAAATAAACCTACAAGACCTGAAAGAATGAAATCAGTCTCGTGAAGAAGAATATTATCCACTTGGTGAAGATAATGAGACTTGTGGAAGCACTATTAACAAACAACAAATAAAATAATTTAATAAGGCAAAAAGCAATAATGGTTTTGCGAGAGCTTATGTTATGAAAACACAAGGAACAGGAATTTACATAGTAAGTGAGGGAATACAAACTGATTTAACAACACGAAGATGGGAGGCATTACCTGTGATCTATCTATAATTCCAGCAATCTTGTGTGTGTGTGTTGTGTGTGTGTGTTGTGTCTGTGACCACTGTTTCTCGACAACCACTGTCCGATCTAATTGAAACTGGCCAGGTATATTGCTGGGGCCTGTGGATGTGCCTTTTCAAGGTTTGATATTAATCGGACAAGTGCTTCCCAAGTTATGGCCATTTATTTACCAACCAATGAAAGGACACGTTGCTGCATAGGCGTGGCTGCGTAGGCCGGTGCAAGGCCGGCCGACGATGACGTCAAGTGCCGTGCCGGTTACGATGGGGATCGGTGCCTTAGTTACCGTGGCGTAGGAGTGGCAATGGTCAATGGCAGCGAATGTCATGGCAAGCAAAGACAGGGAGGTAAACTTGATTTTAATTAACTCTGTGTGTTAATTATCACAGCAGTTGTTACTTCATGCAAGTGATAATTCGTGGAATGCATGCGAACATTCTGTACAGGCACTTACCACTTCTGGATAGTGATGACTTATGTACTCTAATAATTTCTCGATTTCTTATGCGCATTTATAGATAAACACAATGCCCCAATCCAGTCGTCGTTTACGAGAGCGAAGGAACGGCCTGTGTGTTGTTTCTGGCTCGCGGTTTGAAAGTTATATATATTATATTTATTTTTGGTTTACACGTACGGCTACGCACGTACGTGCAAGCGAGAGCAAAGGAACGGCCTGTGTGGTTGTTTCAGGCTCGCGGTTTGAAAGTTATTTTATTTTTATTTTTTTTATATTTTTTGGTTTGCACGTACGGCCACCGAGAGCGAAGGAACGGCCTGTGTGTGTTGTTGTTTCTGGCTCGCGGTTTGAAAGAATTTTTTTTTGCACATACGGCCACACAGTACGGGCACGTACTTGTCTATCTATAATTCCAGCAATCTGTGTGTGTGTGTGTGTGTCTTGTGTCTGTGAGTCTGTCTGCGACCGCTGTTTCTCCACAACCACTGGTCCGATCTAATTGAAACTTGCCAGGTATATTGCTGGGGCCCTGAGTATGTGCCTTTTCAAGGTTTGATATTAATCGGACAAGTGTTCCCAAGTTATGGTCATTTATTTACCAACCAATGACAGGACACGGTGCTATGACATCACGATTGACGTCACAATTCTTCTTTCTTTTTTTTTCTTTTTTTTGCACGTACGGGCACGCACGTACGGGCCCGCACTAGTCATATGATCTGTCATATATTTCTGATACATAAATGACAGCAAGAAGGCTTCAAGAAAATTATAATTTTTGTCCAAACATACCTACAAGAAAAGAGTATTCAGTATTTTTATAAATACGTTAAACAACATAAGAATGAGGGGTTTTCAAAAAAACATTGGCTTTAAACCAATATTAACAAACCAACACGTTTGGATTTAACTAAAATGTTAAATAATGAAAAGGTTTTAAAGTTGATAAAATACAAAGCTCTTTTATAAATTCAAAACAAATTTTATTGGTTTGCTGTTGTAAATTTTTTTATTTTGGAAACAGGAATATCCCAAAACTCCAGATGAATATATGTCTGATATTCTATGGGGAGATGGTTCAAGGGTAGTAAGGGATGAGGAATGAATTGAAGAAAATGAGGTAAGGGAGAAGGAGAGTGAGAAAAGAGAGAGGGAGACAGAGAGACAGAGACAGAGACAGAGACAGAGGTGATAGGGAGGAAAGAGAGAGAATGAATAAATATAAAAATAAGGAAACCAGTGAGATTGCAAAAAGATTGGAGGTATTGCAGAAAATAAATGAATCTCAATGCACTGAGGAAGAAAACAAAGAATTAACAAGTCTAGCAAAAATATATGGGTCAAGAATATTAACATCAATTTCAGGGAGTAAATTAAAATGAGAAAGTGGAGATAAAGAAGAGGAAGAAGGAAAAGATTATGTATTGATAATGTTGGTGTTATTGACTTTGGTTAAAGTTTATTTAACATTTTTTTCTTAAATAAATGGAGGAGAGAGTAAAGGCATTTCTAAGGATTATTTATGTTTTAAAAAATTAGATTCAAATGTATGTGTTGGAACCTAAAAAGGTTTTCACACTCTGTAGGAATTTTTCTCATAAATAAATGAGTTATTGCCTCAAACGTAAAAAGAAAATTTCTTTTTTTTTCTTAAATAAATGGAGGAGAGAGTGATGGCATTTCTAAGGATTATTTATGTTTTTAAAAATTAGATTCAAATGTATGTGTTGGAACCTAAAAAGGTTTTCAGACTCTGTAGGAATTTTTCTCATAAATAAATGAATTCTAAAAAATGATTGCCTCAAATGTAAAAAGAAAACTAATTCTAAAAAATTTCAAATGTTAAAAGTAAAAATAATAGAGTTTATCAAAAGGGGATACGTTTAGTTTGTGGCTCTAAAAAGTGTCAATTCATCTCTAAGCATAAAAGTGGGGCAATTATCCAAAAGTTTTAATCAGGATGTAAATTTACAACTGGAATACCAGGGGAATTACATCTTCCAGGATATTATTTCTGTGGTACAGGCACAAACTTGGCTAAAAGATTAGATGAGGCTAACAATATGAAACCTTGGTCGAAACCTAAAAACAGAGTTGATGGAGTGTGTATGAAGCACGATATTGATTATGGAAATAGCATGACATTGGAAGAAAAATATAAAGCGGATTGAGAAATGTTGTATAATTTGTCTTTGATACGAAATCCAACCTTGAGAGAAAAAGTTGATAGGTTCATCGTGAAGAGATGATAAGTGTGAAGATGATAAGATGATAAGACTTGGACTTGGTTGTCAAAAAAACTATTTAGCTCTGTTGATGTCATTAAGATTGAAGAGCAAGTAGCTGATGAATTACAAAAACCAATAATCACAAATTTTAAAAGAAGGAAGGTTTATTCCAAAGAAGTTGATTATATCTGGTCCACTGACTTGATTGAACTCAATAATAAGGGGTACAAGTATGCTTTAACCGTTATTGATTTGAGGAGTAGATATGTGTCAGTTGTTCCTTTGAAAAACAACAGAGGTAATACTCTTATGTTAGCCTTCCAACAGATATTTAATAAAAGCAAGAGAAAACCTAATAAATTGTGGAGTGATGAGGGAACAGAGTTCTACAACAAAGTATTTTTGAAATATCTTAAAGATAACGGAATTACATTATACAGCACCTTTAATGAAGGGAAGGTGGTTGTTATTGAGCATTTTAATCGCTCTTTAAAAGAGAGACGAGATAAAAAACCAATTCACTCAACTTGGTTCTCAACAATGGGTATCTTTAATTCAGGACATTGTAGAAAATTACACCAATACAGTTCATTACTCAACCAAATCAAAACCATCAGAAACATTTAAACTTCGAATATGAAAGGGAGATTAATCTGAGAAATCCAAAGTTTAATATTGGGGATATAGTGTGAATATATCGGTGGAAATCACACTTTGAAAAAGGCTCTACTAAGCGATGGATGAATGAACTTTTCAAACATTGTTGATGTAATGAATACAGTTCCTTGGACTTATATATTATATGATTTAAAAGGAGAGGAGATTTTAGGTTCATTTTATGCTCAAGAATTACAGAAGACAAAGATAGTGATTAAAATTTTTTGAAAAATAAGGTCTTTAACCTTAACGTCTCCTTCAAAGAGACTAATAAAAAAAATTGAAAAACTATTTACTACAATCTCAAAATGATACGTTGCTCAGATGGTACTCAGACAAGAGCATTAGGAGAGGTTTGTCATTTCATCTCTGCTCAACAAAAATACTTGAACCAAGTTCAGGTGTACTCAATGGTGATGAATGCCATAAGAAAATTAATTTATTCCCTAAAGTAGAACATAGTCAGATATTCATTGGTTCACTTGGTGAGTATTATGAAAAATATGATAGGTGTGAATAATTGGTCTATTGTGGATTTAATATTTGTGTTTTGGCTTAGTTGGAAGAGGGAGAAATATCAGAAGGAATTTTGGGGGATTTGAGTTGTTGGTCAAAAGGTTTTTCCCTTTTTCCCCTGTCACTTACATGTAAATTTTGAGATGCCTCAGAACCAACACTCCTACTACTCTTACGTCTTCTCCCCTTTCTATCTGTTTGTCTGTTTGTGTGCAGGATATCTCAAAAAGTTGAGGACGGATCCGGATGTAATTTCGTGGGCAGGTTCGGTGTGTGACAAGACCGAACTGATTAGATTTTGGTGATGATCCAGATCTAGATCTGACAACTAGAATTTTTTCAGTGATTCTTGACCATTGAGAGATAAGGCCCAAAATAACACACACACACACACACACACACACACACACACACACACACACACACACACACACACACACACACACACACCAAGCAATCACTTAAAAGAGAGCATTTACAGGCAAAAGGCACAGAAGAGCAGATTTAACCCTAACACGTATTCTTATACAATCTTATTTGCACAAAAGACACGTGGCCATCATTCATTCTGGGGAAAAGAAGAAGGAGACAAGAACTGAGAAGAAAAGAAAAGTACGGAGTGTGGGGTCGATTCCTTCCCTCAACTCAAACAGCCCAACGGGGCTGTGCCAGTTCAAATATACTGGTCACCAAATATCTTCTTGACTAAAAATGTCTGATTGTTCGCTGGACCAGTGATAGCACAAGGTCGCCAAAGTTAATGCTGCGGAGCTTCCGTGCAACATACATGGAGGTTTAGAGATGGGGGAGAAATTTGTCAAGGGAAAATGGTCACTCCCAGAAAAAACAACCCAGGCAGTGTATAAGTATGAACCTTGCTCGAGGGCTGAAAGCCAAAAGGCTGAGGCCTATATGTGCTAGGGCCTTCTCAAGGGCTGTGGAACCCACAATATATAGACAAATATGGGCTCATGCTTGCTTTATAATGAAGGGAAAACATAGGGAAGGCATGCCAATTGTGAAGGCTGCACAACACTTGCAGTGGCAGATGGCGTTGGCTTACTGCAGCACGGTCATGATGAACGTATTATTTAGTTTGGTTATAATTGTGGGTGGAGTCAGGCCAGCTGTCCAGTCAATGAGTGGAAAATACAGCTCGGCTAATTAGATATGCTGACCTTCGCCCATGTTATGTCAGGTGATAGCTGTTAGCCAATCAGTTTGTATGTAAATAACAAAAGAGGGGAAAGTGGCCTTTAAAGGCTGAGGTTATGGATTAAAATACCCTTTGGACAATCCCAGAGTCGGACTTGGTCTGTGTGCCAAATGTGGTAGTTGGCGGCCCAGGGATATTTGCTAAAAATGCGAACCTACAGACAGATAGACAAATTTTATTTATTAGATGGTCGGGGCTACCACATTGAACTGTGCTTCATGGTTTGTGTTGACTCTGGTGTGTAGTGCTTTCCATTAGTAGTTCCCAAACTTCTCAACTCTTTTTTTTGTCTTTGAAGACTCACCTAAATGAGTTGACAGGACAGTTCATTACTTGTGCACGATGTATTATTCATTCCCCATCTGCTCTTTCTGCTCCCTTCAATTCTGTTCTCTAGTTAGGCATTCAGTGTTTTCACAAGAAAAAAAAATATTGAATCTTTGAAAATTTGCACTCTGAAAGCAAAATGAATTTTATCAATGGTCATGTTGTAAAGACTAGCAGAGTACCCACCCTATGGGCGATCTTGTTCCAAGATCCATGCAACACATTCCTCTGACACATACCTTTATTTGGGCTGTGTATAGGCAACTGACAGCTGCCTCAATTGCTCCCCCCCAAAAATAATAATAACCCGGGTTACATGCACGAAGTAAAAACACACCGACTGCTTATCATTCAAAACACCTCCCTGCACTGAAAAACGTGGGGACAGGAATACCATATGGTAAATGGTGGAGACTTGTAATACCCTCCCCCACCTGGAGGCGGTGCTAAACGACACACATTTACATAGAGAATTTGCTCCACCCCCTCCCCTCCCCAAGACCACCGGCAAAGATAAAAACATCCCAGTACACTAATTGGGATCGTGCTGATCCGATGTCGCAAGTCTGGATGTAATCGGGCCAGAACTGTAGGAGGAGTAGTATGACAAACAAACAAACAAACAAACACTGGTCTGTGAATTATAACAAGGATTACTAAAGCAGCAATTTCTATGTTGATGGTTGAATCGTTCTGAAATTGTTGAGTCGAGGTTGCATGCTCCCACTTTCTCTTTTTGACATTAAGTGACAATCATTGTTGTGCAATTGTAGGCTCATCACCGTTTCATCTGTTTAAACAAGAACCTGTCTGCTGGGTTCAGCGATTTGATAATTTGTTATTTTAAATTAGTTTCTCATGAGATTCGTCAGAAATATCCAGTCGGGGTAAGCCTAAACCTTAACCAAGGTGGAAATAACATTTTTCTTGCAAGAGAATTACATTCATGCAATATAATTTCTGCATTTCAATGCAGTTAATTTTACCTGCAGTGGAACTGAAGAGTAGTACAGTCATAATAAGCACACATATGACTGTAAACAACAAAAACAAACATGAAATAGGCCTACGGATCTGACAAGTTAAATTTATGGGTCTCCCAATGAAAGCTATTGTGCATGAAAAGCTTCCAGCCAAGGCAAAGAGAAGGAGCTGAGCAACCTGGCCTTTCATTATGGATATCTTTCTATGGCAAAACAAGAAAGTCCAGATGACAAGAGTTGTAACAATTCCAAATACAGCAAAGGCCAGAAGAGTTAGAGCCAGGGGTTCAGAGAAGGTCATGAATTCCTCAGGCATGGGAACACAGTTATCACGGATTGCTGTTGACCAGAAATACTTTGGGCAGCGTTTGCATTTTTGAGAGTCTAAAGATTGATGGATATCAAAATAATGTCAGAAAAACAAACAAAAATTGTTTAAAAATTAAAATATGAATTATTATTTCAAATACTATATACATCCTAGCGAGAGTCAAGATCATTATATTTTATTTGTTCTGCTAACAAGTATCAAAAACCTTGCCTGTTTTGTTTGAGTATTCCCCATCAGTACAGGAAATGCAGTCGTAACAACAAAATGGTTGTCCTGGATAAGAAACCTTACGATAACCAGGTTGACAAGGTTCATTGCATACCGAGCTTGGGATCTGAAATTGAAGTAAAAAAAAAAACAAGATGACAAAATGACATGAAGATAAATTAACATGATACATTAGGATTAGGGGGATGCCAAAAAAAATTTCTTACAGGAAAACCAATGGTAATAACAAATGGTCAATCCTCTGTGTGTTCTCACCTGGCTATTGTGAATCATTTTTTGTTTTGGTCATTTCTACATTTTATCTCTCAGTGTGAATTCAGAAGGAATAGCTTTAATATTATGATCATCGACTTACTTGCTGAAGATAAGTACCACCTTGCCTTCAACATTGAGCATGAAAATAAAGTTGGCTGGCTAAGTTATAACATGAGTATATAAAAATAAAATTTGCTGTTGCCTGGATAAGTTACAATATGACTTCCCTGACAAGCAATATCAATGCAGGATGAGGAAAGTAGGTCCACATAGTTCATTTATTGCTCTGATTAAGGACAGGCTCGAAACGTCAGCGCTTTGTCATCTTTTATGGTCGTGAGAGCATGCTAGCTTGTGGGCCAATATGAGCACCTTGTGAAGACGGTGTGTATAAAAGCATGCCTCTACAGACTGCGTAAGCCAAACAAAAGCAAGACCACTTTATTATGTATGTACATGTGCTAGTTGTTGTTATCAGCATGAATACAGTATTAGCAAGATACAGGGCTCAGTATCGCATTGCTAGATTGAGGATGCACAAGTTGATAAAAAGCAAGAAACCTCCTTGGTTTAAAATGAAAGAGCAGTCAAGGATTTTATTCCATAAGAGATAGTCCATTTGCTTGCTATTAAGATCACAAAAAAGTATCAATAAAATACAAATACTCACAGATGGATTACAAATCAACTACTTGGCAATTACTCTGCTCTTTGGAAGCATCCTAAGAATGTGATATCATATAGGTATGTAAGGATGCCTTAATTTCCCCCCAAAAAGAAAAACTTCCCTTTTTATAATAAATTATATCCTTGCATGATAGTCCAGGAGCCAACATTCAAAAGGAACCCAGAAATTGGCCGACGTAGCCCACCCAGTATTCAGAAGGTTTGCCTTCATATTCTATTAGTTGGATGTCTTATCCTTATCTTAAGACCTGTTGTACTCCAGAATTGTGGTATCACATAATTCTGGAGTATGATAGGTATTAAGATAAGACTGAGATGCAAACCCAGGTTAAATGTGACAAGGCATTATTCACTACCATCAACAAGTGCCTGTCTGAGTAGTGACTGCATTTATCGTGTCAAATAGGGGGCACAAATCTGTTTAAGTGTATCGATCAGTAACTCCTCACCGTGTCTTCACCAAATTCAGAACATATCAGCAATACCAATTTTAGATGTCAATAATATTAATTTGAGTGAAACTATTGAATATGCCCGAGAAAATCTCAGGTTTAGAATACTGCGTTTGACATGAGTTTTCTGTCGTGAGAATATGCAGTATTGATATTTGTTCAATACCAAATTTAAACACTATTCAAATATGTATTTATTTAGTATTGACCTTCTTCCTTTATATGCAACCTTATGTTGTGAGTAGCATCATAGGCTGGGGGTGCAGCTGTGCCACTGATGCAACACCCTCTGTAAGTTAGGGCAGGAATTTGTAATTTGTTAACGGTGCCGGTTGATAGCTCGCCTACTGTTCATGGAGGACAATGTGGGATTTTTAATGTCGACCAACTTTTGCTGGAAGACGGGATGCCCAGTTTAACATATGTCCAAGGGACAGCACATACGTTAATGCTTCGTCCTGCCTGCGAGAAACCGGGATGACAGTTTGCAGCTGGGCCGAGATGCGAACCCAGGCTAGACTGCCCAGAAGCAAGTCTGGATACCTCTCGGGCCTAGAGTCGAGGCCATCCTGCCATGGAGTAAAACAATTCATACTAGAAGGACACTCGGTAGAGCACATACCTCCGCCACGTAATGCCTGATACATGAGAACATAGTGGGCCCAATACAATTTTGAAATATCATGCTATCTAGTACTATATCGTATAGCTACTCAACAGCCAAGCTGCCATACACAAGAACAGAACAGAACAATTAAAAATTAAAAAGAATTCTTGTATCCAGATCTGGATTCGGATCTTCACGAAAATTGAATCACTTCTTTCTCGTGGCACTCCCAACATGTCCACTAACTTTTGTGTGAATCCATCCATAACCTTTTGAGGTATTGTGCTATATATCGTTTTTGGCCCTATCTCTCAATGGCGACGAATCACTTGAAAAATTCTCAGATCCGGATCTGGATTCAGATCTTCACCAAAATGAAACATTGCTGTCCTTGGCCAGTCACCTTCATACACAAAGAAATTTCAGAACGATTGCTTGAAAACTGTAGCCAAAAATAGTGTGACAAACAGACAGACAGATATTACGGACAAACATGCTTGGCGAAAAATGTTTTTTTGCCAATACAAGTAACAAACAGGCAGAATCACAGACCAGACCAACCAATATACTTGTGAATCTTCAGTTTCACAAGTAACAAACAGACTGGGGTGAAAACTTTACCCTAGTCCATCACAGATGGCAGAGGTAATAATAGTCGTTATTGGTTGATTTTGTCAATAAAGCACATGTTTTACAAAGACTACAGGCATAAAATTTTGACAGTAATTGTAAAAGTTACATTGGAACTGATCATGAAAAATTGAACTGTACATTTGTTTGTTTTCGAAGTCATACAGAAATGTATTCAAAGTAAACAGCAGGACAATGCCAAGAAGGAAGTGCGGAAGCATTATGACCAAAGGACCAGTATCTCACTATTTATTAATTTGCTAATGGTCATTGACTTTGACACCAATACAAATATTTATTTTGGACCCTTGGCATCAAAAAGCTACATATATTGAAAAAAAAAGTTTCAAATGGGGTACCTCGTCACCATTAGAGCATTTAAATTGCATCTGATGTGGCAAAAAAATATGCGTGTTGTTTCTTCCAGCTTTCTGGCTTTATGACAGAAGACGCCATTTGTATTTTTGCCAGCTTCATCCCTATCCCATTTGGAATCCCATGCGGGCATGGGCAACTTGCTCGTGAGCCCTAAAGCAGCAATGCCACATAAATATGGTTGACATTCTCAACATTGCCCAGGACAAGTGTGGTCAACACGAACTGATTCAGTTGAATAACAAATCGTCACACTATTATCTCTGCACCTGCATACATAATTTACACATGTACCAAATTAATTAATTAATATGCCTGGTGTTGGCTTAATGGTTATGGTGGTGGGCTTTGTATCCGAGGATCCTGAGTTCAAATCCCGCTCAGCTGTTGAATTAATACCAGGTGGGGTTAACTCGGCCTGTCATCCTTCCGAGGTCGGCAAAATGAGTGCCAGCATGCTGGTATACTGTGTCGGAGTGGCAACCCATCCAGGATTGTGCCCAATAGCAAAGGAGACTGCTTAAGCAGCACCAACGCTCTGCACAGAGTATGGTCCCAATCTGCTGTCCTCCTCCTCCTAAATAATCCTCATCTGAGTGTCAGATTTCATCAGAATCTTTTCGATGTGCAGTTTTGCATAATTTGCCATCCATGAAAATGCAAGCTTTCTGTAACTGCAAAGTAACTGATTTGCTTTGCATTGGTGTAGGTCAACCCTTCTGAATGCTGATTTCTGGTACCTACACGAGGTGAATTCTCACAATCTGCTCAGGCTGAGTTGATCATACAAAAGCTGCCAGCCATGCCAGTTTGGAAATGAGAGATTTTGAACTGCTTGCAATGAACGTTTCTACACAAGTGCCTGGAAATTGGCCCTTTATCTATGGTGTTTCAAGCTGTTTTATGTTCGTGGCAGATTTTGTTTCTTTTTGTTGATTTTGACAGAATAGCCAGTACTGGGTTTCACCAACAGTAATTAATAAGTTTTTATTTTAGCATACATGGTGTAAAGGATGGGAGGGGTACTCGAATTGTGTTTGGTAGTGGGATTGTTGGAGAAAGTGGGGGGGGGGGGTGGGGGGGAGGGGTAGCACAGGATTAAACAAAAGGGGGTATGTTAAAACAGCACGTTAATACAGCATGCCGAGACCACCCAGATATTGTCCATAGGGGTGAAAGAGGAGGGGGTTTGAAGAGAACAGCGTAGAAGGGGAGGGACAGGGAAAGCAGCGTAACGGGAAGGGAAGGCAGCGTGAGAGGAAGAGAAGGCAGTGTGAGGGGAAGGGAAGCCACCACAAGGGAGGGGGAAGAGAAGGCAGTGCGAGGGAAATTGAAGGGAAGGTGACGTGAGGGTGGGGAAAAGAAGGCAGTGTGAGGGGAGTTGAAGGGAAGGCAGCGTGAGAGGAGGGAAAGTGAATGGCGATGAAATGCGCCAAAACAGCAACGTTTTCTTTTTAACCATCGAGTTCTGTATAAAACCGGATGGGAGCATTTAAAACCCACGCTGATAAAGGCTGCCTGCCTGATGCATGCATGCTCGCACATGCAGTGACCTTTGCACCCCTCCGTTTGGCTCACTCCGAATCGGATTAGTGTTTGCTACACTCTGGGGAAGCTGTTTTAAATTCAAAACTAAACCGTCAGTCTTTAATACTCCCTTAACGGAGGGGAGTGGTGGGGAAGGAGGAGGAGCAGTGGGAAAGAGAGGGAGAGGAGTGGGAGAGAGAGGGAGAGGGATGGAAGAGAGGAGCAAAGTTAAGGGGAAAGAGGGGAGGAGTCGGAGGAGAGAGGGAGAAAGTAAGAGAGAGGAGAGGGTAAGAGAGAGGGAGAGGGAAAGAGAGAGGGAGAGGGAAGAGAGAGGGAGAGGGGTAGAGAGAGGAGGGAGAGAGGTGGGAGAGGGGAGAGAGAGAGAGAGAGAGAGAGAGAGAGAGAGAGAGAAGAGAGAGAAGAGAGAGAGAGAGAGAGAGAAGAGAGGAGGGAGAGTGGTGGTGGGAGAGAGAGAGAGAGAGGAGAGAGAGAGAGAGAGAAGAGAGAGAAGAGGCGGGGGGAGTGGTGGTGGGAGAGAGAGAGAGAGGAGAGAGAGAGAGAGAGGGGGGGGGGGAGTGGTGGTGGGGAAGAGAGAGAGAGAGAGAGAGAGGGGGGGGGGGAGAGGTAGAGGAGAGGGGGGGGGATTCGAGGGATCTGAGGGTTTTACCCAGATGGTTTGCCCGGAACATTCCGGCAGATGTGATGCCCAGTTTAACGTCAATCCGACAGACGACACACACATTGATGAATCATCCTGCCTATGAAACACCAGGATTACAATTTAAAGCTGGGTTGAGATTCAAACCCAGGCTAGACAGTTTAGAGCAAGCGTGCGTACCTCTCGGCTGTCCTGCCATGGATTCATTGCTTTGTATTTTGTAGCCACTGAAAATATTTTTCAATTCTCTCTTGAACTCGTTCTAATCCTCTCAATTATTTTGCCTTTCTAACTTCGGACATGCCCCCATGGAGAAATGAGCCGTGGTATTGCCATGTAAGTTTGTAGAGTATGAAGCTTGAAGAGCGCTCACCAAGTGGGTTAAGCATTTGAGCAAGCACTCCAATGATAGAAGAAACTATCTACTCCAACAGTACAAGAAACATTAAAAAAAATAGGAGCAATACCCTTGGGTGCTTACATGGTAGTGGCTGGATAAGAAAACCAGGGAACCACTGGTAG
>CM068953.1:146815476-146842815 GCA_035128595.1 Eptatretus atami
AAGAGAGAGATATATTTATTAAAATACCCGAATACCACTTTTCTTGAAGGTAATGCTTGAACACAGAAATTATAAATTTTCTTGAAGCCTTCTTGCCGTCACTTTATGTATTAGAAATATATGTTTGATATAATTATGAACGAAACACCTCCCATCTTCCTCATAGTTAAATCATTTTGTATTTCCCTACTTATACATATAATCTCGTTTTCTTACTGTTTTCATCGACTATACAGAAAGCAAAACCAATTATTAATATATTCCTTAATTAAAATTCTTTTTATTTGTTGTTTACTAATCGTACGGACCCACAAATACTCATTCCCGCATACCAAGTGATAATATCTTCCTTAGAGAACTGATTTAAATTGTTCCAGGTCTTCGCGTAATTTTAAATGACCATTATACCCTAAATCATTCATATATACCCAGTTGTTCTATTCTCATAAAAATGAATACGCTTCTTTTAGAAAATTTATTTAATTCGAACTGTGATTCTGTATGACCTGGAGATAAAATCAACACTTCTGTATCTTTGGATACACAGCTGTTATTATTTAAGGAATATATTGTGATAAATACTTAATCTCACCAATGTCATTCGCGTCAGTCGGGCTTGGACAATTTTTAATTTATGCATTTTCATATTAATATTTTGGTTATATTATATTATGTCTTCAAGACTGTGCCTTTGGTAAGTATTTGATAAATCAATACCAGTTCTTGGGATACACCAAAGATCAGAAACCATCTTTCCCAACATAATCATTATATTAGATTAAAAATAATGATGTCATAAAATTTTTTAATTTTGTTGAGTGAAACTAACACAGTATAGACATAATTGACTCACAACACTTGGAATTTTAATTCTCTGACTTGAAATGTTTGATAAACACCATTCTGTAAGAATTTTATGACTTCAAACAGGTGGTGGAAGACAAAACTATCAAAATAATATTTGTCTTGATGATTAAAATACAAAACCCAATGAGAACCGTCGCCATTATTATCCTTCTAAGTTCATAATAATGAATCTTTCTGTATGTTTAGGCACGTATTGTTAATTCATTTCATACAAAAACCACATTAGAATTTTTAATTTCTTACAATATTGACAAGTTGCTAAATTTGATGTTGTATTCTTCAAATTCTTTAAACCACTGCCTTCATGCTCATTTTTTATAGAAAAGATATAATCCATTACCCCTTTTTAGTTAATTTTACACCTGCTTGTGCGATAGAAGAAGCATATCTCCAACTAACAATCTCGCTTTTATCAGGCAAACTCAAGTTTTTCAGCAAAATCTAAATTAACCACTTCCACTAATTTGTTCTCCCAACTCTTTGTTATGTCTTTCCCCAATTCTTTTTGAGCCTGGAGTTGCAGCCTTCCTTTCGTGGCAGTTTTCACCGCTGTTGAAATACCCCCGTCAAATGCTCCAACCGCAACTTAAACCAGCAACATAAAGGAATTAGAAATGGGAGAATCCTCCACTCGTCTCTCTTATCTGAATTATTTTTCAACATGGTTTTGTCATTTTAAAATTTTAAGTGAGCCAGTATCATGTAAGATTTAACCTGTTCTCTGTGAGCAAACATCAATTCTTACTGCTCCTTTTCTCTGAATTGTAGTTTAACGTTAATCGTACAACGGCTTGATTTTGACACAAGATGATAGTTTATGAAGATTGAATTTGATTAGCATATCCCAGTTGGTACTTTGCCATCATTTATTTAACAAAAAATTAATGTGAGACAATCATAACACAATTATCTGTATAATCGCACTTCTGTTTCTTCCAAAAGCAACATATGTATCAACTTCTCTTCACTCTCTCCTCTTTCAAAATGTATAGGGAAAGTATCCACTCGATAGACTTTCTATTTCTTTTGAGCGCTCAGGTCAAACGCATAGATTGTATACAAAACTTTTAAATGCTGTCCATAATCCAAAAATACGGTTCTTTATTTCGCATTACTTTCACACACTTTTAGCTAAGACTGATGCTTCAGCAAAATCATTTTTTTCCCCCAATTAATTTCCAATCTATCTCGTGATAAAATGTTCCATCTAGAGAAAGCGCGAAAGTTTGTTTCACTTAGGCATCACTTCAATGCATTATTCCTTATCAGTCGCAGTATCACCATCTGGCTTTTTAAAAATGATCCATAGAATCGTGCTTTTCCTTCCAAGAACACCCAATTCCACGTGTATAGTGGTTTGGTGAGTTACTGTGTTGACATCTTCGTTTGAGGGTATGCATACCCGAGTGGTTTCTTTGAGTTAAGTCCTTCTATTCAACATCTCTTCTGTTTTTAGATTAGGAGATATTCACTAATATATACCAAGTCATTTCATCAATTCAAATTTTTCTTGATCACCAAAAGCACTAGAATCACAAAAAGTAATCTATTTTCATTATACAATTCTTTGGGAGTTGAAATCTAATTTTAAGAACATACAGAACTTTATCATGGATCACAGAATCCAAATATATCTTTAAGAGGAACTGCCACACGTAAAACTATTAACTGATTTTGTGTCATCATTATAACGCTCCTTTCCTTTGAGTATATCCAGGGTCTGTGGTTGTCCCGTTGACATATCAGGAATAAACCTTCGACAGACGCCTTCCATTCAATCACTGAAATGTATAGAGTGTAAATTTCTCATTTCAGATACAGCAGAGACAGAATCAACCGCTTCACTTCTTGTGTTCCAATGTACAACGCAACTATCAAAATTTCCCAGAAGAAATCATTTACGAGTGTAGCATTTGTGGTATTCCAGCCTTAATGAATTTAAAATTTACCAAAAGAACTTTCGATAGATCAAATAGGTTTGTTGATGTATTTATTTCAAAAACTTTTTGTACCATTTGCATTCCAGTCTGTTCCAAGTTAGTTGCAATTTATACTTGAAGTAATTTCCTTTTTTAAGTGGAGTTTGAGATAATACATAGTATTATGCCAAAATCATAGATACTATCAATTGCTTGCCATATCTTGTATTTTTTAGGAAAAAAGATGTAAACTTTTGAAACCCTGAACCCAAGTTTTTAATTATTTTCTGCGTTCTTGGGGGAACATGAGTTTTACCTTTTTTAATTTCTTTAATTGCTTTGTAATTTATGAGATTCTTTTGGGCATCTTTTATGGCTCTTTACAGGCACCTGCTAACATTTCCCACAGCAGAGCAGTTGAAACCAATTAGGTCTTTAATGTTTAAGAATAGTTGAACCGATACCCATTACGAGTATCAAGTTTTTCCATCTCCTCAAATTGATGTCCGACACCCTTTGTCTCTTAAGGTTTTAAGTATCCTCTACCAAAGATACATACTTCCCTTAGTAGTATGGGGAAAGGAACATCCCCTCCCCTGTAATTATTTTATATTTTCCCAACTCGTGTTTTCCTCAACAATAACCATTCATATTTATTTATTGGAAAACTTCACGAGGTGAATCTCATAGATATAATACTTCCTCCATTAATAAGAAATCATACGATTATCTTGGTCAGTATCCTAATTTACTCTGTGTATGGTTTTTTCCTGAACAGGAGAATAAACCAAATTTTTACGGTTCCATAATTGAATTTTAAACAATTGGGGTTGAGTATGCACTGAATGAAAAATATTTGTATTTTTTTTATTCCATCATGATAAGCACCAACAATCAATCACAGTGAATTAATACTGAATTTATTCCTGAGGAATATTTGAATGACATTATCACTGTAAAACGTCCCATTAGTTTTCAATCTTTTTTTGAGGAGAAACCCAAATACTCTCTAAATAGATTATCAATTGTGAAATCAACCTTGTAGTTATTTTTTTAAGTTTAATCGTTGATTTTGAGTAAATGTTTTTTTTGATGTCTATAACAATATTTTTTGGTTCATCACCCTGTTTCTTCATAGACGAGCATTTCAGAAATATTTGAAGAAATCTCCATATGCTCCGGGTGATACTGTTTATCGTTTTGTATCCACTTCCGGATTATAACTACTTGTCATTTTTCTGTTTAATAATAAATAAGGTTATTATAAGATTTCCACTGGACAATAAGATGCCTCGTATTTTCTTTTGGTTTGTTCAAGTTGTAGTGGGTATGGGAATGAAGATGTGTGGTCGCTTGTTGTGAAATTGAAACTAAGATTGTGCTTCTCACTCTATTAATATGAGATAAAGAGTCTTTATATTGATATTTATTAATTATTTTCATGTTCATCAACTGGTTCTATAAATGCTGATGCTTCATTAAAACAATGTTATTTTCAGCCTTCTTACTGCCTAACACATAACAGTCTATTAACTAATTGTGATGGGTCCATTTTGGAAGAATAACTAACACCTGAACCAAGAATAATTAAAGCTGAATAATGTGTTTCTCCTTCTCATTCTTCCTACTTTTACCAGAAGAATAACGCCTATAATCAACAGAGTTCAGCAGATCAATATATACTTTCTCAATCACATTTTTCATACCAATGGTTTTATCAATATACTTGATCATCCTCACAGTTGAACCTTGTCTTCCATCTTTTGCTGAGAAGAAAACATTAATCTGGAGTTAGTTTGACAAGGAGGTTGAGCAGAAACTGCAAGAACCTTAATTCATCATTAAATATCAATACCTTTTCTTGAAGCAAGATGAAATATTGCTGGTTTGTTCTGGTTGGAATGATTCCTGTTTGGTTTTTGAATCCGCTGAATATTCCTTGTTTTTGAAGAGCATTCATTCATCATTATATATCAGGGGGTTCGATTTATCTCTTCAGTTGTTGAAAATAATCTTGCATCATCATAATTCTAATTCTCCTATAGCTTAATTCTTCCTCCGTCATTTACTGAAATCTTTTAACATTTGAGCTTTCTTCGGAGTATATTTATTGTGGGAACTGCGTGGAAACATCTATAATTTTTTCTTGGGAAGTTTTTAAAAGTGGTTTAAAATTTCTCTTGTTTTCTTTCAAATGCTCTTCACCCGTTTAGTTTTATCTGCGTTTCTCTTTATGTAATTCCTGTTGTTTTGCAACTTTTGAAACCAACTTCTTGATGTTCTCTAATCTTCTTGGCTCTTTCTTCGCATCCATTTATTTATTGAAAATATCATTTAATATCTCATCTTGTTTCACAACAAATATTTATATTTTTCAGTGCGTGTGTTTCATGTATCCCAAATTCCTTTTTACTATATAATGTAGAACAATTGGTCTCTCCAAAAATTGTTAATATCTATTGAATTAACTTGACTAAAATAAAGTATTAGCATTGTTTTTCTGAATGGAACGACGAGGAAGTTGAAAGGTACGATTGACTAAGATAAATACAATTACAGAGAAAAGTCCCCTCTTGTGTAGTAGCTGTCATTACCGTTTGGTTTCTCTCATTAACACAATCATCAAGATAACGAGGTTCTTTTTTGGATTTATCCTATGCTGGGGAGACGGTATATCATCCGTATTATCACTAAGAATACAGAGTTATTGTTTTGATTTCTTTTTTACATCTCTGTGTATCACAAAATAGTTTTGTATTATATCTTCAATGTTATAACATTTAGGTTTTTTTTGAAGTTAAATAAACCAATTATATCTCTTTTGAAGTCCAGCATTAAAACCTTGGTGAATAGTTTGATACTCTGGTTGAAAAACTCGACTTTGTGAAAATTATTAAAATTATCATAATCTAAAAAGTTAGGAGTGAGGAGCATCTTTAAAAGTAAGCAGGTTTTTTCCACATCCGCTTGAACCACTAACTGAAGGCATCTTAATGAAATTTGGGAGATTTTTATGGTTGTTAATTTATCTTATTTCCAAATGGGTAAAATCATTCATTTATATATTTTGGAAAACAGGTATTTAATTTGTTATTGGGCTTTTTTAGAACTCTATATTTTATCCTAAGTCAAAGGTTTTAATTTCAAGATATCCTTATTATATTTATGCAATATCTGTGTTGATTTTCTGAAAATCACATCCATGAATAATTATAACAACAATCCTTTGAAAACATTTTCTCTAAACGTTCAAGTTCTTTCCCTTGTAAGGAAAGGTGTGTTATCACCCTCATACTTTACATTCATTTCTCTCTAAATCAATTTGTAAAGTAATTCCATTTTTGGGTGAAATTCTAAAAGAAATATTCTTTTTTATATTTTTATTATCATTAATTAGAAGATAATACAGAATATACATGTTTTTAAAGCTTTTGAACTCTGTGTGTTAATCGTCCTGTCTTTCAACTAACGCAGGACAATTCTCAAACTGTCATATGGAGAATCAGGGAATTCAGAAAGGCCTCAAAATCGAGTAAACTATTCATTATTTATAGTAAAACTTTTACTCTTAAACTAAAATCATCTATACTTTAGTTGCATATTGACTCATATTTAATAATATTCACCATCGTTCTCTATACTTTTTTTTCATTACAGATTCAAATACAACATTTTTTATATTAAAGGTAATTTTAAAATGATCCTAACTTGACTAATTGACGAAATGTCATTTAACCTGAATATATTAACATATCCTTATTTCATCAGGATTTACATCTTTGGTTGTTGAAAAAATACAAATTTCTCCTTGCATATTACAGATGGTCTTTCTTTCTTTCATAAGTTTCATCCATAAGGTTTTGTTTTTGATACTTTTTTCTGTTCATTGCTTTTCTAGTTTTGAATATATTACCAAAAGGAGAGGAAGAAACTTTGTTAGAGATACTTCTAATTGATGTTCTACCATGTAATAACTAAAAGCCCTTCCACGTGAAGTAAATTGAAGAACTCAATATCATTCGCCATAATTGTTTTTATCCAATAGTTGTTATACTTTATCTTTGTTTCAATTTTACATCCTTGACATATTTTCTCAGTATCTTTAACAAAATGAAGAGATTTGATTTGAAACTTGTCTTTTGTGTCTTGAACTTGTATTTATTAAGTTGAAAAAAGTTGGAGGATAAAATGGTTTTACGCACAGATTCAACACTGTAAAATAAACGAAATTTTCACTCAAGAAATTTTAGTTTGAAGCAATAGTTTTATTACTATAAATATGGGAATACAACGTACTGCAATGTTTTGTAACAGAATATAAACATTATATGAAAACACCTCCGACCACAAAACACACCATTTAATCTATTTCATCAAATATCTCCTCTTGAGTTGGCAAGAAAACATTGTGATATCTGCTCAAAGGATGTTTTGAAGAGTAGTTATAACAGACATCTTGAATCCAAAAAACAAGAAAAATGAGTTTTTAAAAGTACAAGGGAGACTATTATATTGAAAACACTGTGGGGCATTAAAGGACATAATAAAAATAAGGATTTTTCAATTTGGAGCACCCGGTGCATCATCAAAAACTGAATTCAATTGAAATAGTGAAACTGATGTTTGAAAAAAGTTATTAAAAGAAATTAAAGAATGAACTTTAAAGTTTTATATGGGAGTGAAAATGAATATGAAAAGACAAGATGAAGAACAAACCCTTATATGAGAAAACAGATCTTCATTTTATATACATCATTTCAGAGATTTTTGAATAGTGGGGTTTATGAAGAACTATCAAGACCAAGAGAGGATGTTGAATAATGATCAGTTGGTAGAAAGTGGATGTTAAAATTAAAAAAATCATCTTTTAGATTACAATTCTAAAATCAAACCTCTGAAAGCTTCTTCTTATAATTGAATTACCAAAAGCATAAAACTCAAAGAAGGCAGTTGTTAATATTAAAACAATGATAATAAATGTTTTTCTCTGTCTGTTCTTAGCTCACTTACATCCACCAAAATGGTAATTCAGAAAGAGTAAACCCAATTATATAGAAATAATGAGAATACTTGGACATTAAAGATTTTAAAAATTCCCATGCCACTAACAGATATTCCTAAATTTGAGAAAAAGAATAATCTTTCTATAATGTATACGGATTAACCGGATACAAACAAACGTTCAAGATATTAAAAATTTCAAACAACTATAAAAATGAAGACAGCACAGCAGTTGATCTTTTATATTTTAGTGTTGGAAAGAATTCACATTACACAATACATCAATAATTTATCAAGATTAGACTCTTTTCCAGGTATTCAGACCGCAAACAAAAATATATCCTTGTAAGCGACTGTCCTTAATTCATTTCATACAAAAGAAACGATTTAGAACAACATTCAAAAATATTTGTAGTAATCATAAATCAGCTGTAATTAACAATGCCTAACCTGGTAAACAAGATTTATTTGAAATTATAATAATCTATCATGCACGCCATTTGTGAATACGCTGATTTTGAATGTATCCTAAAAAAAGATACATACTGCTCTCCTAAATCCAAAAGAACATATAAAATAAATTATCAAAAAACATATTCCTTGTGGTTTTTCTGTATTATATCAAATCATTGTTGGAGAAAGTATAAAAACTTGAAACATTATCGTGGAAAAAATGCCTTCACAAGAGTTTGTAAAAAAGCGAATAGAAAAGATTGTAATAAGACAACTAAATTAATGAAAGAAACAAATGAACGATGAAATTAACCAAAGAAGAAAAATTAGATTTAGAAAAAACAAATATCTGTCATATTTGTGAGGAGGAAATTGAGGAGTCTAAAGTTAGGGATCATTGGTCATCTTACTGCAAATATAGAGGTCCGCTATTCCTGTTGTAATTTAATTATAATTACTTCTTTTATTCCCAGTCTTTCTTCACAACACTGCAAACTATGAATAACACATCTATTTATGAAATGAAATTTCAAAAACACCCAGGGAATATTTCTGCCATAACAAACACAAGTCAAAAGTATATTTCAATTTGGCAAAAATGATATTCACAAACTATAACTCGTATAGGTTCTAGATTCCTTACAAGTTTATTGGGAAACACCACTACCCACCTAGCATCAAATCTAAACGCTCCACAGGCTCTTTTCATAAAAAAAAAATCTTTAATTCATTTCTTTTCCAAAAGAGGAAATTTCTAAAACTAAAGAGGAATTCAGATTAAAGAGAGAATTCAAGTGAAAGAGGATAATTTCTAATTAATGAGGAAATTAATGAGAAATTCTTACTGAAGATGAAATTCGTAATTGTAAAGAAATTCAACAATGAATGACATTCAACTAAAGAGGAAATTCTTGATTAAAGCTGAAATCTGATTAAAGAGGAAATTTCTAACTGCGAGAGGAAATTTCCAAACAAGGAATGAAAATTCAAATGTAAAGAGAAAATTCTTAACAAGGAAGGGAATTTCCTTAATGATTATATGAATTCATTTTATGAGATTTAATGAAGACAACTTCCGTTCAAAAGAAAGTTTCTATAATAAACCTTTATAAGAAGAGATAAGTTGATGAAAGGAATATAAACACGCACAAGAAATTTGGAAATTATTAGAATAAAGAACTTGGAGAATATCATGATTTGTATCTAAAAACAGATGTTTTATTGTTAGCTGATGTGTTTGAAGCTTTAGATCACCTCTGTCATAAATAAAATTGTTATGGATTAGATCCTGCTCACTATTTCACAGCTCCTGGTTTAGCTTGGAGTGCAATGTTGAAAATGAGGACAAAAACAAGATTTGGATTTAATCAGTGATGTAGATATGCTTTTGATGATTGAGAAGTCTAAAGAAGGTGGGAATATCACAAGTATGTTCAAAAAGATATGCTAAAGCAAATAATTAAATTCTTCCAAATTAATGATAGTGAAAAAAGATGTAATTATTTGATGTATTTTGATGCTAATAATTGTTATGGGATGGGCAATGTCTAATCTCTACTAATGGTACAATTAGAGTGGGTGGAAGAAATAGGATATGAAAAGGCTTTGATGATATTGTTATTTCTTTCTCAGAGGAATTGAATGAGGAAGAAAGAAGGTCTATTATTTTGAGTGATTTGAGGTACCGGTGATCTTCATAATAAGCATAAAGACCTCTTTTGGCATGTGAGAAGAAACCCCCATAAGAAAGAATGGGTTAAGTGATTATCATAAAAGTTTTAATATTAAACGGCAAATCAACAGAAAGGTTATTAACAACATTACTTATGATAAAGAGGGATATGTTTTGCATCAGAGAAGCTTAAAACAGTTTTTTGAGAGAAGGATTGAGAGTAAGCTAATAATTCCAAGAGTTTTAAATTTAAACAAAGTCTTGTGATGAAAAAGTATATTAAATTCAATAAAAATATGAAGCAAATACAAAAGTAAAATTTGAAGGGGAATTTCTATAGAATTGGATGAATAATGCTGTCTTTGGAAAGACAATGAGAATGTTACAAACAGGTCAAACTTAAGATTGCAACATCTTGGAAAGAAGCTTCGAGATTAATAAATAAACGCAAAGTTTTAAGAGAGAAGAAAGGTTTTTCCAGAGAACTTTCTGCTATTCATCATGGAAAAGGAAAGTTTGTAATGATAAACCAATTTATATTGAAAGCAGTTCTGTTTATCAAAAGATATTGATGATGATTATTGTATAATGGCTTAAACGAAAGAGTATGGTGAAAATGTTTCATTGTTGTATATGGACACTGATAGTTTATCCTAGATATAAAAACTGATGATGTTTATTAAATGAATATGAAGAAAATAATTGGAGTATATGATCACAAGTAATTTTAGTAAGAAGAGCGAGTAATTTTCCAAAAAGAATGAAAAAGTTAATTGGTAAGTTTAAGGATGAGTTGGGTGGAAAAGTAATGAGTGAGTTTATTGGTTGAGAGCAAGGCCTATCTTATAAGTATGGTGATCAGGATCAGATTGAATCAAGAAGGTTAAAGGGAATAAAGAAATATGTATATAAAGAATCAATAACTTTTAGAAATTATTATATTGTTTGATGAATAAGAAGAAGAATATAGGAAAAATGAATACATAAGAGTTATAACATAACATATATAGTGAAGAAGTAAATAAAAAGGCATCGGAGCCTTTGATGATAAGAGATTTATTTTAGATAATGGATGATTGGTGTTTCCATATGGATATTGTATAAAGAGTTGTATAGAATAGATTGTGTTTTAACCAATGGGAAGATGGTTAGGGTTTTTTCTAAGGGCTACCGCGCGTTTTTTCACAATATATACTGGTTAAACAAGTATTAATCAATACTAAAGAGTGGAGAAAATCTCAGTCTTGGTGTAATCATAAATGGAAAACATAATGAATGTGAAACAAATATCAAATAGTCTTATTGAAAAATAACGAAAACAAAGGTAAAAAAACAAATAAGCGAATCAATTAAAACTAGTAAGTTGGAGGATGTAAGAAAAAAATAAATACTTTCAATGGACTGAAAAAGCTTCGATGGTTATAAATTGAACAATGGAAAACAATTTTACTTATATCTCAAAATGATATGTGGCTCAGGAGGTGGTCAGATGAGATCATTAAAGAGAAGTTTATATTTCGTAATGCACAAAAGGGGTATCTTGAACAAAATATAAAGATTCAAATTTTGTTTTTAAATATTTTCAGATGGGATTATGTGCAAAGAAAATTAACACTATTAAAGGAATTTGAGAATGAACAAATTTTAAGTTCAATGAGTGAGCTAACAATATGCATTGGTTATTTGAAAGAGAGGGTCCTAGTTTAAAAAGGGAGACAGAATAAATATACCTGGGATAAGGGGGTGTGAATTTTAAGGGAAAAAAAAAGTGAATCGGCTGAAACCCCATTCATTACATGGGGAAAAGTGAGCCAGTAATCATATAATCCACCCTCACCTTACGTCGTTTGGCTATCTTTTACAGGCCGTAGGGGTCGGCGTGGAATTATAACGCGGAGTTATAACTTTTTTCAATTTCTATGTTGGCCGTACAATTCGACAAGCGTAGTTGTGTTCCCACGTCGACGTCGCGGAGTTATTAACTTTTTTTTCATTTCTGCGTTGGCCGTAGCATTCACAAGCCGTAGTTGTGTTCATCGTCGACCGTACGTAGGCGCGTACAGTGGGCTTGCCTTAATCCGTGGCGGCTGCCGTAAGGCTATTATCAATGAAAAATGAAAATTTTTCCAACCCCCCAAAAAAATTATGGCAGCCCACGATTCCCATGGTTCACCGACGTTGGCTTGTGGTCTGTGTGACTACCCATGCGGGCAACGCAGGGTTGACAGGCACGGTTTCCCCTACGCCCGCGAGCGTCCTACGTACGGCCCTGCAGGGATCTGCGTCGACCGTGCGCTACCCGCTAGAAGATCGGAGTATAGGTGTTTTGCCTATACGTACTGCCGAACTGGTTATATTCAGTTATATATATATTATAGTTATATGTATAGGATCTGTTATATATACTGGTTATATCTGCCGACCTGTTATATTTTTATTTCAGTAAAAAAGAACTGTTATATATACCCACTCGTTCCCGTCCGTCTGGCCTGCACTTTCGCTTTGGGCCCTGCGGCTGCATTGCCGTCCGCCTTGAAAAATTCTATGGCCCGCGCAGGGACGCCTAAGGTACGTGCGACATCAGAATAAAGACCGTACGGCACCCCACGTTTTCGTCTCCAAAGAATTTCTAAATACCGGCCGTGCGGCTCCCCAAAAAATAAAAAACATATTACTGCTTAACAATTGTGTACGTGGAAATACTGCGGCCCCCGTATAATTGCTAGTGGCCGTAGATTTTGGAGACCCATGGCCGCCGTGGCAATGTGATTTGGCCTAAGCAGCTCGCTCCGTTGCGATTGCGAGCGATTTTAATATCGCCAGGCCGTCGGAACCAGATGGTATGGTTTTATTCGGCTATTTAATCAGCCAGCTATTTATTCGAAACGCAATTACGGGCCAGTTCTGGAGGAAGGGAACGCAACGAGCGGTGAATAATTCAACAATAAGGGAAACATTTATTTGTACTCGGCACGTAAGCAGTGAATGGGGGGGATGGGAAAAGGACACAAGCAAAAAGACTACAGCCGATGCTACCTATTATGTACATGCACTCAATCAGGTTCACTACTTATTCGCAAGCGCCACAGATTTGCATGCAAAAACCCCAAGAGAAAAAGAGACGAGAGCTGGCTCGAAGCCTTATATACTCCTCAGAGCCGGGATGAGCGAAAGGCTCTGATGAGACCGGGCAAGGTTACCTGCCACCCTCTTGGTGATCGCTGGGCGACCCTCGATGTCTCTGCCCGATACTTCGTCTGACTCCAACTATGCCTTCAACGCGCCTCCAACGGTGATCCGGCTGCGACTTCTCTCCGGCTCCGACTCGACGCAACTGCTGCCACTGCTCCACACCGATTCCACCGGTTCACCGATTTCTCCAAGTCTACTCAACTCCAAACTGGAACTCCCAACGAATCCATACTCCAACGGAATCACGGAATCTCAACGGAACTCCAAGAACTCCAATGGAATCCAACTCCAACGAACTCAACTCAAGGAACTACAACTCCAAACGAACTCGCAACTCCAACGGAATCCAACGGAAGCTGACTGGAAACTGGAACTTCCAACGGAATAGAACTGGAACTCCAACGGAACTCCAACTCCAACGGAACTACGTTTCAACGAGCGAACGTCGCTTTTACTTATAGCCTCAAGGGGAGGGGTTTTCCGCTTCCCTCACCTTCCGAATTTTTGAAATTCAAAATGAAAATTTTTTGTGGACAGGTTGGGTGTGTGATGAGGACAAACGATTCGTTTTGGGTGAACAAGGAAGAATTGTTTTCAATTTTGGGTGAATCCGATGAATTGAATGATTTTTTTAGTGGATTCCATCAAACCTTTGAGAGATAGGTCTAAACCGATATAACATGATTATCTCAAAAAAGTTTGTGTACGGATTCAGCGAAACTTGGTGTACACATTGGGTGTGTGGCAAGGATGAATGATTCATTTTGTGAAGATCCGAAACCGAATGCTGGACACACAGAATTATTTCGGTTTTTTTTAATGATTCTTCACCATTGAGAAATAAGCCAAATAACTATATATCGGCATGATATTTCAAAAATTAATTGGGCCTGAATGTTCTGTGGATCAGGCATGTGGTGTCGGTGGTATGTCTCTACATTCCCTTCTAATGTATTGTTCGAAGTTGTATTTATGCATTATGTCTTGCTTTTTTCCCTCCTCACTCTCCACCCTCCTCGCTGCCCCCTACTTTTCACTTCCCCACCTCATGCCGGTCTCCTACCTCCATCAGCTCCTCCACCCTCTCTTTCCTCCCATCTTTTTTTCTCTCCCTCCGCCCCATATCCCCTTTATATACCCATCGTCAGACGGTGGTTATCTCTGGAATGTCTGGATGGTGGTCTATCTCCATAACTTGTTGGGCCAGTGGTTTATGTCTGGACAGACCCTCCCTCAGACTTCCTCACCTCTCCTCCCTCATGCTGCCTTTCCACATTCCCTCACTCCACTGTCTTCCTTTCCCTCCCTTCCTCACGCTGCTTCCGTTCCTCGCTTCCCCTCATGCTTGCCCCTCCACACTGGCTTCCTCACCCTCGCACTGGCTCTCCACCCTCACGCTGCATCCCCACCCTCACGCTGTTCTTTCCTTTCCCTCCAAGCCCTTTGGTTTCCTCCCCTCATACTGTCTCCCCCCTCATTTCTGTCTCCCCACTTGCATGCTTTCCCCCCCTCACATTGCTTCCCCACCTCAACGTTGCTTCCCACTCACGTTTGCCTTCCCCACTCACGCTGCTCCCAAAAAACCCCCTCCCCAAAAAAAAAAAAAAACAAAACCCTTTTTGCCCCCCCTTTCCCCCCCCACCTCATGCTGCCTTCCCTGTTCCCTCTTACTCATGCCTGCCCTCCATCCTGCTGTTTTCCCCATTCCCTCCCCTCTCCCGCTGTCCTTACATTCCCATCAGCGAAGCGACGGGTTGTAATTTGCAAGTTTACTCAATATTAGTAAAGACTGACTATCTTGAAATTAATGTATTTTTCACTATCAAAACACTAAACGGGTATTTTGCAATTTTTTATTTCATGGTCTTTCCATATTTCTCTAAGAAATGTACAATGAAATGAGTTGAGTGAAGTTTTACAAAGATATTAAGTTATCAATTATGATGCATGTATAATCACGGTGAATTGCATTCTAAATGAATGTAATGGGAATTGCTAACTTATTTTTCCTGCAGCAATTTTGTGTTTTTATTTTGTCAGATTATATTTAATAATACTCGCATTATCGTGAATATTAAATTGATTCTTAATGTCTTTGCAAATCCCAGATGTCAACCCTTTCAAAGAAATGGCTTTCAAAGCTCGACTGCACTTAGAGGTGTCTGTACTTATATGTTTTGTGCAGTCACCGTCTGTCACAGCTTGTTTTTCATTTGGGACAGATAGTGTTGATGACAGAATTAGCTGCTGCCATATTCTGTAAAGGTTCTTTATCTTTGAATTCGGTATGAAGCGCTTATACACAAAAAGGTTTAGTTCTGGGTGTGTTTGATATATCCTCTTGGAACACCTTGTACAAAGATCCTTCTTCGAGGAAGTCAGGGAGATATTGCAACACGTGGGAAACAATTATGCTTCGGAGGCCCTGTTTGGCCATTCATTTTGGAGAGGAAAAAAGGGAACACTTTTAAACGGGCTCCTCACGTTAAAAGCCTGTGTTTCGGTAAGCTTGTTTCCTTCTTTAAACTTGTTCTTGCTGTCTTTTCTCACTATTTGAAACACTCTATGCTCTTATTAGAAAAGAGACTGAATGAGGAAAAATATTTACAATTTTTTTTTTTTTACTTATACAGGACATAAACAAGTTGTTTTTTTTTTGTTTTTTTTACAAAAAATTTTACTCACTAAGATTTTCTACAAAACAAAGTTTACAATAAGATTTTATATATTATATATATAATTATATATATATATAATATATATATATAATATATATAATATATATAGTATATCTGGTTACGGCTGTGGAAATTTGCAATACACCATAAAGGTCCCAGCTCAGTTATGAGCTACGTTTATGTGCAGATAGGTCCCACCGTTGTTTAAAGGGAATTCTTCGTGTTCACCGGGGCTGCGACCCTTTGAGATACGTGTTTTTCTTTTCTATCGTTATTTTGAACCAACCACGTCTCCAACCCCCATTACAACAACACCTTAACCACAACGCACCATGCCACCATCACAACAAACCACAGATCGCCTCAACCATCAACCACAACCGACACCACCCAACGTCGCTTCAACAACCGCTTCACAGCAACCTCCACAAACCCTCCACCACTACCAACACGCCTCTCAACAAACCAGCCATCCTCAACACTTTTACTCCCAACCCACCAACATCGATCACACCTTCTCCACCCAATCAATCACCTTAACACTTCGCAACACAACGCAACCACGCAGCCAGCACAACTAAAGCAGCAAAACCCACAATCCACGCACCACGAATAGCAATCTGGTGAAAGCCGCAAGCGAAGGAAACAGAAGGAGTTCCGATGGTGTGGCGGATTTTTCCCGCCTGTTTTCCCGTGCTTTGGTGTGGGGGAATTGCGATGCGGTCAAGGTCAGAGGTCATGTAAAGGAGTGGCCTTTTTTGGGGGAATGATTCCTTGGACGCTGAGCCAAGAATGATTTCTCTCGCCCCCCCCCCCCCGCGTGGTGGCGGGAGGGGGATGAGAGGGCACGCCCCTTTTTAGAAGCTTCCCGCAGGAGCTGGAAGGGGGCGGAGGCCGAACAACGGGAGGAGTCAGGCGTTGGAACCTGAGGAATAAAAGGGCGCACGAGACGCCAGGTTTGGGGGGTTGTTGTTGTCATCGAGTCGTATTGTCTTCGGGGAGCTTTCGGTCTCTTTCGTGCATTGGGTTTGCTGCTGCTTCCGTGGTTGTTTCGAGAATCGGGTGCCTTCCTCTGGGTGCCAAGTCGTGAGGTTGTGAGCGGTGGTCCAGGGTTCGAGGGCGCGCACGGAGAGGAGAGTGCCGGAGAGAGCCTCGCCGACCGTCGCACCATCGAGGGTGCAGGTACCAGCGTCGGTCCCTCGTGGGCCCATTCGTCATCCACGGCCCACGGCCATAAAGGTTAACGAACCCCGTCTACCCCCTTGCTATGAGGGGGTCTTTCCTTTGTTTTGTATGACTGCTGTGGCGCCGTGTCCCATAAGTATACTGTGTAAGTGGACTGTGCTTGTAAATAATAATTATAGTCGGGTCGTATTGCTTTTGCTTTCTATGTGCCTGTACATTGCATGACTGGCCGTTGCTGTATATACGTGCTTAGTGAATAAATGTCCTTATGTGAAACGTATCCCGTTCGTCCGCGGGTCCCTTCCTTTTCACACATTGATAAGTGCATCTGCATCGTGGAATGGATAGTTGGGTTTTGAACGCCCCGGTAAAGGGAGAATCGGATCCGTCGAGGGTCGGCGATAATAACCGCGTCGTTATCGCTTTTTAGAATGAACGGACCGCTTAAGCGGTTCGTGTCCCAAGCCGACTTGCGCGCGGTGCAGCCCTCGTAGGTTACCCGCGCGGTAACTTTAGGTATTCGACATTCGGCGATTCACCCTAGTCTTGTGCTGGTAGAATGCGGACTGGGCTGTGGTGAGGTTAAACCCTCACCCGTGACTGGTTCTGGCGTAGTTCCAGAGGGTCACGACTGAAAATTGTACCCGTCCGGTGGGCGACGTGGTTGCGATTGGAGTTATGCGCGATCGCACGCCGGCGGGCCGCGAAATTCGCTAACAATATATATATATATATATATATCATATATCATATATGTTCAACCTTTTTAATAAAACATGCATTTTTTTGGAAAAGTAACTTCAACTGTTCTGGTTTCTTTAACTCCCAATGTGATGTCCATCCTCTGTGTTACACAGCGTTGGTTCTCCAAAGCAGTTTATATTGTTAGCAAGGGCATGCTGTGATTTGGCCACCTACTCGCTCTCCCACAGAAGTATGGGGTAGGAATTTGGAATTTATGTTCATGGTGCAGGCGATAGCTTGCCTACTCTTCATCGAAGGACGCGGTGTGACCTTAACGGTCACAACTGATGCTGGGTAAGATGGGATGCCAGTTCATTGTCATCTCAGGGACAGCAACACAAATTTGTGATCACCCTGCCTGTTGAACAGCAGTTGACAGTTTTGTAGCTGATCGGGATTCAACCAGGCTAAGAGGGCTGAGATGCGAGGGTGCATGCCACTAGTGACTAGAAATCCTTCAGCCCTTTTTAACTTACAGTAGATTATATCAAAGTGATTTGGAGTTCTGATCAATTCTGGAGATGTGGAATATGAATTAGCAGCAGCAATGTTCTCCTGAGTGTTCTAACACTCTGTTTATAGTTGCGGCTTTTGTTTGAAATTTAAAAATACATGTCACCTTATTAAGTATATAGTAACCAACTGGTAAATGTAAGAGCATAGTTTTCCTGTTACAGAAGATTTTATTTTAAATTCAAAGAGCAAGTTCGGCTTACTTCCTGTAAAAAATGCAAAGGGAATTTCAAAAAGTTATCTGATAGAGGTACTCACAAAAGTCCACACATGCCAACGATTATTTTTATTTTCAACTTATTCAAGTAAATAATGTTATATCTAAATATGTATATTTCTATATCCGAATTCATACTTTTCTTGTCCATGCTTGAACAATTGCGAATATGGTATTTGATTTTCGAAAAACTCAAACCAGAACAAACATGGCATGCATGGACGATGCTTCCTCTGAGTATTGCAGTCCATTAAATGAGAAGAAATGTCATCCAAAAACTGCCGATGGAGCCTATAGTACAGGATCAGAATCTGCATAACTGGAAAAGCTTGGCCTTTTAAAATTGGTAATGTCAAGATGGCTCTCCAATCTGCCTTTGTGTGTATTCGATAGCTGTTCAAGAGGATCAGTCTATTTTTGTCGACCTCACCAAAAGAAAGAAGGACTTGTAATTACCCCCACACACACAAAGCTGAAAAGCAGTGTTAGCAATTGGTTCATGTCTGTCGTCCGTCTGTAACGGTCGTTTATGAATGTTCTAAATTGAACCTTTTAAATAAACACTGTTTAATTTATACTGATGTTTATAAACCCTGGTGTTAAATAAAAACATTGTTTAAATTGATTGTATTTTGAACACAAATTGGAACATGAATCGAAAACAAACCTGCCAGTTTATATTTGTTACTTTTCTCTGAATTCATCCCGATGACACATGTGCGAGAAGAAGTGAAATTTTTTTTATTTTTTTTTTTACTCTCTACCTGGCAGTCAAAAAAATTAAAAAATCATTACACAGAAAACTTACGTTTTAATGACGTCCATATTGGGACACAAACAACAGGCATGAATAACGAATGTAACTTGTGAGATAGGGTGGTGGTAATAGACACTGTTCAATGGCAGAAAAAAAATGGTGGTATAATCTGAATTCATTGATATATACGACTTTAACAACCTTTATTTTATTTCAATCTGAATTATTTTTACTTGCAACACTGCAGGAGCACAAATCGGCTTCTTGCACTTTCAAACCTTCCATTTCACAGTAACTTGGCATACTTAAATAGAGTCGTGTATAAGACTCCTTCATTTGTGCTAACTTTCGAATTTTTTTTAGTAAACTTTTAAATCACCTCATTTAAATTGAGTAATATGACTACTACACTGTGTAAGGGTAATTGTGTTTCTATGAACTCTCTAGTTTTTATGTCATTGTCCTGGTTGGTACTGACTGCAATTTGTTGAGTCCAGACAGGATGTGTGTGGTAGAAATGTTTCTATGAGTCGTAAACCATTTTTTCTTGTCTTCTCGAAAGTATAAGCACATGGTTCCAATTTAATCAATGGGCAAGTATTCTTCTCCTTGCAGTTTTTCAACGATTGGTCTTCTCATCCAGGGCCATGTCATGTTTATTTCCATAAATGAAGTAAACTACAAACGTTCTCCTGCTAATCACACCTGGGTTTGTCATACATGCCTCTTGCCATGCATTTGCAAAAACATTGAAGCATCATTGCAGTTCAATTAGTTTTATGGCACAGGAATCCCACAAAGCAACGTCCATATTCATTCCAAGCTGTGATTGGTCCTGCCCCATCTCACACTCTCTGTTGATGTCAAATCGCTTGCTGGGACTTTCTACTATTCCACGGTAAAGATTCAATGGCTAACATAACATTACAAATATTATATAGTACATATATACTATATATATTATATCTATGAGGCCGCGCAGGAGAGGTGATGTGAGCGCATTACTATATATGAGGCCCCGCAAGGAAGGAGTGACTGTGAGCGACATTTTTAATGATATGATGAATGATGATAAGCTTGGATGATAGGGTAAGGGTTAAAATTAAGGTGCTATATGGATTAACTCCAAATGCGTGTGTTCCTTACATCACTCTCCTCGCGGAGCCTCGTGTATATATATATATATATACATAATATATATATATATATATATATATATATATAATATATATTATATGTATTACCATATACATTGCCAATAGAAGTCGACACCCCCTTTCAAAATTTTCCCTTTTTGTTGCCTTTCTCGCCTGGAATTAAATTGCATTAAAGTGTCCACCCCGAGTAATAACTTGCTGGAAAGTCCTTTGACAGCAATTAACAATGTGAGTCTGTTGGATAGGGTTCCACCAATGTTGCACACCTTAATTGGGCATTATTTTGCCATTCTTCTGGACAAACTGTTCAAGTCAGTCAAGTTGCTGGGGAGCTTTGGATGGACAGCGATCTTCAAATCATACCACTGATAATTTTGATTGGATTCGGGTCCGTGCTCTATGTGGGACCCCTTTAAGGCATTTATTTTTCGTTACTTAGCCACTCCTGTGTAGATTTTGACTGTGTGTTTCGGGTCGTGTCATGCTGAAAATGTGAACTCTGGTACAATTTTCAGGCTTTCTTGAAAGGGAAACAGGTTTTCCTCATGGTTTTCTGGATTTTGCTCCATCCCTTTTCTTCTTCCTGACAAGTACTCAGTTTCCTGCTGATGATGAGAACATCACCATAACTTGATGTTCCCACCACATGCTTACACAGAAGGGAGGTGTTCATTGGATGATGTGCTTGTTTGGTTTTGCGCTGACTCTAACTTTTTGCATTCCAGCCAAAAAAAGGTTTTTTCCATTCTCAGTTTCATCAGACACAAAAAAATTTGTCACATTGCCTCAGAATGTCCAGAGTGGTTTTCTTGCAAACCTCAAACGGCACTCAAAGTGGCCATTTTGAGTAATTGGCTTCTTCTTGCACCTACCAGACAGGCCAGACTTGTGGAGTGCTTAGGATATTGGTTGTCACATGTAAACAATGACCCAAATCTTTGCGATAAAGGCCATGTTAGCTCTTTCAAAAGTTGCCATTGGGCCTCTTGGAGGCTTTCTAAATCAGTCTCTCCTCGCTTGGCCATCCAGTTTGGAGGGACAGCCTGATCTAGACAGGGTCTTTGTGCTACCATAGTCTTCCACTTCTTTCAAAGCCTTTTGAAATATTTTTACTAGCCCATCCCTATCTGTGCGCTTTTCGGCACATTATCCCTGAGGTGGGTTTGAAAAGCTTCTTGGTGCTCATGTTGAGTCTTTGCCCTGATCTGTGTTTCCAAACTTTATCCTGAAGTCTTTTGAAAGCTCCTTGGTGCTCATGTTGAGATCCTTGCCCCTGATCTGTGCTTCCACAACTTTATCCTGAAGTCTTTTTGAAAGCTCCTTGGTGCTCAGGTTGAGTCTTCTTTGCTGTGAAATGCACTACCCAGCAGAGGAAACCTAAAAGAACGCTGATTTATTCTGAAATAATAGAATACAACAATTTAACCCAGGTGGAGGCCAATTTAAAACTTTTTTGTGGATTTAAAGGTGAATGGTTACACCTGAGCTTAAATTTACAATTTCTCTGAGATGGGGTTGGGGGGGGGGGGAGAACAGTTTATCCAACCAAGAATATCTAGTTTTGTATTTTAATTATCTTGAAATTTGTCGAATTTCTTTTCTCGTTGAAGGTTAGCGATGCATAAATAAAGGTGGAAAAAGTCTAATTTAATGCAATTTAATTGCCAGGCTACATGGCAACAAAAGGGGAAAATTTTGAAAGGGGGTGTAGATATTGTATAGGCACGTGTTACATATATATATAATATATATATCTATATATATATATATTATATAGATATATCTTATATATATTTCCGGAGTTTGGGTGGTTTCCGTGTCGCGCTAATCTTCGACTTTGTCGCGCTCGAGAGTACGTGATATTCGCTTACATTATCTCAAGACCATAGAGGTGCATGTACACAAAAAAGTAAATAAAATGGTTTCTGATACAGTGAAATCGTATTACCATTTATGCATTAAAGTAAAATTACTACTGATATCTGCATAGTTCCTTTCTGGACAAACGACAACCCACCCCCAACATGTCGGCAGAAGCGGGGTTAATGCTAGTGTATATATATATATATATATATATATATATATAATATATATAAATATATAATATGTCAGAGTGGCTTGGTGGTAGTTGGTGTTGGCCCTGGTGTTGGCGCGTGGTTAGGGCAGCGCTTGGGATCCAAAAGGTGTGAGTTAAGCCCGTTGGGCCTGATTTAAATACACCCCAGGGGGTTGATCAGCTGTATCCTTCGGGTCGGCGGAAATGAGTACCAGTATACTGGGCCCGGTGTATACCGCCGTTAAAAATAGGTGTATATATCCTTGTTGTAAGAGGCGACCAGGGTTGCGTCAGGAAGGGCATCCGGCCGTAAAACATGTCTCAAATCACGATGCGGATCATACGTGATGGTCCGCTGTGGCGACCCTAACGGGAGCAGCCGAAAGAAGAAGAAGAAGATATATGTTCCAGAAGTGGCAACCCGTCCAAGATTGTGGCCCAATAGCAAAGGAGCCTGCTTAGGCAGCACCAACACTCTGCACTTGACTATGGTCCCAATGGACTGGTGGATGGATATATATATATATATATTATATATATATATATATCTATATATATATATATATATATACATATATTATAGTATATATTATATCTATCATTCAAGGGTTTTTCCTTTTTTTTAAAACTATTTTCTACATTGCGAATAATTGTGAAGACATCAAAATTAAGAATAACACAAGTACGGAATATGTTAGTAATCCAAAACAGGTTAAAAAATCAAAAAATATTTTTAAATTCTTCAAAGTAGCCACACTTTGCCTTGTGACAGCTTTGACACTCTTGCATTCTTCTCACCACTTCAAGGGTCGTCAACTGGAATGCTTTTCCATTAGCATCGGTGCCTTGTTAAAAGTTTAATTTGTGGAATTTCTTCCTTCTGAATGCGTTTGAGCCAATCAGTTGTGTTGTGGCAAGGTAGGGTTGGGATACAGAAAATAGCCCTACTTTGGTAAAAGACCATTATTTTTGTCTGTATTGGTAGTAGTCCATATTATGGCAAGAACTGAAACAAAGCAAAGAGAATGACAGTCATCATTACTTTTAAGATTGAAAGGGTCAAGCAATCCAGAAACTTTCAAGCTTTGATCGTTTCTTCAAGTGCAGTCACAATACCATCAGGCTTTGATGAACTGGCTCTCATGAGGAACCTGCACAGAAAGGAAGACCAATTACCTCTACTGTAGAGGATAAGTTTAATTAGGTTACAGCCTCAGAAATCGCCAAATTACTGCACTAGATTGCAGCCCAAGTAAATGCCTTCAACAGAGGTTCAGTAACGACACATCCTCAAATTCACTCTTCCAGAGTGGACTACGTTGAATCAGGCCTTCATGGTCGAATTGGCTGCAAAGAAACTACACTGAAGGAAACCAATAAGAGAAGAGACTTGCTTGGGCCAAGAAACACGAAGCAATAGGAAATTAGAAACGGTGAAATTCTGTCCTTCTGGTGTGATGACTCAAATTTGGGATTTTTCGTTCCAACCGCCATGGTCTTTTGTAAACACGCAGAGAAGTGGACCGATGATCTCTGATGTGTGGTTCCCACCGTGAAGCATGGAGAGGAGGGGTGATGGTGTGGCGGGTGCTTTTTTGGTGACACTGTTGGTGATTTATTTGAATTAAGGCAAACTTAACCAGCATGGCAACACAAGCAATTCTGCAGGCGATAGCCACAATGCAACTGGTTTGCACTTAGTGGGACTATCATTTGTCTTTTTCACAGGGGCTGTGTAAGGGCTATTTGAACCAAGAAAAGAGTGATGGAGTTTCTGCATCAGATGACCTGGCCTCCACAATCACGCTAACCTAAACACATTGAGATGGTTTGGGATGAGTTGGACCACATAAAAGAGTGGAAAGAAAGGCAGCCAACAAGTCTCAGCAAAATGTGGAATTCTTGGAACTTCTTTAACTTCTTCAAGGCAAGGGTGGGCGACTTTGAAGAAAACTAAAAATATAAAATAATATTTTGATTTTCGCTTTAACACTTTTTAGTTACTACATAATTCCCATGTGTGTTTATTAAAATAAGTTTTGTGTCTTCATATATTTTACAATGTAGAAATAGTAAAATAAAGAAAAACCCTTGAATCAAAAACTTTTTGACTGGTATCTATATATATATTATATATATATATGATATAGTATATATATATATAATATATATATATATATATACATGTAAATGATTTTGCAGTTATATACATATATATATTATTAATATTATATTATAATATATACAATATATAAATATATATAAGATATACGAGGTCCATCTAAAAAGTACGGACTGAGCCTGCGTGTGGTTCGACAAAACACACCTTGAATGAACGGGTTGCGTCACAGTCTTTTCGCAACATATCCAGCAATATATATGACTAGGCCGAAACCCCGTTCACAGACGGATTCCGTTCATTCAACCACCCTCACCAGCTCACCATAACTCGAGGGACAGCGACTGACAGGTGTGCTTGCCCCCGCCTACCTCATCCCCGCCCTGCCCATTCCCCCCCGCCTCCTACCCCCGCCTTCAATTTGCTTACCCCCGCCCAATAAATTTAATTAACTGGCCCCGCCCCCGCCTCTTCACTCCCCCCCCCCGTCTCTTGAATTCCCGCCCTCTGTCCACCCCCTCACACTAACCCCGTCCTAATTTCACCCCCAGCCCATCATCCGCCACTCCATTTCCTCGTCATCCCGCTTTTCAATTTGCTTACCCCACCCAAAATTTGCTTACCTTGCCCCCCCGTCTCTTCATCCCCTGCCCCGCCTCTTCACTCCTCCCCCCGTCTCAAACGAAAAAGTGTTTATCACTGGCCTTCAGAGTTTAAGGTTGACTATTCCAACTAGTGCGATGCACTCTTACAGGTACGAAGTTTTCCTTTCAGTCCAGGTCACAAGTACCGAGAAAAACGTGACGCGACCGCGAGGAGGAGACACAAATTTGTCTTTCAGTGATTAAATATATAGATACAATGTTTCTTGTTACATTTTTGTGTCAAATTCACATTCGAGGTGGTCATGGCCAGAAGCAGGTTACCATTGCAGACGCTATTTTTCGAGGAGTGAAATTTACACCTCTCAGTGGTAACGGTCTTGCGATGACAGACGTAATGACGTCAGCGATGACAGAATGTCATGACCGCTGACGCCAGCGAATGACCGATGATGTCTGACGTCCCTGACGCCTCTCAGCGGTGCCGTCACACATCGCCATGTAACGAATGTAAAACGAAAAGTGTTTATTCTGCTTCAGGTATGACAGCGTTGAACTATTGCCACTATGTCGATGCACTTTACACGGTATGAAATTTCTTTCAGTCCAGGTCACAGTACCGAGAAAAACGTGATGGCCCCTAGAGGACACAGAAATTGGTTCCTTCAGTATTAATTATATAGATTGGTGATGGTTGGCCTGTGCTCATTATGATTTTTTTTAATAGTCGGTGCTTTACACTTGTGTCTCTTCGAGTCATCATGCTATGAGTCATAAACAGAGATCAAATCTGAAGTTTCTTGCTAATTGGCAAACACCTTCCGAATCTTTCGCAATGCTGCAGCAAGTCTACAGGGAAGAAAACGATGTCATGTACCATCGTGCATTTGAATGGCAGCAAGGTTCAAAGAAGGACGAGGAATGTTGAAGAGATCCACGGTCTGGAATGTACTTCAACGAGCAGAACGGCAGACAACATCGAGCGTCGTGAAGCAGATGGCGCACAGATCGTTGACCGACGGTGTGGATGATTGCTGAGGAGAACTTTCTCATGCACAAGGTAGCACTGTCTGGAGGCATCAGTCACTGACAATCTCGAAATGCCAAGGGTGTGGCACAAAAGATGTCCCAAGCTGTTGTGCGAGGACCAGACACAGCAAAGAAGTCACTGTCTGTCAATTATTCGGCGCTCTCGAGGACGATCCACATTCTCTTGGGAGACAGTCATACTGGAGATGAATCGTGGATTATCATACGATTCAGCCTGAGACCAAATGGCAGAGTCTCAGTGAAAAGTCCAGCATCACAAGCCAAAGAAAGCAAGGAGTCGAAAGTCGAAGGTTCAAGGTGATGCTTCATCGTGTTTTTTGACATCAAGGGCATTATCACTTTCGAGTTTCTACCACAGGGTCTGGCGGGTCTCCAGTGATCATACCTGTTACAAGGAGGTCCTCAAAGGCCTCATGAGATCAATCCGCGGACAGAGGAGGATCTGTTGGATGAACAACACCTGGGTGTCTTCACCATGATAAGCCCCTGGCTTACAGTGCCCTGACTATCCGACAGTTTCTGGCAGAGAGGAGCGTGCCAACTCGAAGCAACCCCCCGTATCGCCAACTTGGCCCTTGTGCTTTTTTTTCATCTTCCCCAAGCTCAAGGGGAGTAGAAGGGGACCGATTTCCTGATGTGGAGCCCTCAAAATGTCATGACGACAGAGCTCCACAGTATTCCAGAAGAAGCCTTCCGAGGGTGGCATCGAAGCAATGGAAAAGAGGTGGACGTGTGTGAAACTGGAGGAAATATTTGAAGGGGACAAGCTGTGATTAATATATTTTTGAATAAAATTTCTGTGAAGTCAGTCCCATTACTTTTTAGACAGACCTCGTGTATGCTATTTACATTTAAATTATATATATATATAGTATTGAAATCACAGCTTGTCCCCTTCAAAATAGTTTCCCTCCAGTTTCACACACTTGTCCATCCTCTTTTTCCATGCTTCGATGCACCCTCGGAAGGCTTCTTCTGGAATACTGTGGAGCTCTGTCGTCATGACCATTTTGAGGGCCTCCACATCAGGAAATCGGGTCCCCTTCATCACCCCCTTGAGCTTGGGGAAGATGAAAAAAATCACAAGGGGCCAAGTCTGGCGAATACGGGGGTTGCTTCCGAGTTGGCACGCTCCTCTCTGCCAGAAACTGTCGGAT
>CM068953.1:146914194-146933920 GCA_035128595.1 Eptatretus atami
TAGCCCTACCCATGTCTAATGGGATCTTAAATGTGATGCGTTGAGAAGGGTAAAGGATAGATCCCCTCTCTTATGGGAAGCTTTTTTCTTTACGACAGACACGTTCACACACATTTCTTTCACGAGTCTGAAGCCCGCCCTCATTTTTCCTCAGCAGCATTCTTTCGCGAGCTCCGAGCCCGCCTTTTGAGAGCGCACGGGTCGTCATGTAACCGTGCCCCGGTGGAGCGGGGTGAGCTTGGGGCGACGGCACCCCGTGGAGACGGCCCGGGGATATAAAAACGAGGAGAGAAAGAGTGAGGTGCGTTCTGTGGAGAGAGACGTTCTGAGAGAGAGACGTTCTGTGGAGAGACGTTTGAGGAGAGACGTTCTGAGATTAAAAAAACGAGAAAAAGGACGTTCTCTGAGGAGAAAAAGTCTGAGGAGAAAAAGTCCAGAGAGTTAAAAGCAAAGGGCGAGAGCAACCAAGAAGCGGGTGTCTAACCAGCGCCAAAGAGTCAATCGCCCTTCCAGTGCTTCTGCAAGCGAGCGTGTGGTGCACGTGTGGGTGTGAGCAGTGCCGCCAACAAGTGAGGCTCGGGTCATCACCAACAACACTTGGGTCTAAACCCACGACGGAGATCTCGGTGCCCTCCAGACGTCGACTGGCGTTCAAGGCTGCCCGCCGAGAAGGTGCAGTCAAAGCTGGTATGGGTGCTGGCGATGGACGTGACACGCACGCACGCATTCTCAGGACGTTTTCGCTTCACGGACGACTTTCTGGTGAGTGAGACGATTCTCTTCCTCCCCCTGAATGATCCGTTGGGTACCTGTCTGCATTTAGCTGTAAGTCAACCCCCGATAAGCATCTGCTCTTTGTCTCTTTCCTGGCATTTTGATTGATTTTGCTTTGAAATTCTTTATTTACTCAGCAAATAAAAAGTTATTTTATCTATTTATTTTATTAATCATAAATTATTTGTCGATTTCCAACCTGTCCTGTTTGTCCTTTCCTTCTATTGGTCTAGCATTGTCCGAACCGAGATAGACTGGGAGGTAATTACCACAGATTTGACAAAAAATCGTCCGCACGCACCAGCGTTAAAAACTCGGCCGCCTAATTAAAATCTAATCAGATAACATTGGCTTTGCCGAGGGCGCGCTCCCCGCTCAGGTAACACGTGATCTCTAGTTAAACGGAATAATTAGGCAGTGGACACCAGAACTCATGGTTGACGGTGGCGTTCGTGGATTTAAAACAACCCACCATACCATAACGTTAATTGTGAGTGGTGGCCCCAGATCCGGCTCTACCGAGGACAACCGGGGATTAATCCCCCTGAGTGACAAGCTGGAGTCTCGGTAGCCGTCACCGCAACAATATGTATGATATTCTATGGGGTGAAAGTGGTTCAAGGATAGTAAGGGATGAGGAAGGAGTTGAGGAAACTGAGGCAAGAGAGAGAGGAGAGGGAGAAGAAGGAGAGAAAGAGAGAGAGGAGAGGAGAAGAGAGATAAGGGGAGAGGAGAAGAGAGAGAAGGAGATAGGGAGAAGAGGAGGAGGTGAAGGAGGAGAGGAGAGGAGGAAAGAGAGAGGAATAAATAAATATAAAAATATGAAAACCAGTGAGATTATAAAAAGATCAAAGGTATTACAGAAAATAAATCATCTCAACGCAAAGAATTGGCAATCTATTAGAAATACAGTCATTGCGCGCTTAACGACGTTCCGGGCAACGACGGATCGCATATACGACGGATCGCATATACGACGGATCTGCCAGCTCTGAAAAAAAAAATGAAAAAAAATATGTAGCTGAAAAATTCCTATCGCCAAGTGATGTAGCCTCGTATAAAAATAGCACATACAATTATGTACACTCTACAGAACATGAAATACCTCATAATGATAATAAACGAGTGTGGCCTGTTATAATGCGATCGTTGAGGTCCATAAAATGTCATCGCGAAAAAAATCAGGGTCGTGCTAAATCGGGATTCAAGGAAATCGGTTTCAAACTGAACCAATGTTTCCATGTTTACATTCCAGCAAGTAAATTACCTTTAAATTGAAGAATTCCACAAATAAATCGTTGTTGTTCGTCAATTAAAACAAATTTATTTTTAGTGAAGCTTTTTATGTTGTTAAAACAATCGCACTGTTCCGAAATATATTCACAATTGACAGGAGCTCGTTTATTCATTTATAAATATAAACATCGATGCAATGATTACGTATTTATAAAATCCAAACGCTATTTATTCATCTTTCTATAATCGATGCGAGAGGAGGTTGTAAGCTGCTGCTAACCACACCGATGGCCGTCATGAACTCACAAAGGTAAATCTAATGTGTCTTCTGTCTCTTGGATGTGTGTTACAATTGCCGACAGTATTCAGTACAGTAACATGCTGTACAGGTTTGTATCCGAGGAGCAATAGGCTACAGCATATAGCTTAGGTGTCTATGGTTTGTGTAAGTACAATGTTCGAAAACGAAATGAAAAAAAAAATGATGTTCGCACAACGACGACGTCGCTTAACGACGCGTTTCTCAGAACGTAACCCCGCGTTAAGTGGCGCATGACTTTTACTGTATATGCGTCACGAGTATTACATCGATTTCAGGTAGAAGATTTAAACGAGAAAAGGGAGATAATAGAAGAGAAAGAAGGAAAGATTATATTATTGATGATGTTGGTGTGATTGACTTTGATTAAAAGTTTTACGTTTTTTTTCTTAAATAAATGGAGGAGAGAGTGAAGACATTTCTAAGGATTCTTTATGTTTTAAAAATTAAAATTAAAATTGCATGTGAAAGGGGAGAGAAAAGGGGAGAGTGGGAGAGAGAGAGAGGGGGGAAGAGAGGAGAGGGGGAGAGAGAGAGAAGAGGGGGGAGAGGAGAGAGAGGGGGGGGGAGAGAGAGAGAGAGGGGGGGAGAGAGAGAGAGAGGGGGGAGAGAGAGAGAGAGGGGGGAGAGAGAGAGGGGACAGAGAGAGAGAGGGGGGAGGAGAGGGAGAGAAGAGAGGGGAGGAGAGAGAGGGGGAGAGAGAGGAGAGGGGGGAGAGAGAGAGAGAGAGGGGGAGAGAGGAGAGAGGGAGAGAGAGAGAGGGAGAGAGAAGGGGGAGAGAGAGAGAGAGGGAGAGGGGGGAGAGAGAGAGGAGAGAGAGAAGAGAGGAGAGAAGAGAGAGAGAGAGAGAGAGAGAGAGAGAGAGGAGAGAAGAGAGAGGGGGGAGAGAGAGAGGGGGGGGAGAAGGGGGGGAGAGAGAGAGAGAGAGAGAGAGAGGGGGGGAGAGAGAGAGGGGAGAGAGAGAGAGAGAGAGAGGGGGGAGAGAGAGAGAGAGAGAGGGGGGGAGAGAGAGAGAGAGGGGGGGGAAGAGAGAGGAGGGGGGGGGGAGAGAGAGAGAGGGGGGAGAGAGAGAGAGAGAGGGAGACAACAGAGAGAGAGGGGGAGAGACAGAGAGAGGGGGGAGAGGACGGACACAGACACAGAGGCAGGAGAGAGACAGACAACAAGACAGACAGAGAGAGACAGACAAGAGGACAGAGTCAGAGAGAGAGAGAGAGAGAAAGACAAACAGGGGATAATTTCTCACCTTTCTTTTGACTTATTCAGCGTCGGGGGATGTGAAAGGTCTTCCAACATCCGAGACATGACGTCATTTAATTATCTTCAAAATGATTGAAGATCTATAAGGATTTCATTCATATTTTGACATTCTTCATGATAGTCGTTGGGTTCATTTTCAATATCAGTTTTCAACGATGTTGTTATTGGGGACAACCTGTCAGAAAAAAAACATTCAATAATTATTGGTTGATGTTGATTTAATTCTGTATAAAACAACGAATAATTAATTGGTTTAAGGATCTCACCTTCATCTTGTGAAAACGATTGATTTGCAAGGTTGGAGTAATCATGTGAATACTCCATTCTCTCTGATGAACCAAGCCAAAGCTCACGTTAAAATAGGACAAGTTGATGATGTCAATGAAAGGATAACACAATGGGTTTTTTCAGGTGTGTCTCATAAAGGAAATGACTTCAGACTTTCAGGGCTTGGTTCAGGCAAGGGAGCTTGTCTGACTCATTTTAACGCAAAAATAAAATGAGTCAGACAAGAGCATTAAGAGAAATTTATCATTTTATCTTTGCTCAACAAAGTACTGAAACCAAGAACCAAATTCCAAGTTATTCTTTGTGAATATACTCGATGGAAATGAATGTTATAGAAAATTAAGTTATTCCCTAAAATAGAACATGGGCAAATATTCATTGTTCGTTCTTTGAGTGGAATGAAAATATAAAAGGACTGTGATTATGTTGGGGGAAGAAGTGCTTTAATCAGAAAGTCTCAATTTTTCATTTGCTATATGGAGGGAAGGGGATAGTGGGGAGGAAGTGAGTCTCCCATTTTGAGCTTTTGGGACTTGGGTCAACGTTTTCCCTTTTTTCCCATTCATTTGAATGGTTGTCCCAGAAGCAACAATTATCATCTACTCCTGTCTAACTACCATCTTAACTCTCCTCTTCTTTACTCTTAGGCTATGGCCTCTAGTCTATTCACTGTCTACTCTGTTTAATAATTCATCTGCACTTATTTTATCTAGTACCTTTCATTATCTTAAAAACTCTCTATCATATCTCCTCGTAACCACCTCCTTTCTAGTGAATAAAGCCCTGTCTCCTTCAGCCGCTCCTTATAGCTGAGTCTAGCTAGCCTGGAATCAATCGAGTGCCCTGCTCTGAACCCTCTCTATGGCATCTAACCCTAACACAATATTCTCGATGTGGCCCTCACTAAATTCCTGTACAATGTACACCACCTATTTTGATTTGTAAATGATCCCCTCCGAAATACACCTAAACCGATTTGCTTTACCTCTAGCTGCCTGGCATGTGCTGCCTGCTTACCTCCCATATCTATTTCCATCCCAGATCTTCTCCTGTGTGACACGCTCCAAAATTACCCCTTTCATCTGTAATCTCAATTTACATTGTTATTTCCCATCCCCAAACCACTTACCCTTGCTCAGGTTAAATTACATCTGCAATCTTTTGCCCAATCTCTGCAAGTATCAAATAATTTCCTGAATCTGATCACCACCCCCTCTGTTATCCACCTTACCTCCAAGCTTTGTGTCATCTGCAAATTTGGAAAGCCTACTCCTTACCCCATTTCCAAATCGTTGTTGTAAATAATGAATAATAATGGTCCAAGTACTGATCCCTGAGGTACTCCACGACTTACTTATCCCAGCAAGACACCCTCCCACTCACAGCCACTCTTTGCTTCTGACCACTGAGCCAGTTGCAATCAAATTAGCTACCTGACTATCCACTCCACAAGCCCTCACTTTGACTAACAACCTCTGATGTGGTACCTTATCAAATGCCTTCTTAAAGTTCAGATACTATGTCCACTGCCTTTCCCTCATCCACCTAATTAGACACTGCTTCATCGAACTCAAAAGATTGTTAAACAGAAACTACCTTTGGTAAACCCATGCTGACTTCCTTTAATTCGTTTGTATTTGTTTAATTGGTTCCTCATCTGGTCCTGAATTAATGTCTCCAACACCTTCCCCATAACTGAAGTCAAACTAACAGGTCTATAGTTTACCAATTCTTCTCTGGATCTTTTCTTAAATAATGGTGCTTACATTTGCTACTCTCCAATCCTCCGATACCTGTCCTGACTCCTGGGAACTATTGAAAATATTCGTTAACATCTCACTCACCTGCTCAGCCGCCTCCCTTTTTTTTTTTGTATACCTTGTCGAGGCTCGTGTGAGAGCTAACGCACAAACACACATGAAGGGGCATGAGACAAAGAGGGGCGGAGTGGGAGGGACAAAACAGTGGGAACAGACACATTAGGAGATCTGTGGAAGGGAGAGGGATGGGACAGGGAACATGGGAATAGAAGATTGACATTACAGGGACTTTCAGGAAGGAAAGCAGGGAATTTGAAGGAAGTGGCTTGGGTGGATTATCGGGGTAGAAAGATCGAGATTGGATGGGGGATGATAGAGGTGTGGTGAACAGCTGTTTTGAAAGCCTGGAGGAAGGATGGGAAAGAATAGAGTGAGGGAGTTTATCCAAAGGCGGAGGGAAAAAAGAGGAATGAAAGAGTGAAGGTGAGCAATGATCTGTGATTTTGGTAGTTTTACAAGAAGGGGGTTGTTGGCTGACCTTGAGCGCCCTGAGGAAATGTGGGGACAAATCGCAGAGAGAGCAGGGGGGGGGCAAGGCTGGAGAGGAGACGGTAGAAGACAGAAAGACCACGCACCAACCTGCGGTGATGAGTGAGAGGCCCAAAGACTCAGCCTCATTGCGGGAGATGCCGATGATCCGAAATGCCCTGGTTTCTACAGCGTGAAGCCGAGAAAGGTGGGAGGCAGGAGCACCAGCCCAGAGGGAGAGCAGTACTCCATCAGGCTACGGACAAAAGCTTTGTAAGTGTCAGGAGCTCAGGAGGGCCGAGGAAGGACTTTGCACGACGGAGGATTCCCAGTCGGCGACTGACTTTGGAGCGAGGTTTGAAATGTGGCTTTCCCAGGAAAGGTCATGGCAGATAGTGAGACCCAGAAGCTTGAAAGAAAGGACTTCTTCCAGAGGATTGTTGAGAAAGTGGATGGGTGGGTTTTCTAAACGGTCCTTTCGAGAGAACAAAGTGAGAGTGTGAGATTTGTCCGGATTGAAAGACATGTTCCACATGTTGGACCAGTTTGTGATTTTATCCAGATCTGCAGTGAGCGAAGAAGCTGCTGCTTCCGGTCTGAGGATGACCGATGGTATGGCAGAGGGTGGAGTCATCAGCAAAGAGATATAGAGGATTTTCCAGAGAGTCGGAGAGATCATTGATGAAACCAGAAAAAGAACAGGGCCCAGAACGCTACCTTGAGGAACTCCAGCCTGGACAGGAAGAGGGGATGAAAGAACTCCATTTAGGGCACACGTTGACTGCGACAGGAGAGGAAGTCTGCGAGCCATGAGTGGAGATGGCCTTGGATACAATGGGAAGAGAGTTTTGGTGAGTAGGGCAGGGTGCCAGACTGTGTCAAAAGCACGTGATATGTCCAGGGATACGGCTCGGATTTCCTGTCTGGCATTGAGGACCTCCATCCATTGTTGGGAGAGCAGAAGCAGCATATCCAGGGTAGTGACCTGGTCTGAAACCAAATTGATGATCGGAAATCAAGCCATTGGAGAAGGAAGGATTTCATGTCTGAACCGATGATGGATTCCATAACCTTGCTGATGATTGGGAGAAGGCTGATTGGTCTGTAGTTACAGGGATCTGTTTTTGCACCTTTTTATGCAGGCAGTGATGTTTGCAGATTTTCAAGCAGATGGCAGATGACCTTGAGCAAATGAGAGGTGAATAGAACGGAGAGAGGGTGAGCAAGAGCAGAAGAGCAGGCTTTGAGGACACTGGGCTGATGCCGTCTGGACGCGTTGCAGAATCTGAGTCGAGGTTTGACAGCAAGCTCTCCACCTTGTCAGGAGAAAAGGGCACAGAGTCCAGGGACAGTTGGGTGCGACTGGGTAAGGTGGGTAGAGAAAGTGATGGGTTTTTGACACAAGATTTAGCTGCAAACCCGAGTTTAGGCATTCAGCTTTTTCACGTGCGGTATCAGCAGTGCGGCCATTTGAGGTAAGGGAGGATGGAGGGGAACATACACCAGAAACAGATTTGATTAGACGCCACCTGGATTTTGAGGAGGGAGAGAGGTTTGAGAGTTCAGACTTGAGATTAGAAAGATGTTGTTTTCTGGCCTCCTGAGGGTAGATACACACTTGTTCCGAACTTTAGGAAGGAACTGAGCTTGCCCTCAGTTGGGTTTGCTTTCCATGAGGCAAAGGCAAGTTGTTTCAGGACAACTGCCTCGCCACACGCTTCAGTAAACCAAGGGCGGTAGAAGGTAGGACAACTGAAGACGAGAGGGGATAAATATGTGCATGAGGAGAGCAAGTTTCTTTGAAAGAATTCCCAGGATGAGTTGATGTTGGAGAAATAGCGATAGGAGACCAGTCTATAAGTTTGATGGCTGCTTGGAGACCCTGCCAGTCAGCTGAGTGAAAGCTCTGGGGTGCATATTATCTGGACCCGGAGCTTATCTACTCTTTTATTACCGAGCTGTTCCTTTACTTCCTCCACTCCAACCTGGATCTTCTGTAAAAGCCCTTATTCCCTCCTTGATAAATACTCTCAGCGATTGCAATTCTCCTGACTGTTTTTGTAAAGCTGAAGAAAAAATACCTGTTTAATAAGCCTGCCAGCTTACTTTCATCACCAACCACACTCCTGATGCTATTCATCAATGGCCCACACTGGTGCAACCTGTTCTTTTCCCTGATATACTTAAATATAGCCTTGCTATTATGTTTAATATTCTTAGCCATGTCCTTCTCATACTCTCTTTTGGCTTGCCGAGGTATTTTCTTAACTTGCCTCTGTTCACTCCGATAGTGAAATAAATCTAACTCCAGTCCTGTTATTTTAAACTTAATAAATGCCTTCTGCTTCTCTTCAATGACGTGCCTCATCTCACTGCACAACCACCCTGGCCTCTTTCCGCTTCTCGTTTTACACCTCATTTGAATGTACTTACTCTGCACTCTACACATTTGGTCCTTAAAGTTTCCCTTTTTTCTGATGCTGATTGTCCTGTTGTAGAGTCTCCCAAACTGCATCACCTTACTCTCTCCTCACACCCTCAAGGTTTGCCTTCCTTAAATCTAATAGCCTTACCCTACTGTCCTGAACGTTAACATTTAACACAATCTTTGCACATACAAAGTTATGGTCACTTGCTCCGAAATGCTCCCCAACCTCCACCTCGTCCACCATATTGGTATCGTTACTTAAAAGGAGGTCTAACACTGCACTCCCCCTCGTGGGCTTATCGACAAACTGGGTTAAAAAGCAATACTGGACTAAAACTAGGAAATCCTCATCTGCTTTGCCCTTTCCCTGTTCCTGGACCCAACTATCCCTGGCAAGTTAAATCCCCCATAATCAATACTCTTCCATTACCACATGCCCTTTTGAATTCTTCATGTATTCCTCTTCCTCCTCTTCCTTCACACCTGGAGCCTTATAAAGTGTGTGTGATTAAACTGTCTCTAGTAGTTTTTACCTGTATTATTGGAGTATTCCCCATCCATGCATGAAATGCAGTCATAACAGCAGAAGGGTTTTCCGGGATAGGACACTTTACGAGAACCAGGCTGGCAGAGTTCGTTGCACACAGAGCGTGGAACCTGAAATTGAAAAGGAAGTTGAACTTTGCAAATCGATTGTTTAAACCTGGTAATAGTGATCATAAAATTGTACACCACCTCTTTGGGTGAAAAGGACACAAAACATGGGTCATGTTATGTTCTCACAGTATAAAATTCTTCCAAAAACAGGACATAAATGAACATTTATTGGAACAATAGTTTAGTTGGGACTCTTAAACTTTTCTATCAGTATGTCTCACACACGGGAATTGAACATGTGTAGAATAAGAAACAAAATTTAATTTTTTTCTCAAGTTATTCATTACCAAAGCAACCCTGGAATATATAATGTTTCCAAAGATTCTCCAATTGTGAGCTAATTTGACATGGTGATATTATCTTAAATGGCATACCTTTGAAATTCATTTTCTTTTGATTAAAGTTTAACATGCCATTGGACCTTTCTTGCTCCTTCTCAACCCCTCTTTCTTCCTCTGATCATTTCCTTGTAAAGGAGTGTTTGTCTTGGCTGTCATCAGACAAAGGTGCCGAAATGTATGCAGTGCAAAAAGGAAAATTAATTGATTAAGCTTGCAATCTGCTGTCTTCCTCACACAGTGGTAAATCATCTCATCAGCTCCTGACAACAGTTCCTGGAATCCCTTACTCATTACACTGCTTTCTCTTGCAGATCTCTGACATATTGTCTGTTGATACAGATTATATTCCTCTTCACAAAAGCTAACTACTTATTTACAATTGATAAAATTACTCAGATTACCTTAAGTTATCCTGAACGAAGCATGTGGTCAAAAAGAGAAACAGTTGTCAAAGAAAAGGAAGAAAAACAAGAACCACTCCTTTCACATCTTCAGATGAAGCAGTGTTTCCATGGCTTGGGGGCGCAATCATGGACGGATCACCCACTCTGACACAGGACACTCAAACGTCTCATCTTTCCCAGTAAGTTGGTACTCATGATGCCAACCTCAGAAGGATGATAGGCTGAGTCAACCCTGCTGCTATTATTTTAAAAGCACAACCAAGGCTCGAACTCAGGACCCTAATATCTTGAGCTAACTATTCTTCCCTTTGTGATGTGGTGTCCTGATCTGCTCTGTGTCCTAGCTGTTCCACGAGCCTTGACCATGTATATATATAAAAAGCACCCCACTTTAACCGTTAAGCCAATTCACCAGGCTTAAGTTGACAAAAGACATCTGAAAATAAATCAGCATTCACAGTATGTAGGCACTTTGAGATAAAGATCTATCAAGCACATGAGGAAGGTCTTGGTGTAAGTGAGCAATAAAGGAAGTCACAACTAATTTACATTGTAGAAGTCAATGATGGACTTGATGGTGTAGTGAGAAGAGCAGGCAGTTGCACGTAATTTACAACAAAGGCAATTGTGAACCTGATGGCAAAGTGGTACCTGATGGCAAAGATGGCAAAGAGAGAAGATTAAAAGATCAGTATCACACATTGGTGCTGAGAAGCATTACTGTGTTTGGTGTCTTTGTGCAAAGTGTACAAGTTTGGTTCCAACTTCATTTTTTTTTCTGTGGAGAATCACCAATGGGATCACAAAATAAAGTGAGGTGCATGTGTATGTTATCATGTACTGTGGTTCTGCCAAGTTTGAACAAGATCGGTAAATGTATTTCCGAGAAATGGTTGAGGATGTGTTCAACATTGGGTTTTTAGAACAAAAATGGTCGCCAATCGGCTAACTTTGATCGAATCGTGAAACCAAAATATGTGCATATGCATACCATAATGTCTTGGCTTTGTGCCAAGTTTGAATAATATCGGTCCATACATGTCTGACATATAGCTGCAGATAGACGCACAGATGGACGGACGAGACCACATTACATAAGCTCCCATTTCAGACTTAGTCCAACGGGGGCTAATAATGTTGCATGTTCTAAATTCTAAGTCACATTAAAAACAGTGTGCTTGGTGTTGGCTTAAGCATTGTTTCTCAGTGGAATCTATTGGTTGTCGCAATAACCCAGAGCACACAATAATATTATCACCTGAAGGTTAACATTGACAAAGTGTGAATAGATTTGCTGACTTGTGATATTCTGTTCAAATATTTTTTGAGAGACTAAGTGACATCATGGTTTGAGGATCTCCTGAATTTGAGTGGTAAGCAGTTCGATTTTGATCATGGCTGAGTCACATTGAATATTTCGACCATGGCTGGTCGCAGGTGCTGTTGCCTTTGTTGATTTAAGGGATTGAATACAAACAAACCACTTTGAAGGAACTTTTTAAAAATTGCCCTGCTGAGTGTGGGGAGAAAAGCGATGTCTTAAACACGGCATGCACTGTACCTGGGGAATTACGTCACTTTCCCCGAAGCTCAGATGTCAAATCCAGTATCGGCACATGTATGTGTTTGCATCTGTGCACGTGATTTGTGTTGCAGCTCCTCCATGAGCCTCCGACCATGTAAGAAAGATGTCAAAGTCTCCAACTGAAGTGCAATACAAGTGAAGAAACAATGACAAATAGAAGGGCACTCAGTGGAGGGCACACCTCCGTGACTTAATGCCTTCTTCTTCTTCGTTTCGAGCTTGAACTTGGTTTCATTCTCTTTCTTCTCGCCACACTCAGGGCGAGGGTCTATGCCTTTTACCACCCCGGAGCCTTGGCGGCGCCCCCGGGCTATATGTAACTTTGAATTATAGCCTTCTTGATAGATAAGACATAGATAAGATAGACGCAGGCATAGATAAGACATATCAGGCATATCAGAGACAGCATGAGGTGTCGAGCAGCCATTGAGTTGTATCGTCATCCAAAACACGCAGACCGTGTGCCCCTTTTGGGGCGCGGTATATGGGACAGCCAAGGATGACATGGTCTGCGGTTTGTTCCTCCACGCCACACTCACAATCCGCGGAAGGTGCCACACCCCATCTGTGCATATTTGAGCGGAACGTCCGACGCCAGTACGTAGACGGTTTAGTCGTACCAAGCCAGTCTTGGCAAGCGCATTCCAGTGGTATGGGAACCGACGTCGGGAATGAAAGCGCGGAGTCTGGTGGAGTTCGTCCGCCATTCCGCCACTCCAGTTGTGATCCGCCCAGTGGGCCGCCACTGATGTTAAGGTCGTTGGCGTTTTTCAGCAACAACTTTCAGCAGGAACAATGGGTGTCTCAAATTCAGTCGCCGGGGCTGCTCCTTTGATGAAATAGAGAGCTTGAGATGAGCAAATGATTTAGCTCCAGTGCCCGGCGAGTGAGAGATAGAGTGGCTTCTTCATGGCGAAGCTCAGCGGGTTGGATGCCTGCGAGGATGGAAAGGTTGTTCGTTGGTGTGGGACGCAGGCATCCAGTCACAGTACGCAAAGCGCGTTGATGTGGTGTCGATCTGTGGGAATGAGCACTGCGGCACCAGACGGGTGCACAGTACTCGGCGGTGAGTAGACCAGGGCTAAGGCTGCTGTACGAACGTGATTGCACCCGCACCCCAGCCGGAGCCCACCAGTCGTCTTAGCAGCGCGGCGCGGGATGTTAGCTTCTTGCGTAGTGACTCAGGTGTCGGCGGTACGTGAGTGACCTGTCCAATGTTACCCCAAGATATTTTGGCTCAGGGCAGAAGGACAGGGGTTTTCCATTGATGTTGACGTTTAGCTCACGTTTTGCTTCCCTGTTGTTCAAATGGAAAGCTACCGACACTGTTTTTTTTTCGCTGAGCTTCAATCTCCATTTCTGGAGGTATGCCGATAAAGTAGACATGCCCTGGCTCAGAGTCCCCTCTAGTGTTTCCCACTTCCATACCGGGTATACGATCGCCAGGTCCTCCGCATAAGCGTACTTTGCGGAGACCGTTTTCGGCAGGTCGTGGGTGTAGATATTGAAGAGGAGGGCCAGGACTGATCCCTGTGAGACGCCGTTCTTAAGGCGTCGTAACCTGCTTCGCTGTCCGCTACCGGTGGTGAGGGTGAAGCTTCGGTTGTAGACAAGTTCTATGATCATACGGACCATGTGCCTGTCTGGGAGCTGCAGAGCAGCTTGCAGGTGAGGCCGCGGTGCCATACGTTATCATAGGCAGCTGTGAGATCAAGGAACACAGCACCGGCCTTCTTTTTAGCCTCAAAGCAGTCCTCGATGTCTTGGGTCATAAGAGTGACCTGATCTACGGTAGATTTCCCACGCCGAAAACCAGCTTGCTCCCAAGGGAGAAGCGGATCTATAATTGGTTCGACGCGGGCATAGATAAGACGCTCGAGGATTTTGAAGGGGACACAAAGGAGAGATATCGGGTGATAAACTCTTCGGGTCCCCTGGTGGCTAATGAGGCTTGGGATCGCAACTACTAGGGCTCTTCTCCAGATTTTGAGGTGCGCAAGCAGGAGAGAGGAATTCGCATAACCAGGACTTCAATGCAGAGCCAGCATGGAGTCTAAGTTCTGGGCAGATGTGATCGGGGCCCGGAGACTTGTGTGGCTTCAGTATTTGGAGGGCAGTGGCGAGCTCATCCGGGGTGAAGTCATCGGAGATACTTTCGCCGTCTGGTGTTTCCGCTCTCCAGAGGTCAGACACCTCTTTGGCCACAAGTCGAGATGACTTGCGGTCCTCGCTTCGTACACCCCGTTCTTCACCAGCTGGGTCGCAATGGTGTTAGCAGAAAAGGGGCACTGGCGAGGGGAGCGTGCTGACCGGCCAGTGAGGTTTAATGATAATCCATGCTTTGCGGCTGGAGTGCGAGAAGTCGATGGTGTTGACGGCTTCGGTCCACCGCTCAAGCTTCCTTTGGTCGAGCCGCGCGAGTAGATTGGTGGCGGCTACATTGGAAGCGGTGCCCGGTGGGGCACAAAGGAAGGAGCGGTAGAGGTCTCGCACTCAGAAATCCCAGCACGGCGTATAGTTGTTTCGGTGGCCGCGTGGGATTGCTTTCTTCGCCGCAGATGTTATGGCATTGCAAAAGTCCTGGTAAACCTCATCCATATTGATGGTATCGGGTGGTGGGTAGACCCGTGATGGATTAATTTGTAAGGAGGCTATAGCGATTCCAGTCGGCCTTCTGAAGTTCCATCGCTTCACCGGTGCGCTCGGGACAGGTGCCACGAGCTTAGGAGCAGTGATAAGTAGGGATCGATGTTGGGACCGCGGGAACTTCTCAAGCACACGTCTGTCAGGTAGTGAGCTGTCAGGGTCGGCACTCGCGAAGGCCAGATCGGGGTTTGTCCCCGTTCCCCAGCGTCCGGAGAGGAAACTGGCTATGTCCTTCGGATTGTAAAGGACGCAAGGTTGTTGTTTGCTGCCCAGGCAGCCAGACACTCTCCGTCGTTGCTAGTGATGTTATATCCCAGTCAACATGCTGGCAATTAAAATCGCCAGCGTAGAGACTGGGGGAGGGAACGTGGGTAAAGACAATGGGATATCCGCGAGGGGTGGGGCTTGTAGACATTGATGATGTTATAGTTTGCAACGTCCACGCACACCCACTCAATCTCGGCATCAGCCAGAGATTGACCGACGAGAGTCCAGCTCAGGCTCTCGTGGACAAATGTGGCAAGGCCGTGCTTCCTGCTTTTAGTAGACCCAGCTAGTGCATAGTGTAGAAAGACTAGCTTATCTGCAGAGATGCAGTGGGTCTCTTGGAGGAGGACGACGAGGGCCCTGTTCTTATGGGCAAGCTGCTCGATGACATTGATCTTGCTTGTCGTAAGGCCCCGACATTCAGCTGCAGTATGTGGGTCGACGGTACTTGTCGGCGGCAAAACGCCACCGCGCCTAAAAAAGCGTTCCTCCTCTGCCACCTGCTGCTGAAAAGCCCGGGTGGAGGCTCGGATAGGACAGGCTTGATTTCGCATACCGTAGTATTTGCTACTTACAGGAGGGACACGTGAAGGTGCCTATCTTCCCCCCCACTTAATGCCTTAACTTAATGCCTGATCCACGAGAACTATTTGGCCCATTACATTTTTGAAATATCATGCGAGAAAGTATTATATCGTTTTCGACCCTATCTCTGAATGGTGAAGAATCACTTTAAAAATAAAATAATCCTCGTATCCAGATCCAGACTCAGATCTTCACCAAAATCGAAACAGTTCGTCATTGCCACACACCCAACCTGTCCACCAAGTTTCATCCAATCCGTCCACAACTTTTGAGATATCGTGCTATATATATAATTTTTGGCCCGTATCGCAATGGTGAAGAATCACTTAAAAAATTCTAGTTGTCAGATCTGGATCCGATTCCTCACCAAAATCTCATCAGTTCGTCCATGTCACCCACCCAACATGTCCACAAAATTTCATCCGGATCCATCTCACAACTTTTTGAGATATCCTGCACACAAACAAACAAACAAACAGACAGAAAGGGGTGAAAACATAACCTCTTTCACCTTCGGTGGCAGAGGTAAAAAATATTGAAACCGAAACCATAGTAGTTTGTACATGAGTGTCAAGGAGTCGTCCATTGCTGGCTGGACTTATTACAAGTAAAGTGAAACTTAATATGATTATTAAATTTTGAAAAACTATATTACAACAACTTGTTGAATGGGATTGAATGGATGGATTCTCTCACTTTAAAGATTAAAATAAGTGACAACATGAAGTGAAACAAATATCTTCTTCTTTAACGGCCACAATTATTTCCACATTCTCATGAGGTTGGCCGTGAGGAGCTTGGCCCAAATCTTTCACGAACTGGCTGGCCAGGCCTGAAGTTTGACGAGGTTAGGCAGAATTTAGAATTTTTAATTCATGGAAATAATTACCATAAATGTAAATGGTGACAAAATCAGGATAATAAGAGCAGTGTTGCATAATGTTTTTAAAAGACAGCTTCATTGTTCTTTATCACTTCATCAGTCTTTTGCATGTAAAAAAATCGTTCAAAATTTACCTGAAATGACATCTTTACGAAAAAATACTTCAAAAAAGATAGCGTTTTGGTGATATTGGTGTGATCGACCTAATAACTCAATTTTGTGTTTGGACTGCTTTGTTTTCTTGTGCCATCACTTACATCAACTTCCTCTCTGATCCACACAATGGGAGCCATGTTCAAAATAAACTTTTCATTTGGAGAGCTTGCGGGTCATATCTGCCGACCACTGTGAACATTATTCTCCCATTTCCATCCTTCTGCCAGTTTATAATGTCAAACACAGAAGGCATATCACCATTTTCATCAAAATATACATCTTGACCAAGGTTGTTTTTGAAGTGTACTTTTCGTAAATAAAAAGGAGCTGAAAAACATTTTTTAGGGAAGCTAAATTTTTACTTCTAAAATTTTAAAATAAATGTAAACAGAGCTATATTAACCTCCGCCATCGAAGATCGGAGGTTACTGTTTTCACCCCTTTCTGTTTGTTTGTTTGTTTGTTTGTGAACAGTATTACGGAAAAACTCCTGGACGGATTTCGACGAAACTTGGTGGGGGATTAGGTATGGTCCAAGGATCATGCCATTAGATTTTGGACTTGGTCCAAAATCCAATATGGCAGCTATGGCGGCCATTTTGAAAAAATATTTTAAAATTTTTTTTTTTGCATTTCTCCATGTTTTAAGTGATTTCCAACCCCCCCCCCCCCCAAAAAAAATTGTTAGAGAAAAATAAAAAAATTTTGCAACTTTTTTTTCAACAAAATTTCGATTTTTTTTTTTGCATTTCTACATGTTATAAGTGATTTCCAACAAAAAAACATGACAAAATTATAATTGCGGCTGATTTTGGAACTTCAGGTGAATATACCCACGTAAAATCAATTTCTGTCTCAAGGAATCTAGTTATACGAATGAATTGAGTATGTAAAAGTTAAAAGTAAAAGGGAAAGTTGCAAACTATAACTCTGTGAGCACTGTTGACGTCAAATTGAATGAATAGGATATCAGGTTCACTTGAGTGACTAGCAGTATTGGCGGCGGAGGTTTTTTCACTCTACCGAGTGCTCCCCCTCTAGTTGCCTTTGTGGGAATATGGACTTTCAGAATATTTTTCCATAGCAAAGTATACCTGGGAGTATTCTTTCATTTTTGTTTGCTTTCAATAAAAAAATTTTTTAGTTTAACTAATCAATCAGAAAAGAGGTGGTTGTTCAATAAGATATTTACAGAAAAATCCCATTATTGTTCTACAAATTAATCCGATTGATTACATATCCAACAGAACTTTGTGACAATTGTTACAGTAAATATCAGGTAATGATAAATTCCAAAGACATGTTTACTTGTGTATATATACACAGTTCATGTACAGTTCAATTAAATAAATAAATGGCAATTTATTTATTAAATTCTGGCTCTTGCAGTTTGTGTAAGAACCCAAAATGCACAATGCTGAAGGCAGTATCAGAAGACTACATAAGCTATACAAACCTTTTGGCACTGGAATAGTCTAGCACAGGGTTCAAGGTCACTACTGCATTAAAAAAAGGTACTGTTTAGCATTGAAGATTATGACGTAAACTTGTCAGCTCGTCTCTTGAAGGGAGTCCATTCACTAGTGATGAAGGCACAACCGTGGATAGATTCCCCTCCCAATAGGTGGTCTGGCGTTGCGAGAACAAAAAACAAGTTTGGCTGACTGATACTACATGTGGCAGTGTAGCAGTGAACACACTGCTTGTTCACAGTGGGTAGTTCTGTCACAGATTGCAACTAAAAAACAGAAGCAGCTATTATAACTGTAATATTTTATTTCCAAGCTGCCTAAATCCTTGAAAATTGTGCAATGGATGCCTAAATAAGGTGGATGTGTGGCAGGCACCCTCTACTCATCAGAATCCTTGGAGCAAATGCTGGTGTGCCACAAGGGTTCATGGTAGCATTCCGAGGAAGAGGTACTATTTGGTATATACTGTACATTAATGTACCTTGGTTTTGCAAAAGCAGTTTCTTGGCGAGGGTTACAAATTCCTGGATGGGTTGCAACTCCAACAGAGGAATTCAGGGTAAGATCTTGGAACTTTGTGGGTGCCTGCCATAGCTCACCTCCTCTTCACTAAGGGCATCATTGAACCTTGCAATCCACTAACTAATGCTGGCAGACAGGGAGCTCAGTTTATTGTTCATTTGAGAGACAGCACAATCATCGATGCATCATCCTGCCTGCGAAACACCAGGATGACAGTTAATAGCTCGGCTGAGATTCAAACCAATGCTCGACAGCTTGAAAGTGAGGCTCAACTCATGCAGATCTCATAAAGACCTCTGCAAAGGACCAAAACGTTTGAATTTCCACTATACTGAATTCATACTTGACTATTGTGATCCCACTGCTATTATGGCCCATATACCCATATCATCTATGCAACCTAATATTTCACATTATCATTATCCATAACTTTATCAATTGATTATTATGATATTTATCAATCACTTGTGCACATTAAGGCTAAATTGCATCAATAAAGATGAATATTAAAAAAAAAATGTCAGGCTATATTCCCCATGGCAAGTTGATTATATGCATGAAGTTTCACATCAATCTGTTAAGTGGTTCTGGAGAAGAAGATTTTTTATATTTTTTATTTTCATTCCAATATGGCCACCAAACCATGTGACCCACTGTATGATGTCATAAATTTACTTCTTCACTCACATTCAGTCATAGATCAGACGCAGTAAACCCTCAAATATCCCAGGGGTTAGGTTCCTGGAAAATGCCACGAGAGTTAAAACCACGATAGTGGAAATCAAGGGCCAATGGGAAAAGGGAGGTTCAGTTCCCGGGCTTCGAGAATATACAGACGAAGGTCAGCGGCAACCAGAAATATACACATCACAATTGAAATAAACATGTAAATAAAATAAATACAGTATAAAATATAAAACAAACAAAAACACAAGAGTTTTACCATTTAAGTTATTTACAAAACAGCAAGGTGGGTGAAGGTAAACATATTACATACTCTGCCATAGATAGAAAACACAAGACTTAGCTCGGGATGAAAATGATGCTGTAAGAGGGGGAAGGATGGAGGTTAGAAAGATGTGGATGAAGAACTTGCGATGGCTGTTGATCATTGGGAGCACAACAAAATCACCTGCTGCATTTCCACAAAGAGGAAGAGTAAGGCGATCCTTAGCCACTTTAATCCGGAGCAGATCTTTCCTCCTTGGACAGGAAGGTATGAGATGGCATCCTCTTCCAAAAATAATCCTGTCTCTTCGGGGTTAAAAACCTGCTCTGGCATAAATCCTTTCTCCTCAATTAGTTCCATGAGCTACAGTGGGTAGTTTTTTTTTGCAGAATCATGGTCCCCATGGTTGAATTGGAGCCTTCACCCCAGGTGCCTCATGGAAATGTTGGTAAATCCACAATGGTTTCTCCCACACACTGGTCCACTCAAAATCTGCACTTTCACCTCGTGCCAATGTATCTAACAACTCGATTTTTTTTTCACACAATGTCATAACCTTTCTCTGCTTTTTGGCATAATATTTTGCATGTTTTATTATTTTTTTTGTATACCTTGTCGAGGCTCGTGTGAGAGTGAACACACAACACACAGCAAGGAGGGCATGAG
>CM068953.1:146933945-146948375 GCA_035128595.1 Eptatretus atami
AAAAAGAGAGAGATAGCACCAAGGACCTGGAAGACTCGAACTTTCGTCTCCTGCAAACAGGTGCCAACAGTGCACATCTCTAGTGATCCAATGAATCCATGACTCCCCAAGCCGACCCAGACATCTGTTGACCTCTGGCTCACCAGCCAGAACTCTGCTCTGACTCTCTGCCAAGGTTAGTGTCCTCTCTGGGACCGTTCAACATCCTCACAACAACAGGTACAGATATTGGATAGCAGCATCAAGATGTCATTGAAAGCCTGGATCTTCATTTTGACCCAAAGGAAACCCGTAGTCCACAGTGCTCAGACACCTCATTCAGGCACCTTATGCGATAGTATTATGATTTGATGATACCATTTGTCATCTCAAAGCTCAACTTAAGAAAGAAGACTACTCAAGGTAAAGTGCTATAAACAGGAACAGACTTGGAATACAGAATGGATACAAAAAGTTTTGAAATAAGTAATCAACAAACTTATTTGAATCTTGCCGAAAGTTTCTTGTTGTGTAAAAAAATATCTCATGTATTAAATTGAAAAAATAATAGGGTTATACAAAAAGAGATTGTTTTGTGTGTGGCTATAAAGAAGAGTAAATTTATCTCCAAACAAAAACGTGGGGGATAAACAAAGTTTTTATCCGGGAGTAATTTACAACAACTGAAGGAGGAGATTGTGGAACTACTATGTGGCAGAGCGTTGTGCTGCTTTAAGCAGTCTCCTTGGCTATTGGGCAAGCAGCACATCCTGGATGAGTCGCCACTCCTGACACAGTAAATACCAGCATGCTGGCGACTCATTTTGCCGAACCTCAGAAAGGATGACAGGTCGAGTTAACCCTATCCTGGTATTAATTCAACAGCTGAGGCAGGATTTGAACTCAGGGACCCTAGGATCCAATGCCTACAACCCTAACCATTAAACGCAAACACAGGCATACATCACTGAGGAATGCAGTAACAACTGGAAAATAGTCAAGATATGGTATCACCACATCTCACAGCACTCTCAGTACCAGAGTATGGTTTAGACATTCCCACCCACATCACATTGTTTATAAGTTTTTGGGCACCCCACGAAGACCAAGAATCCTCCCCTCCAGAGGGCATCCCAATTCACTGAATGCGAAGTTTGCAGAGATCAACATAGCCTGCAAAGCAGCCCTGTTGAAACTCTCAATCTGCATTCGGTGAGGACACGAAGAGCAAGGATATGGTAAATCGTTACCTCCTTCGTGTTAAAAGCCTGACTGTTCTGGACGCTGGAGCTCAAGCAGAATGGTGGCAAACCCCTCTCAAGAATTATGCTGATGCAAAGACCTTGCTGGCACTGGAGAAGCAGCGTCACCCCTCAGTATTTTTGCATTCCCTGGCGATCGCCATTCCCTTACAAGAGAAGGGACAACAAAGACAACCTCTTCCCAGTCCAGTTGGGAATGTGCTCTGTTCCAGTTAGAGCACAGAATGCATGCAACGACATGAGTACATGCAATTTTACGTACCAGCCTTGTGAAGTTCAGCATGGAATGTTACAGACCCAAGAGCTTTACCCCATTTCAACGAGGTTTCACCGCAGCCTGTGTTTCCATCAAACAAATGGGGATCACAGTTTGATTGGAGGGTCAGAGCAAATGGGGATTAAGCAACACCACAGACTATCCACATGACCAGCTGGTGAATCAGCCTGGCACAGCCTATCAAAGTAACCAGCCCCGCAAGCTTTCACTTAGACTTCTCTGTCAAAAGAGCCCCACTAACCCTCCGCTTTAACTGGTACCTGAAAGGGACGGGCTTGGAAGGAAATGGCTTGCGCGAATTCCCCTGTAAAGCAGGACGATGAATCACTTGACCACGAGGTGATGTCCTACCTCCCTCACGATTCTTTGCACATAGGCCTCCTTGTCCACCCTGAGCAAACGCACAGTTTTTACTCCTTATTCCCTGAACAAGCTCAGCTCTGCCATTAAGCCCTGGCCATGTGATCTGGTCAATGGTAATCAGCCTAGGCTGAGATTCGTACTATTCTCTAGATTTTACCTGCACTTCAGAGTTGCCTACAACAAGCTGTGGGTCAGTATTGAGGAACGAGCACTCCGGTCGACCTGCAGTTCTGGATCATCCTCCAGCGACCATCCAAGGGAGCAGCATGGTGCAATCTGCCTTTGCCACATCACCAGCATTGGAATACCAAGTCCAGCGATGAGCCTGTGGGTGCCGAAACCATGAACCAGCCACCATAAGTTCCCATGACTTTTGCAAAAGTCAAGGAAGCTGTTGGCTATTCTGGTTCACAGTCAGACGCATGGGGACGCAACACTTCTCTCACCCATGACTTCTTTGCAAATCAAGGAACTTGGTGCTATCTGGTTGCAGCAGTTCTTCAGACGCATGGGACGCAACACTTCTCCTCACGCATGACTTCTTGCAAAATCAAGGAACTTAGTTTCTATTCTGGTTTCACAGTTCCAGAAGCATGGGACGCAATACATGTCTCATAAACATCCTGAATCAGTTGCCAGTTGATGCAATGAAATCCACAAAGACTAGAAGAAGTATCTCGTCTGGTGCAGCTTATCAGAACCACAGACTCGAGCGTGGCGTAAGATGTGTCCTTCAATGGTGAGATCACTCGCCTCAGTCGGAGCATATACAGAGTCCGGGAAACGACACCCAAGGAGTGACGAATTCCTTAGTCTCATAATACACTCATTAACCGGTTCTAACCTCAATTATCATTGCTGTCAGCTTATTGAACACCGCTTCTGAGCGCTCCATTGCCAACAGCTGTTTTAATTTTCACTGCTGTTTCCCTGGCAGTTTACATCATTATCACCAGACACAAGACACATTCGCTGCTGAAAAAAAGCTTAAATTCTTTGTACATTAGATGTATGCAATGCATTTCTGGGTATTTTGCCAATGGTGAGTTGGTGTTAATAGCTGGCAGACATTAGCAATCAACTCGTGTGGATATACACCAATATGTTTGGTGGTATTGGTGCGAACAGTGAAAAAAATCTGAGAGTTATCCCAAACTCTGGTGCTCTCACTAAATACCTGTACAGTTTGCCTTGAATTGTGGCTTCATGCTGAACTTCTCAAAAGGCTGGTGTAAATTAATGTTCCATGTTGTTACTTTTAGTTGGAGAACAGGCATCGTCCCAACTGACTGGACGGTTCATGTGAAACCGTGATGCCCTCTGGAGGATCTTTTGGGTGTGTTGTGCGGTGTCACCAAAGCTGATCGAGTCATATTTCTGAATTATACTAATGGTACAAGTGGCTGTAAGTTTTAAAAAAAAAACTGAATGTAAGAAAAGAAGTTGCCACACTAAATGTTTTCTTTCCAGGCTGATCACCTGAATCAGCACCACCCAGTTCACTCTGTTCCCTCCAACACACTCTCCAACTGGGCACCTCTGATTAGGTCAAGGCTATCTCCCCACCACCAAATGGTCTTTCCTCTTTACGTCATCACAGGCTTGCAGAACAAGATTTTGTTTTTTTGCCTTATTCTTAAACTAAATCTCTTGTCTCAGAAATGAATTTAATGAGAGTCTGCAGTAAACTCCATACCTATGTTATTAATTTCCATTGAAACGCATGCTGGTTACCTTTGGTGATGAAAAACCAAATTGGTAAAAAACTCATGACTCAGTTGTTCTCAATTAAAATATTATTCTGCAGAAATACGTTCAATCTCATAAAGCAAGATTCACTTAATTATTTCATTTGAAACTTTGGGAAGTCACTTTTAACTGCACTGGAGAACGGATGTTTGGGAAGAAATTTTGTCTGAACATATGAAAGCCTAAGATGACGAACTCCACATTTACCAGTGTCTCAGAACTCAGAGAATCGTACAGTGTGTTATACAGCTTTGAATACCTGTGGTGAAATGCGATTGCACATGCTCTGACACCGATTTGCACAACACAGTGTGAAATTTGGACAATCATCCCCTTTTACAATGGTTCTTGTCCAGACTTAATAGACTTTGAACCATGGCAGGTGAGGAATGTTTTTGGGTTTTTTTATTAGCACCGGAGCCTTATTTGCTCAGAAACATTTCGGATTGCATGTGCCACTAATTTCACCCTCGATGTGCATGCCGCGTCCAAACCTTTTCAACTTTGATGCTTGCTTTCCAATGAAAGTTTGTCAGACTGAGCCATTTTGGGGCATTAAAATATTTGTTGTGATCAAGTAGGAGCTGCGAGTCATGAGCAGGTGGCACTCGTGGTAATCGGGAGGATTTGGAGAGCTTGAGGCTCGGCCGCAGCGCCTGGGAGGAGGGGCAAGACCTGAGGTCCATAGGATCTTTGCCCACAAAACTGAAATTGGGCATCGAAGGCAATCAAAATTTTGATCGAGGAGCCTCAGAAGGTTTGGTTCTGTCTGTTGGCAAGGGGGGGGTGGGAGTTAATGAGTAAGGTCATGTGGGGAAATTCCCCTCCTGGAAAATCAGGAAATTGCAGCAGCTGGTGGTGGGTGGAGGGGGGGGGTGTAAATTTTCGCACACTCATATCTGGCTACACCCCACCACCACATTATCGACCTTCCCGGCTGAGTGAGGCACAACCGCAGTTAATTGTGATGCTGTCTTTTAATCCTTTACAAAATCTTAGCACTCTCAATATGTCTCCCTGAAAGGACCATCTGGAAAACCCCCCACCCCCCCCCCCCACCCTTCTCCATCTACTTTCTCAACAATACTCTTGAAGAAGTCCTTTCAATTCAACTTTTGGCCTCGGCCATCTGTCCATGATCTCTCCGGGAAAGCTACATCTCCAAGTGGCCTCCAAAGCCAGTCACGCGATTTGGTCAGTCCCTCCATCGACAAAGTCCTTCTTGGCAACACCTTGAGCTCCTGACACAATACAAAGCTTTCATCCCAAGTCTGATTGGAGTACTGCTCTCCCCTCTGTTGCTTTCTCCCACCTCTCACTTTTCCCGGCTTCACGGCGATGCCAGTTTGTCGTGGTCTTTTTGCTTCCTGTCCATCTCCTCTCCAAGTCTCACCCCTGCTGCTCTGTCCTGCGATTTGTCCCTCCCCCCCAAATATTTCCGCAAGGTGCTCAAGGTCTGCCCAGCAACCCCACTTCTGGTAAAAACTACCAAAATCAGTTAATCACTGCTCAACTTTCACTCTTTCATTCCTCTTTTTTCCAACCCTTTTGAAACAAATCCCACACTCTGCTTTAATCACAACTCTTCCCTCACGGGTCTTCATACAGCTGTCATCACCATCTCTTATCTCCCATCAAAACCCATGATCTTTTCTACCCCCGCTAATCTACCCAAAATCACCTCCTTCAAAATCCCCATGCTTTCCTTCCTGAAAGTCCCTTGTTGTGTAAGGACGCTGAAGTCCTGTATGTGTCCATACTTGTTTACCCTGTGTACCGCACCCCATCCCTCTCGCCTTCCACAGATCTCCTCATGTCTCTGTTACCCACTGCTTTTCTCCCTCTCCCCCCGCTGCAGTTGTTGTAACATCTGTATTTAGCTCTCATAAATGAGCATACGACAGTTCATACCCAAAAAATATACTAATGCCATGGCATGGCAGAGATAATATAGAGATATAGAAATTATTGAATTGATTGTTATTTTTGTGGTTACAAGTGAATGCTGCCACTCAGTCATGTGTGACTTTTAATATGCTCTGGAGGGAGATAGCCATGTGAAGTTTGGCCAGATAGTGCCTACTCGTGCAAGCTCAAAGTTAAACTACCGTAGCCAAATTTCACAAATATTAGGTTTTGGGGTCAGCTGACATGGTCAATCAGATGTGTCAATCAATGGGTTTATTGAATTGTTTATGTGTATCTGTCAGTAAAGGTAGTCCTGCATGTTTTGTGTATTTCGTTATTCTCTCCCACCTAAGGACACTATCTTGGACAGAAGGGTGGTGGAAGGACGAAAACCTTATCAAATTGTGCACATAATGAATTGATTTTTCTTGGCAACAAAAGGGGGTGGAGTTGGTAGAAGTATAGCTAAGTTAGCTATAGCTTTCCTTATACAGCTCTCTCCAATTTAGGTAGTTAGGATAATTAGATGTGTGACAGGAGGTCACTTAACCTTGGCAGGAGCCGTAGGCTCTGGGGGTAGATGTCTGTGTTAACGTGAGAGGAGGGGAGAGGGGGTCCAATAGATAGAATGTGGGAACCTAGCTTGTTCATGTGCTCGAGTAGTGTAATTAAATCCCGCATTATGGATCATGCTACGAGGAAATCGTACCATAATAGTGGTCACTGACGGGTGGCAGTGATTTAAAAGAAGAGTTATTATATCAGGTATGTTGTATTTGTAACCCTCCTGTACCAGGAAAGGCCAGATGGAGGACTGGAGGGCATCTAACCGATAAGGCCCCTAAAACGCCACACTCTTTAAATGGAATTCATCATGGGGCTTTGCTTCAAGAGACTGCAATCCACTTGCAATGCAGTCAGCTGTGGAGCCTGGTTGAGGACAGAAACATTAACAGAGCTGCCCACAGAGCAGACAGCCAAAGTGGCACCTCCCACAGGTGTTGCGGGGTGGCCAATTGCTGGAAATGTTGGTACGAGAGTAGTAAGGTTGTGTCTGTGCATCGTACGAGACGATGGACTGATTTATTTGTGAAGATAACATCTCTTGTTTGCTCGTCTGCTCACTGAGTTGACCTGCCCACATCCAACTCTCCTCATTTGCATTATTCCTCTGCTTCACTCATCTTCTCATCTTCTACCTGTTGCTACACCTTCACCCTGTGCCATCACAGCCACAACATGGTTTCTGAAAACAGCAATACCAGATAGTTGTCTGTTAAATTCCTGGATGCCCCTTTAATGGGTTGAGAATCTGGAATTGTCGGCGCCGATTGAGACGGTGAGTTAATTATTTTCTTCAACATAAGTGCGTGTGCCTCCCTACCCATTTGTCTTGGAGCACCCTGGTCTGTTCTGGTTATTAGTCCGCCCGAAGGGGGTTGCGAGACAATTGCAAACCCCTGTCTGTTATTTGGCGTCTTCGTCTTATTTTTTCAACTTCAAAAATTTTTCTTCTGCAACAATTATTCAAAGTCAAGTGACACTTTTACATATGAGAGCTTCAACATGGAGAATATTTTGTTGTAATGCACTGACATCATATTCACATGTATGGCGCATATTAGATAGTTAAAGATGGACCATCTCTCCAAAACTGCTCAACAAAAAAGTTGAAACCTGGCATATGTCATTAACTCCCATGGGGGTAAATGTATATATGGTGATACATCACATCATCGGTGGAATGGTAATTCCAGCCAATTGGTCGCTAATTGAAATCCTTTTCCGAAAAATCTGAACTATCTGCAGTAAACCCTCAAACTTCGTGCTTCTATATCGCAGTTTCAAACCAATCGGCAAGGCAACCGATTTGTATTTCGATTTAGTTATCGTGTTATTCATTTGCAGCCAATCATGTTTTGAGTTGAGATGAGTTATTGTTTGTGTCCACATGTTCGACTGCCTCCCATTACAAGCCTTTTGATTGTTTCTCACGCACCGTAATTATGGTAAATCAGAACAGCATACGGGAAACAAAGCTAAATTTTTATAGCGAACGTAGTGAGCTTCATACTTAACGCCGTGCACATGAGAGAATAGGAACAAACAAAAAACAACACATACCCTGGCAATTGGAATCCGTGTCGTTAGCTATGACCCTTTTGCTTCCGTTTTTTTTTTAAACGCTGTGCGGTGTATAAACACGATTGGTTTTATTTCTATCTTGTGTAATATTACTTAACGCGTGCTCATGAGAGAATAGGAAACAACAACAACAACACAAATACCCTGGCAATTTGGAATCCGTGTCGTTGCTATGACCCTTTTGCTTCGGTTTTTTTTAAACGCTGTGCGGTGTATAAAACACGATTGGGTTTTATTTTTATTTTGTGAATATTACTTAACGCGTGCTCAGAGAGAATAGGAAACAACAACAACAACAAATACCCGTGCAATTTTGGAATCCGTGTTGTTGGCTATGACGCTTTTGCTTCCGGTTTTTCTTTGCTTCCGGTTTTTTTTGCTTCCAGTGCTTCTTTTTTTTTTGCTCCGGTTTTTTTTTGCTTCCGGTTTTTTTTGCTTCCGGTTTTTTGTCATGGGGAATGATGCATGTCGAGAGATAAGGCATCGTCGGAGACTATGAAAGACCAAATATCAGACATGGTGTATATTTCCTCCACTGATTTTAATAAGATATCTCCGCATCATCAAAAAATAATTTTTTATCGTGATTTAGAATTTTGATCGCTGATCCCGAATCCCAGGCCGAATTAACCGGAAATTGCGTATACGTTGTGAACAAGTTTTCGTAAAGTCAGAAGCGAATGTAAGAAGAATCTTACGTTCGCTTCTAGTATTTATTTTTAGATGAGATCCGTCTAGGCGGTGGAGTGTTTTGTTGTGGGTAATGTTGAAGAATTTTTTTTTCAGATAGATCCTGCCGAAGCGGTGTAGTTGTTGTTGTTAAGGTAATGTTGTTGAGGTAATATTTATTTTTTTAGATGAGATCCTGTTCAGTGCGGTGTAGTGGTTGTTAAGGTAATGTTGAGAGTATATATTAATTTTTAGATGAATCCTGTTCTAGGCGGTGTAGTTGGCGTTGTGAAGGTAATGTGAGGTATATAATTTTTTTTTTAGATGAGATCCTGTTTAGCGGTGAGTTGTCGTGTGAGGTAATGTTGAGAATATTTTTTTTAGATGAGATCCTGTTCTAGCGGAGTAGTTGTTCGTTGTGAAGGTAAATGTTTGAGGAATTTTTTTTTTTCAGATGAGATTCCTGTTCCTACGCGGTGTAGTTGTTGTTGTGAAGGTAATGTTGAGGTAATATTATTTTTTAGATGAGATCCTGTTCTAGGCCGGTGTAGTTGTTGTTGAGGTATATATTAATTTTTTTAGATGAGATCCTGTTCTAGCGGTGTAGTTTGTTGTTGGTGAAGGTAATGTTGAGGTATATTTTTTTTCAGAATGAGATCCTGTTCTAGGCGGTGTAGTTGTGCGTTGTGAAGGTATGTTGAGGTAATTTTTTTTTTTTTCAGATGAGATCCTGTTCTAAGGCGTGTAGTTGTGTTGTGAAGGTAATGTTGAGGTAATATTTTTTTTTTTCAGATGAGATCCTGTTCTAGGCGGTGTAGTTGTCGTTGTGAAGGTAATGTTGAGAATTTTTTTTTTTTTCAAGATGAGATCCTGTCTAGGCGGTGTAGTTGTTGTTGTGAAGGTAATGTTGAGCAATTTTTGTTTTTTCAGATGAGTCCTTGCTGAGCGTGTAGTTGTTGTTGGTGAAGGTAATGTTGAGCAATTATTTTTTTCAGATGAGATCCTGCTGCGAGGGCGATGTAGTTGTTGTTATTAAGGTAATGTGTTGAGGTAGATATTTTTTTTTCGATGAGATCCTGTTCAAGCCGAGTGTCGTTTGTTGGTTAAGGTAATGTTGAGGGTAATATTTATTTTTTACAGGAGATCCTGTTCTAAGCGGTGTAGTTGTGTTGTAGGTAATATTAATTTTTTTTAGATGAGATCCTGTTCTAAGGCGGTGTAGTTGTTGTTGTGAAGGTAATGTTGAGGTATATTTATTTTTTTAGAGAGATCCTGTTCTAGGCGGTGTAGTTTGTTGTGATAAGGTAATGATGAGGTTAATATTTATTTTTTCAGATGAGATTCCTGTTCTATGGTGGTGTAGTTGTTGTTGTGAAGGTAAGTTGAGGTAATATTTTATTTTTTTCAGATGAGTCTTTCTAGGCGGTGTAGTTGTTGTTGTGAAGGTAATGTTGAGGTAATATTTATTTTTTAGGATGAGAATCCTGCTCCGAGGTGATGAGTGTTTGTTGTTAAGGTAATGTTTGAGTAATATTAATTTTTTTAGATGAGATCCTGTTCTAGGCGTGTAGTTGTTGTTGTTAGGTAATTGAGGAATATTTATTTTTTAGATGAGATCCTGTTCTAAGCGGTGGTAGTTGTCGTTGTGAAGGTATGTTGAGGTAATATTTATGTTTTTTAGATGAGATTCCTGCTCGAGGTGATGAAGTTGTTGGTTTGTTTAAGTAATGTTTGAGTAATATTAATTTTTTTAGATGAGATCCTGTTCTAAGCGAGTGTAGTTGTTGTTAAGGTATGTGAGGTAATATTTTTTTTCAGATGAATACTGTTCTAACGGTTAGTTGTCATGTGAAGGAATGTGAGCGTAATATTATTTTTTTTAGATGAGATCCTGTTTAGGCGTGAGTTGTTGTTTGTGGAAGGTAATGTTGAAGGTAATAGGTAAGTCAGAAGCGATGTAAGAATAATTCTACGTTGCTTCTAAGGCTTTGCCTATTCCATATTAATGAATCGTCATCGAAAGATGACACATACTCATCGTAAGTATCTATAATCTGCAATGATCGAGTTCGACACACACGTTAATAAGGAGCCAATGTAAAACCGACTTCGTTCGGGTTTGGAGGTGCAGTTCCTTCGGGCTCTCTGTCTGAGATCCCGAGTTAAGTTTTCCGGTCGTTATCTGTCCCGTTTAACTGTTTATTTCCTCACCTGCATGTACTGTGTGTTCCTAGTTCGGTTTTGTTTCAAAAATCGTGCTATTTGTAGTTTTCGCGATTGTCTTAACGAAGTTGAGGCCCTACCCATCGTTCCTCTCGTAGTACAATCATGTTTATTTGTATTTTTCCCATTAACCTTCAATCTCTGACAAAAAAAGCATCATCAAGAAATGTGTTTAAATCGCATCTCGACCAAAAACTTAAAAAAACCCCCGGTTTTGCTATTGAATTTCACTTTGCCATCAACCATTCTTTTTTTCCAATTTCAGTCGCAACCACTCCTCTCACCCCTCACTCTCCAAAGCAACCATCACACTATCCTCTCCCTCACAAGCCTCCTCGCTCACCTCCTCAAACTCCCCTTCACCTTTCTCCCACCATTACCCCATCACTCATCCTTCTCATCCACAAGCTGCCTCCTTCCACTGCCCTCTCACCTCCATCTCTTCACTCCACCTCAAAATCCTCAACTGTCTTCTTCCGCTCTCTTGTCCCCCCTCTCACGCCCAGCACCACAGGACCTTTTTCTCCTCCCCATCCCGGCCCCTCCCCTAGCTATTCGCAATCCCGACACTTTTAACAACCCTCCTTACCACCCCCCCTCCCCTTGTCTTACCCTCCCCCTCCCCTCCCATCCCTTGCACCAAGCCTCCATCCTTCCCTCTTAATTAACAGTTGTGACCTCAAATTATCCAGGGCCTTCGCTCAAACCTTTCAGATGCTTTCCCATACAGGTTGCCACTGACAAACCATGACATAATCTGCCTCCAAAAAGAAACTTTTCCCTCCCAAGACGTGTCTACTCCCAAGTATCTCTCCCTGGTTGACTCCCTCCGCGGTATGACAGACCTGAGCCTCGTCCTGGTGGAGAGTTTGCTCTCTTCATCAAAGACTCTATCCTCACTCCCATGACTGGGCCCTCACTCCCCCCACACCCCAGGAATACCTCTGGTTACGGCTTCCCCTCCACTCCCACCTCAATGTTTAATATGTTTACTGTGCCGTACATCTAAACAGTGATGACCTCCAATTTACACCTCACTACCGAATCATGGACCAACTTCTTCTTCTCATCCAACTACTCTTCCTCATATGTGGCGACTTCAATTGTCATCATGCTAGTTGGCCTTGCGGTGTGGTACCTCTCTCACCTGGTTGAGCAGTTCAGTATAACTTTCTGCAACTCAATTGGCTGTCTGAATCGGTCAACTTCCCGACCGCGGATGCTTAACACAATGGTACTCCATCTCTTCTGAATCTGATTTTGATAAATTTCCCTGACAATATCTGCTGCTGCTTCCGCTCCAATTGCTTCTTCTGACACGTCCTTCTCAAAGTGGACATCTCTCTGGCTGTTATCAGAGAACCACCTCAACGCCGTCGCGTCTGGAATTTCAACTCAGCGACTGGCAGGGTTCAAGCAGCCATCAAACTTATAGACTGGTTCCTATCGCTACTTTCTCCAACATCAACTCATCCTAGAAATTCTTTCAAAGAACTTGCTCCCCTCAAGCCAATGTTATCCCTCTCGTCTTCAGTTTGCTACCCTTCCTCCTGCCTTGGTTCAGTGAAGCTTGTGGCGAGGCAGTGTTCCTGAAACAACTTGCCTTTACTCAGGAAAGCAAACCCAACTGAGGGTAATATCAGCTCCTTACTATAACTCGGAACAAGTGTGTATCTACCCTCAGGAGAGCCAGTAAACAACATCTTTCTAACTCAAGTCTGAACTTTCAAACCTCTCTCCCTCCTCAAAATCCTGGGTGCTCTAAATCAAATCTGTTTTCTGGTGTATGTCCCCTCCACCCCTCCTTACCTCAAAGGCCGCACTGGTGTACCGCACGTGAAAAGCTGAATGCCTAAACTCGGTGTTTGCAGCTAAAATCTTGTGTCCAAACCCATCCTTTCTCTACCCCACTACCCAGTCAACACCACACTGTCCCTGGACTCTGTGTCCCTTTTCTCCTGACAAGGTGGAGAGCTTGCTGTCAACCTCGACTCAGATTCTGAAACCGTTCAGACGGCATCAGCCCACGTGTCCAAAAAACCTGCTCTTCTGCTCTTGCTCACCCTCTCTCCTCTTATCACCCTCTCATTTGCTCAAGGACATCTGCCATCTTTTGGAATCAGAACCATTACCGCCTGATAAAAAGGTGCAAAACAAGATCCTGCAACTACAGAGCAATCAGCCTTCTCCCAATCATCAGCAGGTATGGAATCCATCATCACTTCAGACATTAAATCCTTCTCTTCTCAATGGCTTTGATTCCGACACATTTGGTTTCAGACAGGTCACTTACCCTGGATAGCTGCTTCTGCTCCTCCACAATGGATGGAGGTGCTCAATGCAGAGAGGAACATCGAGCCGTATCCCTGGACATACACGTGCTCTTGACATGGTCTGGCACCCTGCCCTGCTCCCCAAACCTCTCTTCCTATGGTATCCAAGGCCATCTCCACTCATGGCCGCAGACTTCCTCTCCTGTCGAAGTCAGTGCGTGCCCTAAATGGATTTCTTTCATCCCCTCTTCCTGTCCAGGCTGGAGTTCCTCAAGGTAGCGTTCTGGCCCTGTTCTTTTTTCTGGTTTTCATCAATGATCTCTCCGACTCTCTGGAAATCTGCTTATCTCTTTGCCGATGACTCCACCCTCTGCCGTACCATCGTCATCCTCAGACCGGCAACAGCAGCTTCTCGCTCACTACAGATTGGTAAAAATCACAAACTGGTCCAACACGTGAACATGTCTTTCAATCCAGAACAATCTCACACTCTCCACTATGTCTTCCGAAAGGACCCGTTTAGACCCCCCCCTCATCCACTTTCTCACAAACCTCTGGAAGAAGTCTTCTTTCAAGCTTCTGGTCTCACGATCTGCCCCATGACTTCCTGGAAGCCACATTTCAAACCTCGTCTCCCAAAGCAGTTGCCGACTGGGAATCCTCCTCTTTGCAAAGTCCTTCCTCAGCCACCTGAGCTTCTGACCACTTGCAAGCTTCGTCGCGCAGCCTGATGGAGTACTGCCTCTCCCTGGCTGGTGCTCCTGTCTCCCACCTTCTCGGCTTCACGCTGTGGAACCAGGCAATTTCGGATCCTTGGCATTCCCGCAATGAGGCTGATCTTTGGCTCTCACCAGCAGCTGGTGTGGTCTTTTCTGTCTTCTCCGTCTCCTCTCCAGCCTCCCCCCCCTGCTCTCTCTGCAATTTATCCCCACCAATTTCCGCAGGCAGCTCAAGGTCCGCCAACAACTCCCTTCTCATAAAACTAACCAAAATCACGAATCACTGCTCACCTTCACGCTTTCATTCTCTTTTTTTCTGCTTGGTATAAACTCCTCACTCTATCATCCCACTCTTCCCTCCAGGCCTTCAAAACAGCTGTTCAACCACCACCTCTTATCACCCCAATCCCAAATCCTTGATCTTTCTACCCAATAATCCACCCAAGCCCACTCCTTCAAATCCCCTGCTTTCCTTCCTGAAAGTCCCTGTAATGTCAATCTCTATTCCCCTAGTTCCCCGCACCATCGCTCTCCCTTCCACAGATCTCCTAATGTCTCTGTTCCCACTGTTTGTCCTTCCCACTCCCGCCCCCTCTTTTCTTCCAATGTCCGAAATGCCTTGGTTTCCACAGCGTGAAGCCGAGAAAGGTGGGAGACAGGAGCACCAGCCCAGAGGGAGAGCAGTACTCCATCAGGCTGCGGACGAAAGCTTTGCAAGTGGTCAGAAGCTCAGGTGGGCTGAGGAAGGACTTTGCAAGATGGAGGATTCCCAGTCGGCAACTGGCTTTGGAGACGAGGTTTGAAATGTGGCTTTCCCAGGAAAGGTCATGGCAGATCGTGAGACCCAGAAGCTTGAAAGAAAG
>CM068953.1:146978979-147009791 GCA_035128595.1 Eptatretus atami
CCCAATCTCCTCCTTCAGTTGTTGTAAATTTACTCCCGGATAAAAACTTTTGTTTATCTCCCCCACGTTTTTGTTTGGAGATAAATTTACTCTTTTTATAGCCACACACAAAACACATCTCTTTTTGTATAACCCTATTATTTTTCAATTTAATACATGAGATATGTTTTTACACAACAAGAAACTTTCGGCAAGATTCAAATAAGTTTGTTGATTACTTATTTCAAAACTTTTTGTTCCATTTGTATTCCAGTCTGTTCCTGTTATAGCATTTACCTTGAAGTAGTCTTCTTTCTTTAGTTGAGTTTGAGATGACAATGGTATCATCCAAATCATAGATACTATCGAGGTGCTGAATGAGGTGTCTAAGCCGCTGGGACTACGGGTTTCCTGGGTCAAAATGAAGATCCAGGCTTTCAATGACATCTTGGATGCTGCTATCCTATCTGTACCTGTTTATGGTGAGGATGTTGAGGTCCCAGAGAGATTCACTTACCTTGGCAGAGGTCAGAGCCAGAGGTCTGGCTGTGAGCCAGAGGTCAACAGATGTCTGGGTCGGGCTTGGGGAGTCATGGATTCATTGGATCATAGAGTGTGGCACTGTTGGCACCTGTGCAGGAGGACGAAAGTCCGAGTCTTCAGGTCCTTGGTGCTTCCAGTCTTGCTCTATGGATGTGAGACTTGGACTCTGACCAGGGATCTGAGATGGAGACTTAATTCCTTTGGTACCAGGTCTCTTTGGAGAATCCTTGGCTATCGCTGGTCGGACTTTGTGTCCAACGAGCAATTGCTGAGAGAGACTCAAATGAAATTTGTTACTTGCATTGTCCGTGACCGTCAGCTGTGGCTGTATGGACATGTGGCTCATTTTCCCGACGCTGATCCTGCTCACCATATTCTCTCAGCGACGGAGTCTCGTGAGTGGAGGAGGCCGATGGGCCGACCACGTGCCTCGTGGTTGCAGCAGATTGATCAGCATCTCAAGGAGATGGAGATGGGCCAGGCATCTGCATGGGGGATGGCCAGACAGAGGCCCCTGCAGTACTGTCGGAAAGTGGACGCAGCGACGCGCTGCTCTGGCACATGCTCCCATACCTGACCTGACCTGACAACTAAATTAATAACAACATTGTTTGATAAAGAGAAGTATATTTTACATCAAAGAAATCCAAAGCAATTTATAGAAGCAGGACTACAAGTTAATAAAAAAAGGTACATTGGACACTAAAGTTTAGTCAAAGTCATTGGTTAGGTAAATATATTGATTATAATACGAGGATGAGAACGAAGGCTAATAATGATTTTGAGAAGGACTTTTACAAGTTGATGAATAATTCTGTATTTGATAAAACAATGGTAAATTTGAGGAATAGACAAAATGTAAGACTTGCTTGGACTAGGGAGCAGGCGGAGAAGTTGATAAATAAGCCAAGCTTTAAAAGAGTAGAAATATTTACAGATAATTTTTGTGCTGTTCATTTGAATAAAGAGAGTATAAAGATGGATCAACCGATTTATGTGGGAACATCTGTTTTCGATCTTTCAAATATTTAATGTATGATTACTTTTATAATAATCTAAAGAAAAGATATGGTGAGAATATTGCATTGCTATATCTGGATACGGATAGCTTCATACTAGAGATAACTACAGATGATGTTTATAAGGATATGAAAGAAGATGAAGATATTTATGATACAAGTAATTATGATTCAAATAACCCACTCTTTTCGAATAAGAATAAAAAGGTTGTTGGTAAATTTAAAGATGAATTTGGTGAAAAGATACTAAGTGAATTTGTAGGTGTTAGATCAAAGGTATATGCTTATAAATACTTAACGAAAGGATTAAATGAATTCAAATGTGAAAAGAAACTTAAAGGTCTAAAGAAGAGTGAATTAAAAGAGACCATGAACTTTCAACATTACCTTGAATGTATATAGAAGAGAAAGGATATTTATAGAGAGATTAATCTTATTCGAAATTATAAACATGAAATATTCTCAGAGACTGTGAGTAAGGAAGCTCTAACAGCATTTGATGATAAATGATACATCATGAGTTATGGAATAAATACATTATCTTATGGGTTTAAAGTAAAAGTATTAATAAAAAAACATTGGGTTGGGATTTTTACGGGCTATCGCTGTATTATTCAAAACTTATGAATAAATTAAGTTATTCCTGAAAATAAAACATAAATATGAGGTCAGCAAAATGACTGCCAGCATGCTGGTGTACTGTGTTTGAGTGGCGACTTGCCCAGGATTGTACCCAATAGCCAAGGAGACTGCTTAAGGCAGCACCAATCTCTGCACAGAGTATGATCCCATTGGATGGATGGAGGTTATATATTCATATACAGAGGGGGGTAAATAAGAAAGCAATTGGGGGGGGGGGGGGGGGGGTGGAGGAGGAAATAAAGGGCTGCCACTGCATTATTTTTAATTGATGAAAAAATTTAGTTCTTCCTGAAAATAAAACATTGTCTTATTATGACTACTCAATTTGATTAAAGAAATGATCATATGAAAGGGGGTGAAGCCCAGCCACTGGCAGGTGGAATCGTATCAAAAGGGAGCACTATGACGAAGTAATGTGTACCAGTTTGAAAATGAGAAATATGAGTGAGCATAAGCGAGCGAATATTGCGACTTTGAGAAATTGTAGATATTACTGTGACAATGCCTCCCTTTTGATACTACTACTACTACCACAGTATACCTTTTTCTTGAAGGTACGCTTGGACGCAGAAATGATAATTTTTTTGAAGCCTTCTTGCTGTCATTTATGTATCCGAAACGTATGAGATTAATATGATGACAGGTCATACCTCCCCATTTTCTTGTTGTTAAATCAGTTTGTATTCCCTTACTTACTATGTAGAATCTTAATAAGTTAAAAGATTTTGGGTTTTCACCATGTATGAGCTCTTAAATGAGCTATTTACATTCTTTATACTTTAAAAAAGAAAATAACACCAAAGTAAAAAAGAAAGAAAGTAGGCCTCAATGTTTCGGGCAGCATGCTCCACCCATCGACAGGAGGAAGTAACTGGAACGAATGAATACAGCTTTTACAACAACTCCTCACCCACCATTGGTTGATTATTGTGGGGTGCTGATTGGTGAATGCAGCAGCGTTTACATTGGTGAAACTGGCAGGACGTTCACCACTAGATTGAAAGCACATCAGGCATATAATAGAAGAGGCGAAGGGGAAAAATCAACAATTGTCAATCATGCACAGAGCAATAAGCATCACATATGGTCAGATTGCAAACTTATCACATCCATCAGTCACTGGCACACAAGGAGAATCAGAGAAGCTATGGAGATACAATTACATCACACAGTCCCTCAAGAAAACAAGATACCCATTAGCGATATCTGGCCCTCCCTTATGAATAAATCGGCACCTACAACTACAGCTTGCAATATACTGAGGACAATGGAGTATGATGAGCAAAATGTACTGACCAATTGGTAACATGCATTCAACAGCCAATCAGCAGCTCACAATAATTAGCCAATCAGCACCTCACAATAATTAGCCAATCAGCAGCTCACAATAATTAACCAATCAGCACTCCACAATAATCAGCCAATGTTGGGTGAGGAGTTGTTGTAAAAGCTGTTTTCATTCGTTCCAGTTACTTCCTCCTGTCGATGGGTGGAGCATGCTGCCCGAAATGTTCAGGCCTACCTACTTTCTTTTGTTTTTTTTTTACTTTGGAGATATTTTCTTTTTGAAAGTATAAAGAATGTAAATAGCTCATTTAAAAGCTCATACATGGTGAAAACCTGAAGCCTTTTAACTGATCATTGTTGTTCCACCATGGAATTTTTAAACTGTTCTTATGTAGAATCCTGTTCTTTGTGTTTTCATTATATAAATTATGGCAAAGTTGTTATTGATTTTACCCTTATTGAATTATTTTATTTGTTGGTAGCTCACATTGCTTCCACATATTCCAATATCCCAACCAAGTGGATGATATTATTGTTATTGAGACTGATTAAAGTCTTTCAGGTCTTGTAGGTTTATTTTAAAAGACCAATTATACCCTAAATCATTCATTTCATATCCCCTAGGTTCCATTCTCATAAAACAATATGCCCTTTATAAAATTTAATTTTAATAAGAACTGTGAATTCTGGATGACCCAGAGATAAAATCAATATTTCTGTATCTTTGGAATACACAGCCGTTATATTTAAGGATGTATTGTGATAAATCTCTTAATCCAACCAAGTCATTCGCATCTGTCAGACTTGGATAATTTGTTAATTCATCAGCATTTTTCATGTTAATATTTTTTGTTATCCGATATTTCTGTCATTCAGCTTGTGCCTTTGTATAATAATTTGACAAATCAATATCCAACTCTTGGGTTAAACCAAAGGAAGACATCTTTTCCAGCATACATCATTTATATTAGATAAAAATGATATCATAAAAATCCTGATTAATTATTGTTGAGTTGAAATAATACATAAAAACATAATTGACCACAACAATTAGAATTAAAATTTTGGACTTGAAATGTTTGATAAACACCATTCTGTAAGAATTTCATTACTTCAACAAGTGGTGGAAGACCATAACTATCAAAATAATATTTGTCTTGACAATTAAAAATGCAAACCAAATGAGAACCATTTTCATGATTATCCTCTAAATTCATGATAATATTCTTTGTATATTGAGACAATTTTGTTAATTCATCTTTCACACAAATAACCACATTATCAATTTTGAGTTTTTTTTTTCTTTTACAATATTTAGGAAGTTCAATATTTACCTCTGCCACCAAAGTAAAGGAGGTTATGTTTTCACCCCTTTCTGTCTGTTTGTTTGTTTGTGGGCAGGATATCTCGAAAAGTTTTGGACGAACCCTGATGAAATTTTGTGGACAAGTTCGGTGTGTCACAAGGATGAACTGATTAGATTTTGGTGAAGATCCGGATCAGGATCTGGCTACTAGAATTTTTTTAGTAATTCTTCCCCATTGAAAGGTAGGGCCAAAAACGACATATAGCACAATATCTCAAAAAGTTGTGTTGGATTCAGATGAAACTTGGTGGACATGTTGAATATGTGACAATGAAGAATCGATTCAATTTTGGTGATGATCCGAATCCGGATCCGGATCTGATAATTTTGAAAGTGATTCTTCACCATTGAGAGAAAGGGCTAAACATATATATAGCACAATATCTCAAAAAGTTGTGGACAGATTCGGATGACCGTAGTGGACAGGTTGGGTGTGTGGTAAGGACGAATTGATTCGATTTTGGTGAAGATCTGAATCTGGATAGAATAACTGATTCATTTTAAAAGTGATTCTTCACCATTGAAAGATGAGGCCAAAAACGATGTATAGCATGATATTTCAAAAATGTATTGGGCCCGATATGTTCTCGTGGATCAGGCATTATGTGACAGAGCTATGTGCTCTATTGAGTGCCCTTCTCGTTGATGTTGTTTTCTTTCCAAATTATTTAAACCATTTATCAATACTCATTTATTTTTGAGAAAGATATAATATATTTCCTCTTTTAGTTAGTTTTACACCTGCCTGTGCAATAGAAGAAAGCACATCTCCACCTAACATTCTTGCTTTATCAGGCAGGCTTTCAAGTTTTTCAGTAAACTCTACAATTGCACCACTTGCACTAATTTGTTTCTCCAACTCTTTGTTATGTCTTTCCAATTCTTTTTGAGCCTGTATTTGAGCCTTCCTTTCGTTAGCAGTTTTTACCGCTGCTGAAATACCACCCGTCAATGCTCCTGCTGTACTTAATCCGGCAAATAAAGGAATTTGAAATGGGCGAAAGCCTCCACTTTTCTCTCTTATTCAATATTTCATTAACATAGGTTTTGACATTTTAATTTTAAGTGAGCCAGTATCATTTAAGGTTTTCACCTGCTCTCGTGAGGAAAATATCAATTCTTACTGCTCCATTTCTCTGAATTATATTCACATTAATCATATAGGGGTTTTGATTTGGAATACAAGATGATAATTTATTAAGATTGATTTGATTAACATATACTCCAGTTGACACTATTTTACTCATTTGTAAATGAGAAAAATTATGTGAGACTAATCATAACACGATTATCTGTATTAATCTGTAATTCTGTTTCATCCAAAAGCAAACGATATGAATCAACTTCTTCATTCTCTGCTCTTTCAATATATAGCGAAGTATCTACTCTATTATACTTTATAGTTTCCTTTTAAGAATTCAGGTCAATTGCATAGATTGTATGAAGATTTTTTTTTAAATGCAACCATACCACAAATAGGCTCATTATTACCATTACTTTCACACTCCTTTTGGTAAGACTCATAGGCTTTGGCATAATCATATTTATCCCAATCAATTTCCAATCGTCTCGTGGATAAAATGTTCCATCCAAGGAAACCCGAACTTGTTTCACCTTAGCATTATCGTTCAACGCATTATTATTATCAGTCGCAGTAGCTCCATCTGGTTTCTTAATGAGCCATAGGTATCATGGCTTTCCTTCCAGAACACCCAAATACCCCGTGTAAGTAGTTTGGTTCAGTTTAACGTGTTGACATCTTCTTTTATGGTATGATACATTTAGCAGTTTCTTCAAGTTCAGTTTTTTATTCACTATCTCTTCAGTTTTAAGATTAGTAGTATATTCACTCACATACCAACTCATTTCATCAATAACAAGTGGCAAAAGCATCACCAACCCCAAAAAGTAATCTATTTTCATTATCATTCCTTCGTAGTTGAAATTGAATTTTAAGTCCATACAGAACTTTATTGCAATCAAAAAATCCAAATATACCTTCAAGGGGGATTGGCATGATAAAACTATTTCCTGCTTTTGTATCATCATTATACATTGCCTTTCTTTGACTATAACCGGGGTCTGTGTTTGTTCCCATTGCCATGTCAGGAATAAAACCTTCGGCAGATCCCTTACCGATTCTATCAGCAAACAAATATCATGCAAATTTCAACTTTTCAGATGTAGCAGAGACATGATAAACCGCTTCAACTTCTTGTGTTCCAATATACAAATGAACACTATCAAACATTTTCCAGAAGAAATAATTTACGAGTGTGGCATTTCTGTTATTCCCAGCCGTGGTGAATGTAAATTTACATAAAAAGAAACTATCGGCAAGATTCCAATAAGTTTATTGATTGTTCATTTCAAAAACCTATGAAGAATTATCCGAGGAGAGCAGCATCTCCCCTTGGTTGTTGTTGCAATCCTGGTGATCACCTTCCCCTTACAGAGAGGGACAACAAGGCCCCTCTTCCAATCAGTTGGAACGATGCCGGTGTTCCAGGCAGAGCACAGAACTGCATGCAATGATATGAGCACAACATTTCCACCAATTTGAGAAGTTCAGCATGGATGCAACAAATCCCAGGAGTTTTACCCCATTTTAGCCAGTTCACCGCAGCCTGTTTCCACAAACGAAGGTAGATCACAGTTAATTGTAGGGTCAGCAATGGGGATAGTAACACCCCTGACATCCAATTCAACAGCTGGTGGATCAGCCTGGTACAACCGCTCAAAATAACCGGCCGAAGGGGCCTTCACATCAGACTCCTCTGTCAAGAGCCCAACACCCTTCACTCTAACTCCAGTACACCGAGGAACGCAATGTGCGAATTTCCCTGTAAGGATGATGAGAATCACTTGATCACAGGTGGATGCTCTACCCCTCACAGATTCCTCACACATAGGCCTCCTTGTCCACCCTCAGCCCATGTTCAGTTTTACACGTCACTCCTGAACAGCTCAGCTCTGCATTAAGCCTGGCTTGTGACTCTGGTCAATGTTATCCAGTGTCCCTTGAGATACAAAATTCTTCTTCACCAACGGTGAATTCCAATACATCCACCGGCAACATCAAGGATGGTGGTCTTGAGGACTCCACAACTCTTCAGGATTCCAAAGCACCAGACCCCCCACCCGCAAATCCCACTCAGCCTGTTCGTAAACTCCTCAGCTACCCTGTAAGCGTAAACTTTAGAGTTTCTAGCAAAAGCTGTGGCCGGTATTGAGGAACTGAGCACTCCGTCAGACTCCTCAAAGTCGACCCTGCAGTTCTGGATCATCCTCAAGTGGACCATCATCAGAGCAATGGTCAATCTACTTTGCCAACCACCAGTGTTGGAATACCAGTCCAGCAATGAGCCTGTGGGTGCTGAACCATGAATAGCCACCTAAGTCCATGACTTCTTGCAAAGTCAGGAACTTAGTGATATTACAGTTACTGTTCCAGATGTTGGAATATTCCAGTTAAGATATTACAGTTCACTGTTCCGATTCCATGTTCCAAACATGTCTCATAACCATCCCTGTCAGTTTCTATCGATGCATTGAAATCCCAAGACGAGAAGAGTATTTCCCTGGGGCACTGATCCACACAGACTTGAGCGTGGCATAGAATGCGTCCTTCATGGTGACATCACTTGCCTCTGTCGGAGCATATGCAGAGATCAGGGAAACGACACCCAAGGAGTGATGAATCCTTCGTCTCATAATATGCCATTGACCGGTGTCACTAAATTATCAATGGAGTCAGCTTATTGGACACAGCTACAGCAACTCTTCATACGAGCTCATTGAGTTTCTCCAACGAGCTCTCAACTCATCATACGAGCTCTCAACTTCATTACGAGCTCTCTAGCTTCATATGAGTGCGAAAGGTATACAAAAAAAAACTCCTTGGGAATGGTAACCATCAGAGCAACCAGACCAATAGTAGGTGTAACCACCCACCATGACCTCCCTACTATCTTGTCTCCAAACCTCAGAGAGTGCTACAATACTGATGTTCAAACACTTGAGCTCAGATGGCAACAGAGACAGGTGATCATCCTGTCTTTGAGATCGGACATTTTAAGCATCCAACTGAAGGGACCACCTCAGGTAACCCATGGAAACTGCCGTCTGGTGGACGACACCTCAGCACCACCCCAACACACACTACTGCAATCAGACCCCCCCTGTATCAGAAAGGTTACCCTGGAGCTTTCCTCCAATCGGAAGGTTACCCTGTAGCTTTCCTCTGATTATCAAGGAGTGGGGGTCCTGAAGACTTTGCCTCAATCCCGTCATCCATTGAGCTGCCCTGCGGAGGGCAGCTTCACAGGAGTGGGTTTTCCGATTTCTTTGCATTTTTGTGTTTTGCAGAGTGAAGGGTTTTGTTGTGGCCAGGGAGCAAATCCTGCCACCAACCTCCTAAAAAAAGTAACCCAACTGCTGGAGGATATCCGCAGACACAGTTGGGCACGAGATATGGATAGCCGTTGACTCACAAGGAGTTCCTCTGCCCTTTGACAGGTTTTGCTTTTAATCCTTCTGGGTGTCCATATCATACACCTTCCTCACCAGGAAACCTGGTGAGGGGAGATGGTTTAGTCGCCGACATCCCGACCATGAAACAGGTTAGTACATGTTTACTTGGTACCTGTAGAAAGTCACAGATCTAATATCGCCTGACTGACAGGGATATACACAGAGTAGCAATAGAAGGGTAATAAGTAGTACCCCACAAGTAGTATAGAAATGGGGGTTCTAAGATAAGGCATGAGCAGGTGAATGAACGCTAGCGAGCAAAACGAGCACATGCGAGCAGTCACTGGGAGAAATATAGTTGGGGGGGGGGGGATGAGGGGAGAGAGAAGAGAAAGAAGAGAAGTGAAGAGAAGAGAAGGAGGGGGAGAGAAAGGTGAGGGGAGAGGATAGGATTAGCAAAGAGAATGATATGTTATGCTAAGAGTGAACACACACACAAACACACACACACACACACACACACACACGTTTCAGTACCCAGCGATTTTGGTCTAAACAATGCAGAAATCAAGAAAATGTCCAAATACCAAGAACTCTAAAATAAAGTGAAAAGACCCTGGAAGTTGAGGAGATCCGAAATTGTACCAGTGATCATTGAAGCAATGGGAATAATGAAGAAGAACCTTACAAAGATCTTAAAAACCATCACTGGGAATATTACTGCAATGAACTACAGTTGGAAGCTGTCCGGGGCTCAGTGACGATCCTCAAAAGATCCCTCGAAACAAAACTTCACACCTTGGTCCATGATTTGTGACCTCCCTTACCGAAATGGAGGTGGATACTTTGAGACCTGGGAGGACTCCGTTCCACATTCTGAAACCCGCTTATGAAGAAAATGGATAGCACACACAGGTGGCCCCGACCTTTGTTCAAGTCGATCGATATAGTATTCAGTGACAGTGAGAATATTGTAAAGCACTCACCAAGTGGCTTAGGCACTCCAACAAAATGGTTGATTAGAAACGGCTCGCTTGGCATGTGATCAGAAATCACGGAAATGTCATTAAATATACACCCCCTGGGACGCCCCAAATGTCAAATTTGTCAGAATTAGACAAATTAACACTTTTTTAGGAGTCGGAACTGCTGCTAAGTTCGATTCTGGAGATTAAATTTTGTAATTCAGCTTAGTTTAATCGATTTGAGGTTATCACATGTGCGGAATTGAAATATAGCCACGAATACTGGTGTCTCTAGGTGTTTATAAGCATTGCAATATACCCAGCAATTTGTAGCTATGATAAACAGGCATTCAATAATATGATTGAGGAAAGTGAAAAAATAAACTTTAGCGTGAAGAAATTGTTGCAGCCTGTTGCTTGTCAAGGCATGGTTGAGCATGTCGAAAAACATGGCAGCTTTAGACCCCAGTTAGTTAATCCAGGATACACCTTAAAACTCCAAAGAGCGAGGAGGCAGAGGAGTGCCTGATTAAGGGTATAATTAAATAAGGCCATTAATTATCTTCAAAAGGGGTATTTTAATTAACCCAAACACCTAGTTTTCAGTCTGCAATTCTTTATTGGACGTTTTCTTCCGTAATGCAAGTTTCAGGCTGCTAGGTTTCATGGTTTGGAGTTATGGAGAAGACACAACTGACACACACCACACACACAACACACACAACCGCACGCACGCACGCACAGCACGGCACGCACAGCACTGAACGCACCACGCACGCGCACGCACAACACACACGACACACACACACACACACACCACAACACAACAACACAACACACATTGAAGATTTGGTCTGAGATGAAGATCTGATCACGTTTGAGGTTTAATTTTGCAGCAATCAAGAAAATTCTGGAGGTTCACAAAACTTTTTCTCTCCACTATGTATTAGGTATTGAGAAATAAAATACAAGTTTGCTGTATCTTTGATACAGTACTGTGAGAATCTCATTCCAGTGGAAGTCACATGCACATGTTCTACTTGAAGGGGGGGGGGGGGGGTGAAAGGGCTCATCAAAACAATTGTTCATTATTTAACCCTTGTTCATTATGGGATTCTGCGGCTTACGCTGCCATGTGGAGGAATCAAGGGGCCGTCGCGAGATTTTCAGAAGGGGAGTTCCAATTCTAAACTGGCTGGAGGTTAAGGCTGCACGATTGCTGACAAGATGGCCTAAATAAGTCTAGAAACCCAGCCCAGAAGATGAAATGTTGAAAAATGTTGGTGTCTCCAGTTACATGTATTTTTTTCTGTTCTTGGGATGGCTAAAAAAAATAGCATCGCAAAAATGAACAAATCAGTAAGATTTGTTGAAAAATCTGAATTATTTTTGAGAATTTATAGTAGCATTTGTCACCTGGTCGTTGCAGTAATTCAGGAGCCAATTTCAGATTCCTTTCAGACCTGTTTTCAGCAGCTTTTGGTGAAAAGCTCATTAAAAAGCTTTGCAGTCCAGGGATGACTCCTTTACGATTATGCATCCCAATAGTCCCTTGAAATATACTTGCGAAATGCAGTGCACCAATAATAGGTGATGATATCCAAGGTGCATCAGCAATCCAAACCTTATCTGTAATATTCATCTTCAAGAACTCTTCTGCCAAAGGGTAAACTGATGTATACGCCATATATAGCCACACAACTCTTACTTTACTCTCTTTAATAACAGCACCTGAAAAAAAGATTTTGGTGAATAACCAGCAAGACTGATTCATCCTCAAAGCGTGATAAGATTTGGATTGTTTGTACCCACCTATATTTTCACGGGTATTTACATCTTCTGGTCTTGGTTGTAATTCATGGAAGGCAATGCAAATTCCATCTCTTTCTGCTTCTTTTAAAAATTGTCCTTGGCCAGCTCTTCCATACTCATCATCCACTGCCACAGATCCAATGTATAACCAGTTAAAGTGCTGCACCAGTTGAACAATTGCAGAAACTATAGGCACTGCACTGGGAATGGTCCGTAGGAATGAAGGAAACTCTGATTTGTCACTCAAGCATTTACAAATTGAAGCAAAGCTAACCTGCAGATATTGAAAAGACCACACCTTTGTTAATTAACATCAATTTCCCTGTATCAAAATGTATGTCAATCATTGGAAATACAATTATGAGAGATTTCTAGGCTAGTAGGTCGGGAAACATTGTTTTTGCTGAGATGTAATCAGCAGCCATGCACTGCATATGAAAGGAAAGGAGCAGGAGGGTTGTGTGAATGAGCCTGAATGTTGGGTCAAAAGGGCCTCCTTTAACAATGACTGATAAATTTATTTTCCCATGTCCTTACCTGAGGAACATAGGAAAGTCCTAGCAAGTGAGATGTTATCACAGAGAGTGTAGATGGGACCGGTCCAATGACAGCTTGGAAGGAACATGGACCTGCTCGGTGAGATTCCTGTGCCATGAATTGCAACGCAGCTGCTGTTGCTTTTGGAAAAGTAAGGCAATCATCCCGTATGACATAACCAAGTGTGATGTTTGAAAGGAGAGTGGAATTATTGTTGACTTGATTTATGGAAAATACCATAACCATGGCCTGATGGAAACCAGTAGTAGAAAAACTGCAAGGCAAAATATATTTACTTTCTCTTAGGGGTGAGATTGATAATGTGTATTTCTCATCCATTGAACTTCAAGAAACCAACGAAAATCAAAAATGGGAAGACACAGTTTTTTTTTATTGGTTACTATTCTGCAGTGAATTACGAGATAACATACTGTATGAAGCTAAGAAATGTGGCAATTGCACAAAGTATTACTGCAAAGGCTCCAGTCTCTAGCAAAGGTATTTCCAGAGTATAAATGTAAAACAATAAATATTTTGAAGAGCAAACTTGAAATAATATTTGAAAAAGGTGATGTATATTGCAATGGAACTTCATTTTGGACGAAATATAAGAAATTGGTGTGATAATTAAATTGTTACAAAGACTAGAACGACACTCAGGAGAGTGTATACCTCCGGCAGGCTGAAGAGTTTGTTTTGTATCCCATTGATTGGTCAGCTCTGTATCTCGACTTTAACCAAAATATAATTGGCTTATTCTTGTCGTCTCCCATGAACTGCATCCACTAAGTTTTGTTGTAATCCATCCACATTTTAAAAATGATTTTTGAAAGCTCACAAGGAGTGATCTTATTCTGCTATATATAGTTTTAAGCCCATTCTCTCAATTGTGAAGATTCACTTGGAGGTTTTAAAAATTCTCATATCTAGATCTTCAACAAAATCAAATCAATTGGTTCTTGACACACACACAACCACTTCATTTCCAACCCTCATTGATCCACATCTTTGCACCTTCCTCTCCGCACTTCACCTGCATATCACCGCAACCCTTACCGCATCTCCTCTGACTACGTGTCATAGACACCCTCAGTTTTCCACCCTCCTTCCCCTTCCTTAGTGATTAGGTTCTCGTTGGTCCATCGACCTCACTTCGTAATCAAGAGACTGAAACAATCACGATCTCTCTCTCTCTCTCTCTCTCTCTCTCTCTCTCTCTCTCTCCTATTCTCATTTTTTAAGGGAATGATTCTGATGGTGCCTGTTTTGTTAGCATCATTAAGATTGTCGACGTTTTAGGATTGGGATAACTCTGCACTGTGTCTCTTGTATTTGTAAATAATTGTTTTTCTTTTGCTGCACCTCACCAATCCTTACTTTCCCTGCTGCATGGATCTTTTGTATTAAACCCATTGCTTATTGTACACATACCTTTCCTCACCTTTGCTGCAAATAAATTATTTGTAATTGGTAGTGTCGAAAGGGAGGGTTTGATGCAGTAATGTGTCCCATTTCTCAAAGTTGCAATATTTGCTCACTTACACACACTCATATTTCTCCTTTTCAAACAGGAACACATTACTTCATCAAACACCTCCCTTTCAACACGACTCCCCTGCAGGGGGCTGGGGATTCACCCTCCTTTCATATGATCATTTCTTTAACCAAGTTGTGTCGTCAAATAGAGATCCGATAAATATTTAACCTCCGCCATCGAAGATGGACGGAGGTTACTGTTTTCACCCCTGTCTCTTTGTTTGTTTGTTTGTTTTTGTTGTTTGTGAAAGTATTACGGAAAACCTCCTGACGGATTTCGACGAAACTTGTGGGGGGATTAGGTATGGTCCAAGGACCATGCCGTTAGATTTTGGACTTGGTCCAAAGTCCATATGGCGCTATGGTGGCCATTTTGAAAAAATATTTGATTTTTTTTGTTGCATTCTACATGTTTTAGTGATTTCCAACCCCAAAAAAAAAATTGTTAAGAAAAAAAAAAGGAAAAAAAACAAATTTTGCAACTTTTTTTTCAACAAAATTTCGATTTTTTTTTTTTTGCATTTCTACATGTTATCAGTGATTTCCACAAAAACATGCCAAAATTATAATTTGCAGCTGATTGGAACTTCAGGTGGATATACCCACGTAAAATCAATTTCTGTCCAAGGAATCTAGTTATGACAATGAATTGAGTATGTAAAAGTTAAAAGTAAAGGGAAAGTTGCAACTATAATCTGTGAGCACTGTTGACGTCAATTGAATGAATAGGATATCAGGTTCACTTGAGTGATCTAGCAGTATTGGCGGCGGAGGTTTTGTAACTTACCGAGTGCTCCCCTCTAGTTTGTTGTGTTTATTTTTGGGAATAATTTAATTTACCATCAGTTAAAACCCCAACCTCATTTTTCACCAAAATCTTATTTTTGTTGAGAAGAGATTGAAATGACAAACCCTTCTTAATGCTCTTGTCTGAGCATATAAATTCAAGATTGTAGAAAATTAAATTATCGATTGATTGAATTGTCCATGAAGAAATGTATATATATATATATTATATATATATATAATATTATATATATTAAATATATATATATATATATATAATATGCATTTCTTTTTTGAAAAAAAATCAGTTTTTAGCCTGTGTGATTATTTACTGTCATTTTCTAGCCTGCATGAGAATGTATCACGCGAGAAACCAGTTTTACACGTCTTACTTGCCGGAGGCAAAAAATACCAACTTCTTTGTCAGGAGATATTTTAAAGCTCTAATCCCATGAAGAATATTATCCTACAGATACACCTGAATTTCACAGGCAAACCATTGTTCTCTCATTCCTGTGACCTCACCTGAGTTTGCCTATATAATGCAGTCCAGAGATCGGCTTGCTTTTATTGAGAATGTCTTTTGAAGAGCATTTTCCACAACAACATGATTTTCACTCATGTTCACAAGAGGAGAGGTAAGTTATGTTTAAACTGATTAATTATCTGTTGTTTTATACATAACCAAATCACTATACGATTAATAATTGTTGTTTGTTTTCTGACAGGCTCTCCCCAATGACAAAGTTGATGGTTGATGTTGAAAATCAAGCCAATGAATATCATGAAGAAAGGCAGAATATGAACGAAACCCTTACAGAACTTCAATCAGTTCAAAGGGACTACAAAATGAGATGAAGTGTTTTGAAGACCTATTCCATCCTTTAAGTTTTATGTTAACCCCGAGCTGGGAAGATAACAGAACAAAGGATTGACTTAAACACCTTGGATGAGAAGTTATGTGAGAGGTAAGAGATATACTTATTCACAAACTTTTATAAGCAGAGTCAACTTGGTGTTAATTCTATCCTGCTTGTTTTTTTATTTCCAGCGTTAAATACGAACCAAACAACATGATGGTTAATTATGAAACCAATGAATTTTATCACCTTGAATGGGACATTTTGAAGTTCCATGGAGTGCTAACTCATTCCCAACCTGTTCCAGTTTAAACCTCCGTCTGGATGAACTTGACACAAAATTCAATCTTCTGGATGTAAATGTTTTTATTTATTGTTTTATTAATGTTATTATATAATCATCTTTATATACACTAATGGTTCTTCCCTCTGTTTTAAACAGAATATGGTGCCCGAGTTTTTCAAAAATTGCAAGCCATCCGAAGCAGACTGGCTGGAAGAACGTTCAGTTTCACAATTGAATAACACCCTACGTAAAGAAAAATGTTTAATGTTTTCAATGTTGTTTAACTATATTGCTTTGTTACAATTTTTTAAATTCGTAATTTAAAAAAAAACAAGGTAAGGAAGGGGTAAAAAGGGAAGGTGCCCTCATCAACGACACACACCCCTCCCATCCCAGTGCGTGTGTGGGGAAGGATGGAGGTGGAATAGGGGAGTGGGTGGGTCGAGGGTGGGGGCACACACAGGGGAAGGGATGATGAGTATATGGGTGTGGCTGCCATGGGTGGAAACAAAGAAGCGTGCGGAGTGAATTTTTTAATTAAATAAACCTTTGTGAGTGGGGAACTAGAAACTAATCATTGTATGAGGGAAGTATGATGTGGTGTATGTGGATGTAGGATGTGGTGTATGGATGATATGTGATGGATTGGATATGATGTATGGAGTGGTGTATGGATGTGAATTGTGAGGGTGGAGTGAATTTATTTATTGTCATCTTTGTCTTTTGTAATTCTTGTGAATAAAAATGAACCGGAAATCTATTCTCCTTCTAAATCATATAATTTATAAGTCCAAGAACTGTATTCATTAACATCAACAATTTAAAAAAGTTAATTTGTCCATTGCTTAGTATAACTTTTTTGAAGTGCGATTTCCACCAATATATTTCTTACATCCACAATCTTAAACTTTGGATTTCTCAGATTAATCTCCCTTTCATATTCTAATTTTGTAAATGTTTCTGATGGCTTGGATTTTGTGAGGAATGGATTGTATTGTTGTAATTATTTATAATGTCCTGAATTAACGATAACCATGTTGAGAACCGAGTTGAGTGATTTTTTTTATGTAGTCTCTCTTTTAAGAGTGCGATTAAAATGCTCAATAACAACCCTTTTCCTTCATTAAAGGTGCTCCATCAATGTATACCATTATCTTAAGAAAATTAATCAATGTTTTGTTGTAGAACTCTGTGCCCTCATCACTCCACAATTTTTAGGTTTTCTCTTGCTTTTATAAAATATTCTTCTTCCGGTTCTGGGTTTGTAGTGATGGCAACTTCTTTCAGGGGTCTCTGCCGACTTTCTCAAAGTTAAGTTTCCGGTCGTTATTTGTCACGTTTTTAACTGTTATGTTCTCACCTCCATGTTTATTGTGTGTTCCTAGTTTGGTTTTTTTTCAAAAATCGTGCATTTTGTGAGTTTTCTAACCTTGTCTTATCAGGTTCCTCGAGGCCTACCCATCCTTCCCATCTCGGTGTACGATCGTTATATTTGTATTCTCTCTCTATTACGATCAATTCCTATTTTCCCAACTTTTCCACTTCCAACGCCCTGTCTATCCCTCCCAACTACACATTCTGTTTCTTGTCTTAAATTAAAAAAATAATAAAAAACAACAACCCTTTCTCCTGCATACCCACGTACCGATATTTCTTCTTCTTCTTCTTCTTCTTCTTCTTCTTCTCTCTTCTTCTTCTTCTCTCTTCTTCTTCTGTCTTCCTCCTTCTGCGGCACACCATCTTTCTTCTATTTGAGCTGACCCACACCACCATTACCTCACGATTCTTCCAACACCTTCCATTCCCAGTCTTATCTCATATTCAAAATCCATCAAAAATAAATATAATAATTTCCCTTGTATCCTTCCTACTATACACCTCCTGAAACACGTGTCTCTCTCCACCCTCTTCCTGGTTTTCATTGATCCATCAACTTCACTCTGCATTTACCGTTCCAAATTCACCATAAACTCACAATTTTATTTCAACCTTTCCTTCGATCTTACACAATCCCTATATAAAGAGAAAAATAAATAAAATAACTTTACTATACACACTCCCGTTAACCATGTGATTGTTTCCACCTCTGCGTTTACCGTTCAAATTCACCATTCACCTCACGATCTTTTCTTCAACCTTCCTTTACAATCTTCCTGTTATACAATCTCCATCAAAAAATAATAATAACATAAACGATCTCTTATATAATGTTTCATTTACCTCTTTCACACGTGTGGTTCTCATTAACTGTATCAATAATTCACTACTCTCCTATTTCAACAGACTGCTCTCAATTCGACCTTCTCATTCATACCTTGTCTAAAAAAATCCAACTGTTACACGTTCTTCTCTCCATTCTCTTAATTGCTTTATGCATCCATCAATAAATGTCTTTAGTCGCATTTCTGAACTACAAATTAAAAAACCAACTTGCTTTGCATGTTTGCTTTCCTTCAATCGTCACTTTTTTTCCAACTTCAGTGCCAATCACCTCCACCCTCACCTCCTAAAAGCAACCATCACACTTTTCCCCTCCAAGCTTCCCTCCACCTTTCTCAAAACTCCCCCCTCACCTTTCCTCAAACTCTCCCACTCCCTTTTCCCACCATTCACCCCCTCACTCACCCTTCTCAAAGTTCCCCCCTTCTCCACAAAGCTGCATCCTTCCCTGCCCTCTCTCTTCCATCTCATCACTGACCTCCTCAAATCCTCAAATGCCTTCTGCCACCTTTCTTATTACTCCCACTGTACTTCAACCCAGCACTACAGAGCCTTTTCTCCTCTTATCTATCCCCTCCCCAAGCTCTTCTGCAATCCCCCACTCTTTCAACAACTCTCCTTACCTCCCCTCCTCCGACCTTGTCCTCCCTTCCCCTCCCCTCCCTTCCCCTGCACCCAAAGCCTCCTCCCCTCCCTCTTCATTAACAGTGTGGACCTCAAATATCCGGGGCCTTCGCAAAAACCTGACAGATCTTTCCATACAGGTTGTACTGACAAATGAGACATGATCTGCTTAACAGAAACATTCCTCCCTCAAGACGTCTCTGACTCCCGAGTATCTCTCCCTGGTTACTCCCTCCTCCGGTTTGACAGACCTGAGCCTCGCTGGTGGAGGAGTTGCTCTCTCATCAAAGACTCTATTCCTCACTCTCCATGCACTGCCCTCACTCCCCACACCCCCAGGAATACCTCTGGCTACGGTTCCCTCCACTCCAACCTCAAGTTTATATGTGTGCTGTACCGTCCACCTAACAGTGATGACTCCATCTACACCTCACTATCTGAAAACATGGACCAACTTCTATCCTCTTATCCAAACTCTCTCTTCCTCAAATGTGGTGATTTCAATTGTCATCATGCCAGTTGGCTAGGTTGGGGTACCTCTCCTCACCTGTCCTGGCACCTCAGCACAAGACTTTTGCGACTCATTAGGACTGAATCAATCAGTAAACTTCGCAACCCGGATCTCAACCAAGGGTATTTCATCTCTTCGGATTTGATTTTGACAAATTTCCCTGAAAATATCTGCTGTTTCTTCTCCCCTCCAATCAGTTCTTCTGACCACGTGCTTGGCAAAGTAAACTCTCTCTGGCTGTCATTAGAGAACCACCTCAGCACCATTGAGTCTGGCATTTCAATCAGGATGACTGGCAGGGTCTCCAATTGCCATCAAATTTCAAGACTGGTCTCCCATCGCTACTTCTCCACAACATCAACTCATCCTGGGAATTATTTCAAAGAAACTTGCTCTCCCTCATGCACAGATTTATCCCCTCTCTCTTCAGTTTTCTTACCCTTCATCACGCCCATGTTCACTGAAGCTTGTGGCGAGGCAGGTGCCCTGAACAACTTGCCTTTACCTCATGGAAAGCAAACCCAACTGAGGGTAATCTCAGTTCCTTCCATAAAGACTCAGACAAGTGTGTATCTACCTTCAGGAGAGCCAGAAAACAACATCTTTCTAAGCTCAAATATGAACTATCAAACCTCTTCCCTCCTCCAAATCCTGGTGGCATCTAATCAAATCTGTTTCTGGTGTATGTTCCCCCTCCATCCCTCCATTACCTCAAATGGCCACACTGCTGATATCGCACGTGAAAAGGCTGAATGCCTAAACTCGGTGTTTGCATCAAAATCTGTGTCCGAAACCCATCGCTTTCTGTACCCACCTTACCAGTCACACCCAACTGTCCTGGACTCTGTGTCCTTTTGTCCTCACAAGGTGGAGAGCTTGCTGTCAAACCTCGACTCAGATTCTGCAACCGGTCCAGAGGGCATCAGCCCACGTGTCCTAAAAACCTGCTCCTCTGCTCTGCTCACCCTCTTCTGTTCTATTCACCCTCTCAGTTGCTCAAGGTCATCTGCCATCTACTTGGAAATCAGCATACATTACTGCCCTGCACAAAAAAGGTGCTAAAACAGATCCCTGCAAATACAGACTAATCAGCCTTCTCCCAATCATCAGCAAGGTCATGGAATCCATCATCGCTTCAGACATTAAATCCATCCTCTTCTCCAATGGCTTGATTTCGATCATCAATTTGGTTTCAGACCAGGTCACACGACCTGTATATGCTGCTTCTGCTCTCCTAACATTGGATGGAGGTCCTCAATGCCGGACATGAAATCAGAGCCATATCCCGAGATATATCGTGTGCTTTTGACATGGTTTGGCACCCTACCCTGCTCACCAAACTTCTTCCTATGGTATCCAAGGCCATCTCCACTCATGGCTCGCGGACTTCCTCTCCTGTCACAGTCAACGTGTGGTCCTAAATGGAGTTCTTTCATCCCCTCTTCCTGTCCAGGCTGGACAGTGCCAGCTACAGGCTATAATCAGCAGGGGGGCATTCATTTTTCCAAAGGGGGCACTTTATTTTTCAACACCCTATATATAGCAAGCAAATGCTCACCTATACAATAAACAACACAGTGAAAGTGCTTTCAAAAAGGCTACAAGTATAGGCTACTACAATTATGCACCAAAAACAAATAAAATTATAGCATTATAATGTCTTTAATGTAATGTCACCATCTCCACGGCGGGAGAAAAAAAAAAAAAAGGTACTGCGCACATAACAGGCCTTCACTTATAATGACATCACATATAGATAGACCTACTGTAGTGTGCACATAAACTATAACTACTAGGGTAACATTAGTCTAGTACTGTAGTTCAGTTGACACCTTAACAAAACAAACTATTACAGAAAAAAGCAACATACTGTGGAAACACGATTCGCACCACAACAACATAGATTGGCGATCGCTGGCCAATCTGGACTGGGGGGGGGGAAACAAGTCTAATCTGGTGGGCATTGCCCTCAATGCCCCCTGTGGGCCGACACTGAGGCTGGAGTTCCTCAAGGCAGCGTTCTGGGCCCTGTTGTTATTCTGGTTTTCATCAATCATCTCTCTGACTCTCTGGGAAAACCTCTTCATCTCTTTGCTGAGGACTCCCCGTTCTGATGTACCATCTGTCATCCCTCAGACCGGCATGCAGCAGCTTCTCTGCTCCATGCAGATCTGGGTAAAATCACAAACTGGTCTAACATGTGGAACATGTCTTTCAACCCTGACAAATCTCACACTCTCACTATGTCTCTCTGAAAGGACCATGAGGAAAACCCCCCCATCTACTTCTCAACAATCCTCTGGAAGAAGTCCTTTCTTTCAAGCTTCTGGGCCTCACTATCTGCCATGATCTTTCCTGGGAAAGCACATTTCAACCTGGCCTCCAAAGCCAGTCGCGACTGGAATCCTCTGTCGTGCAAAGTCCTTCCTCGGCCCACTGAGCTCCTTACCACATACAAAGCTTTCGTCTGCAGCCTGATGGAGTACTGCTCTCCCCTCTGGGTCTGGTGCTCCTGCATCTCACCTTCTTGGCTTCACGCTGTGGAACCAAGGTATTTCGGATCATAGGTATCTCCCGTGATGAGACTGAGTCTTTGGGCCTCTCACTCTCTCACCGCAGGCAGATCGGTGGTCTTTCTGTCTTCTACCATCTCTCTCCGGTCTCGCCCCCTCCCCCTTGCTCTGTCTGCGATTTGTCCCCACCATATTTCCGCAGGGTGCTCAAGGTCCACCAAAAACCTCTTTCTGGTAAAACTACCAAAATCACGAATCACTGCTCACCTTCACTCTTTCATTCCTCTTTTTTCTCGCCTTTGGAATAAACTCCCTCACATGCCGGCCTGTTCAATCGCTTTCTTTCCTGAAAGTCCCTGTAATGTCCATCTTGTGTACCCCATGTTCCCCACCCCATCTCTCTCCCTTCCAGAGATCTTCTAATGTTGCTGTTCCCCACTGTTTTGTCCTTCCTATTCCCACCCCTGTTGTCTCATGCCCCCCTTGATGTGCGTTGTGTGTTAGCTCTCATGTGAGCCTCAACAAGGTATACAAAAAAAAAGAAAAAAGGTCTGGATCCGGATCCGACTACTATATTTTTTAAGTGATTCTTCCCCATTGAGAGATGGGGCTGAAAATGATATATAGCATGATATCTCAAAAAGTTTTGGATGGATTCGGATGAAACTTGGTGGACACGTTATGTGTGTGACAAGAAAGAACTGATTCAATTTTCGTGAAGATTCGGATCCGGATCTGGATCCGAGATGTATTTAATTTTTATAAGTGATTCTTTACCATTAAGAGATTGGGCCAAAAAAGATATATAGCACAATATCTCAAAAAGTTGTGATGGATTCAGATGAAACTTGGTGGACATGTTGAGTATTTGACAAGGAAGAATTGAATTAATTTTGGTGATGATCCGAATCCGGATCCGAATCTGGTAATTTTTAAAGTGATTCTTCACCATTGAGAGATAGGGCTACACAGATATATAGCACGACATCTCAAAAAGTTGTGGACAGATTAAGACGAAACTTGGTGGACAGATTGGGTGTGTCGCATGGACAAATTTACTGGATTTTGGTGAAGATCCGAATCTGGATCTAGATACGAGAATTGTTTAAATTTTAAAGTGATTCTTCGCAATTGAGAGATCGGGCCAAAAACGATATAGTACTGCATGGCATGATATTTCAAAAATGTATTGGGCCTGATATGTTCTCACGGATCAGGCATTATGTGGTGGAGGTATGCGCTCCACCGAGTGCCCTTATAGTTTAACATGGGATAAAATATCATTGTATTGACATGTATTAATTATTTTCATCTTCATTAACTGGTCTAAAATGGCTGATGCTTTATTAAAACAATTGTTGTTTCCCACCTTCTTACTACCTCACAACAATAACAGTCTATTAACTAATTGTGATGGGTCATTTGCAAGAAAACTGACACCTGAACCAAGCCTTCTTAAAGCCTCAATAATGTGTTTATCCTTTTCATTCTTTTTTCTTCTCCCAGCAACACTGACCCCATAATCAAGTCTTCCTGTTGTTTTAAAACTTTTGAAACTAACACTTGATGCTTCTTAAACCTTCTTGCTCATTCTTTCGCATCCATTTATTTATTGAAAAATTATTATTTAGTATCACATCTTGTTTCACAACAATATATTTACATCTTCCAGTCGTGTGTTTCATATAATCCTCAAATTCCTTTTTACTACATAATACAGAGCAATTGTCTCTCCAAAAATTATTTGAATCTCTTGAATTTAACTTGAATAAAATAAAAGTATTAGCATTCTTATTGAGCGACGAGGGAGTTGAACGTATGATTGACTGAGATAAATGCAATTACAAGAAGAATGTCTCCCTCTTGTGTAGTAGACACCCATAACCGTTTGGCTTCACATTAACACAATCATCAAAGATGATGATGTTCTTTTTGGAATTTTACAAATCTTGGGGTGAAGGTATATCATCTGCATTATCAATAAGAATATGTTATCAGTTTTCATTTAATTTTGCATTGCTGTGTTTCACAAAATAGTTGTATTATATCTTCAATTTTATAATCATTTAGTTTGTTTTGAAGTTTAAATAAACCAATTATGCCTTCTCTTTGAAGACCAGCATAAAAATCTTGTGACAGGAGTTGATACTCAAGTTGAAAACTTGACTATGTGAAAATTATTAAATTATCAAAATCTAAAAAGTTGGGAGTAAGGAGCATCTTTAAAAAGACAGGTTTTCCCACCATTAGACATCTTCATGAATTGGGAAGATTTTTTATGGTTGTTAAATTTTATCATATTTTCCTAAATGGGTCAAAAATCATTCATTTATAGATTTAGAAAATAAATTGCTTAAGTTTTTAAGGACTTTTTTTTAGAAACTCTGTTATATCCTGAGTTCAGGTTTAATTTAAAGATAATCCATTATTATATCTATGCAATATCTTATGTTAATATTTCCCTGAAAATGACAATCATGAAAAATGAATAAAATCAATCCATTAAACATTACCCTCATTTGTTCAGTCTCTTCTCTTGAAAGAAAAGGTGTATTATCACCCTCATACTTGACATTCATCTCTCTTATTAATCTTGTAAAGTAATTCATTTTTGTTTGGTGTAATTTTGAAACAGCTACGTTCCTTTAAAAAAAAAATTATTTTCATAAATTAAAAGATAATCAGAGAATATACATTCTTTATTGGCTGTAGACTCTGGGTTTAATCCTACTCTATCCCATGCAGGACAATTCTCAAATTTGTCACATGGAGAATTGGGGAATTCAAGAGGCTCAAGATTTGGTACACCATTCATATTTATATCGTAAAAATCTCTTTTAATAAATTTTATCTTCGGTATCATATTCGGTACTTTCATTGGTACTTTCACAATCATCTATAAAACTACTTTCATAACTTTCATTTGAACACAAACTCTCGGTATTATAACTGTCTTCTGTTCCAACAGAGATACTCTCATAATCTTCAAAATCTTCACTTGAATAATGACTCATATTTAATTAGTAGAAAAAACATAACCATCTATATCCATATACTTTTGTTCATTGACAGATTCAACTGCTGCATTTTGTATATTAAAGGTAATTAAAAAATGGTCCTTATCTACTAATGCACGAAATGTCATTTCACCTGATATATGAACATCCTTTATTTCATCAAGATTTACATCTTTAGGGTTCTTGAAAAAAAGTACAAATTTCTCCTTGCTTATTGCTGATGGTCGTATGTTTTCTTTCTTAAGCTTCATCCATCGGGGTTTTCTTTTTTGCTACTTTTTTATTGTTTCATTGCTTTTTCTAGTTTTGAATATATTGCTAGAAGGAGAGGAGAAACTTTTGTAAGAGCTACTTTAATTGATGTTCTTCCAGACATACTAAAAGCCCTTCCACCGAAGGAAATTGAAGAACTCATATTATCAACCATAATTGTTTTTATCCAATAGTTGTTATGTTTATCTTTATTCAATTTTACATCCTTGACATATTTCTCAGTATCTCTTACAAATGTCGAGATTGAATGAAACTTGGCTTTTGTGTCTTGATACATTGTATTTATTAAGTAAAAAAAGTTGGTGGATAAAATGGTTTTAAGCACAGATTCACCTACATATAAAATGGAATTTCCATTTAAAAAATTTCAGTTTAAATGGAAAAGTATCTATAAATGACCTTGAGATTTTCATCAAGAAAATTTTATTTATAGCAAAGTTTTTCTTTATAAATATCGTGAATACAACGTACTGCAACGTTTGTAATCATGAATATAAATGTTATAAAAAACACCTTCAAACCAACAAACACACATTCAATCTTTTCAGACAAATATCTCCATTTGAACGAGAAACAAAACATTGTGATGTCTGTTCTAAGGATGTCTTAAAAACGAGTTATTAAAAACACCTTCAATCACAAAAACACGAAAACATCATTGAGAGAAACGAGAAATAAGAAGAAAATTGGATGAGAGGGAGATGTCATTGAGACAAAACCATTTGAAATAACAACTCTTCAAAGATGTTTTAAAGATCAGAGAGAGGTAAAACTTATAAGATTTAACATTAGTGTAAGATCCATTTGGAGAGCGATTCATATCTCAAATGATTCAATTCTCAAGGTTATTTGTAGAAAGTTGTGAAAGCATAAATCAATCAAAATATATCTAGGAGCCTCCTTTACCTTCTCAAGAGAAGATAATGTTGTTGAAGAAAAATATATGAGAATGATTCCACCACACCTCATTTAATCAATTGATAGCTTCCTTCATGATGGTATTTTTGTTCAATATGAGAGCGCGAGCCTCTTCGAGTGCTGTTCTAGTTTGGGAAGGCAATATCTTGCCTAAGTTTAAGTGACAATTAACTTAAAACGTCCAATGCGCTCCACCTCGCTGTCAAATTTTCCTATCAGAATGGAAGAAGGCATAACCTTCAACATGATAAAGTCAGAGATTTTTCTTTTAAACAGGTTTCTATAAAAGATAATGCAGAAAAATCAAGAACAAACAAGGATGAAAGTAAACAAATATTTTCGTAATTACTCCCTAAACTGTGAGCGTTCGTATGTAAAAAAAACTAAAGATTTCAGTTTGACATTCAAATTTGGAATTATACTCTTGTGGTAAATAGTATTGACTATTTGTTCTTTACCGATTGGTAAATACTTTGTTGTGCTTTCATTACTTTGTCACAATTAATTTCAAGGTTAAACTTGACTCGAATTTATCCATGACTGCCATTTCATCTGGCACGCAATTGTGAAGAAATGAAGGCATTTGGATGAATGAATAAGAGAACTTAAAGCAAGTTAGCAATGAAAGAAAGGCATGAAAGCAAAAACAAGTTGAAATATATTAAGGACACGCCAATTAATTATTGTGCAGCATGGGCAGCAAAATGCAGCAGCATGGGCAGTGGAACGGACATGATAGACAGAAAGGGGGGGAGAGAGTGGGAGGAGAGAGGGAGGCGAGAGAGAGAGAGAGAGAGAGAGAGAGAGGAGAGAGAGAAGAGGAGAGAAGAGAGAGAGAGAGAAGAGAGAGAGAGAGAAAAGAGAAAGAGAGAGGAGGGAGAGAGTAGTTGGGTGGAGGGGAGGGGGGGGGGGGGAAGGTAGGGGAAGAGAGAGGAAGGGGAGACATACATTTATATTCACTTTTATCTTATTTGACACAAATTATAATTTAAAATATTTGAATTTTTTTTGAAGCCAGGAAGGGGAATATAATTCAGTTTGGGAGGCTTGAAGGACAATGCTTGGGAGAAAGGAAGTGGAATGAGGCATGCGGCACAAGACCAAAGACAGAATTTGTATGGTGGCTTGATGACACCTCGGCCGAAGCTTCACGGGCACGAATTAGACAATACAGCACAAATAAGGAAGGGGAATTTTAACATGAAACATGTAAAATTGGATGAAAAACACAAGCAGTAACACAGGGACGAAAATATAACAGAAAGACATGAATCTGATCTGGAAAACTTAGCTTTGATGAAATGGAAGGATAAACTGTTAGTCCAAGCATCCATGTGCAACACTCCCAGAACCAAAACCCAATTGGAAGGTAATATGCCCTTGATTGGAAAATTTAGCAATTTTGGCACGTTTGAATGCAAAGAAAGAGGTTTTCGAGAGAAGACCAAAGCAGTTTCTGTGTCGTCATGTAGAATTTTAAAATTTCTCTTGATAATTATTTAAATTGCAAGACTGTCCGAATTATGAAAGAAAGTGAGCGGAATTCGCTCATCATTCTCAGGTTTTGTTTTTAAAGAATATTTTGTCAGTTGATTGAGTGAACACTGTTGAGAGAATTTTCCACAAGTGAACTGAAATAGCCATGCTGAGTGACACAGACAAGTTTCAATAGCATGAGATATAAAATCCAAATTGTCATTAGCCATCAGCCCATCAAAGCCTGTGCATAACTATTTTGCAGCACATACCATTTTTAAAGACTTTGGTTTGAGTCATCCCGTGATCAAACCACTGACACTGTGCTCTCAGAGTGGACGCTGTAATGATTGCACCACCGAGTCTGGTTAAATCGTTATGTATCATAGTGTATGTATCCCATATTTTTGTAGATTCCTCCCTCCTCTCGTCGAATGCAGATAAGCAATGTATATTTACTTATTCGCATTGTTAGCTTGTTTTAATTTTACTCTATTCTTCCTTTTTTTTGAAAATGATTTTTTCATAGTTTTGAAAGTTTATCATTTTGTTTTTGACACCTTTCTAAATTCCTGTGTTTATATTTTCTTTTTTATTATCAGTAATTTTTATGCATATATTTTAGTTTAAACGCAGTTAATTTTGTCATCAAGAACAATAAATAACAAGGAATATTGGTGCAAGAGGAGGTCATTCGGCCCATTATGCATGTATTACACCAACACCAGTCACCATCATTCATCCACACACAAGCTACCTTCAAGTCTTGTCAATATCCATGTACCCCTCTATCTTCACTGTACCTAGGTGTCTGTCTAATTGGAATTACAAACTGCCTCCTCTTTCTGCTGCCACTACCTTTCTGGAGAGACTTTCATGCAATAATTACTGTTTGACTGAAATTACCCTGCCTTATTACTGTCCCACCTTTCCTCTTCTTCACTTTCAGGCTATGGCTCCTTGTCCTTGCTGAAAAACTCTTCTTCACTTGATTTGTCTTTCCCCTTCATTATCTTAAAACATCTCAATCAAATCCCCTTGTAATCGCCTCCTTTCTAATGTGCGTATAAAGTCCTGTCTTCTTCAGCTGTTCCTCATAACATTGTTTACTAGCCCTTGAATCAATATAGTAGCCCTACATCGAAGCATATGTATGGTGGTGATGTCCATCCTGCAGATGTGGTAACCAAAACTGTACACATTATTTTATATGGGTCCTCACTAAATTCCTGTACAGTGTTCTTCTTTCATGTGCAGCATAAGGCTGAGGAGTGGAATCATTGGCTCAGGGCATGGCTGTGCTGCTGGTGCAATGACCTCTGTAGGTTAGGGCAGGAATCTGGAATGTGTTCAGGGTGCCCGTGATAGCTTGCCTACTCTTCGCAAAGGACACCATGGGGTCTTTAACATCCACCAACTAATTCCGTCAGATGGGATTCCAGTTTAACGTCCATCTGAGGTCCGGCACACACATTGGTGAATCATCCTGCCTGTGAAACACCAGGATGACAGTTTATATCTGGGTCGGGATTTACACACAGGCTAAACACATGAGAGGCTTGTGTGCATATCTCTCGGCCATCCTGCCAGCCAAGGTATCTTGTGGATATCACCTGAATGTTATCCATTCACCAAATAAATACAAATTTACTGGAAACACTTACGATCTTGGAACCCTGTGCATTGAATTGCAAATGACAAAATTGCAAGCAAAGAAAACGAGCCTTACCGGACACAACTTTGATCTTGAGGAGCTTCGTTCAAAAGTAATTGTCTGTTTTCCTCTCCAAAGTGAATGATAAAAATACCTCCAAGCATGATATCACCTGGTGCAGTTATTCCTTCTGGTTTCCACCAAGAGGGATATTTGCACAGCTTGCTTCCAGCAAGGCACAGTGAACATATCAAGATCAGAGCCTTGATAGTAATCATTTGATTCAGCATTTCAGAATGAATAGTGAGGAACGTTTTCCAAAAAGCTTACTATATATATGTCATTTATTTTCACACGAGAAACAAACATGATATTGACACGTGGCTGCATATAATATATTACAGGCATCGACTCTAATTTAATGCCTGAATCATTTAAAAGGAAAATAATATAATTAATGCTTGTTAAGATTATTGTTTTCATTTGGGATTCATAATTATTTATCATTTATTATTGCTCTTAACAGCTTCATTTTGGGTTCTATTAATAAATTAAAATTCAAAAGTCTTCAAGACACAGTATAATGACTCTTGATTGTAAGCATTTTGCTTCACAAAAAAAAAGTTATGCACAAACACAACTCCAAAATGAAAGATTAGTTTTAAAACGAGAGTTTCACTAATAATCTACATGATACAGCTACCAATTGTTTCCCTTTTTCCCCATGAGTGTTCCTTTGGTTTCACAAAATAATTTTCTCAAATAATTTCTCCCTGTATATTCAGTCCAAAATGCAAGCCATCAAAATTTTTCATATCAACTTTGTTGGATTTTCTGGTAAATTCTATCTTGATTTTTTATCCTCTATACAGGGTGTCCACAGACATATTGTTTAGTTTGGTTGTAAAAGACTGCAGACACCCTGTATATTAAGATTTCACCAATTTAACTGATATCGAGTTGAATTGAAATTGCAGAAGAATGTTTCCGCCCATTTACTTTTGCCTTTCACGTCTATCTCCAATTTTGCTCTCACGTACAACTTGTTTCCAGGTTTCAGCATTTCTCAAGACTCCGTAAATCAATACATACTTTGGGCAACTCCATTCTCAGCTATCCCTACTCATCCCAGTCTGACTGTAAAAAAAGTAAAGTTTGATCTAAATCGGTGAATCAAATCTCTCTCCGAAAGGACCGAAAGTAGATAGGAGGGCAAACCCTCCTATGTACTTTCTGAATAATTTTTTTGAGGAAGTTCACTCAATCAAACTCCTGGGTCTCACGATCAACCATGATCTTTCTTAGGCAAACCACATTTCAAAGTTGGCCTCCAAAGCCAGCCACCGACTGGGCATCCTCATTCATACAAAATCCTTCCTTTGCAAAACTCAACTCTTATCCACCTACAGGGCCTTCGTCTGCAGCTTGATGGAGTAGTGCTCTCCCCTCTGGGCTGGCTCCCCTACCTCACATATTACTCACCTCAACACTGTAGAAACCAAGGCCTTCAAAATA
>CM068953.1:147017484-147030999 GCA_035128595.1 Eptatretus atami
ATCAGTCTGCCATAGAACCATTCACTTAAATTTTTGACCGTGACTACTGTTGCTGGCTTCTTTGTCAGCTTTTGGACAACCAAGCTGTTGGTGAGATACATGTGTTCAGTCTCGTTTTGAATGCTGGATTTTGGGACTTATCTCTAGCTGATGTGAGAGTTTCTCCAGCATTTTGTGTGCAGACTTTGAACAACTGTTCATCAGTGTCTTCTTGACAGAAGAAACAGAGGTCCTTGTCCAGCGGCACATACATGACCGTGTGAATGGGGAAGACTGACCAGATGGGCTTGGTTCATCCATATCAGTGCTTCCTCTGTTCTGTCCACGTCTTTTGGCAGGGTATGACCCAGTGGATAATGCATGTTCATAGCGGTCTCGGGCTCGCTGAATGTGGTCCTTGTTAGTCGCGACCAGGTAACAGCTGCGAAGCAAAATGCATGCTCTTCACACAGTGTTTCTTTTTTGATGTCCGTGAGCCACTTTTGGCATTTCAACATAGCTTCCATCTTTCAAGCTGGCTCTCTCCTTTACTGTATCTAGTATCTTCTGGTAGGAATCTAGTCTAGGATGTAATACGCAAGCTGTCCTTTACTTTGGTCATCAGACTGACAGAGTACGCACAGCTTCCAGTTAATTATTTCCTGATCCTGTCTCTCTGCTCCAAGCTGACGAAGCTGAGTCATCTTGCTCATGTTGCTCTAATACAGGTCTGCAAAAAGAAAGGTAAACACCACCCATTAACATACAACAAGAGAGACGATTAATCTGCTAGTTTAAGTGACAATTAACTTAACGTCCAATGCGCTCCACCTCGCTGTCAAATTTTCCTATCAGAATGGAAGAAGGCAAACCTTCAACATGATAAGTCAGAGATTTTTTCAGGTTTCTTATAAAAGATAATGCAGAAAAATCAAGAACAAACAAGGATGAAAGTAAACAAATATTTTCGTAATTACTCCCTAAACTGTGAGCGTTCGTATGTAAAAAAAACTAAAGATTTTCAGTTTGACATTCAAATTTGGAAATTATACTCTTGTGGTAAATAGTATTGACTATTTTTGTTCTTTACCGATTGGTAAATACTTTGTTGTGCTTTCATTACTTTGTCACAATTAATTTCAAGGTTAAACTTGACTCGAATTTATCCATGATGCCATTTCATCTGGCACGCAATTGTGAAGAAATGAAGGCCATTTTGGATGAATGAATAAGAGAACTTAAAGCAAGTTATGCAATGAAGAAAGGCATGAAAGCAAACAAGTTGAATATATTAGGACACGCAATTAATTATTGTGAGCACTGGCGCAAAAATGCAGCAGCATGGGCAGTGGAAACGGACATGATAGACAGAAAGGGGGGAGAGAGTGGGAGGAGAGAGGGAGGCGAGAGAGAGAGGAGAGAGAGAGAGAGAGAGAGAGAGAGAGAGAGAGAGAGAAGAGAGAGAGAGAGAGAGAGAGAGAGAGAAAGAGAGAGAGAGGAGAGAGAGTAGTTGGGTGGAGGGGGGGGGGGGGGGAGAAGGTAGGGGAAGAGAGAGGAAGGGGAACATACATTTATATTCACTTTTATCTTATTTTGACACAAATTATAATTTAAAATATTTGAATTTTTTTTGAAGCCAGGAAGGGGAATATAATTCAGTTTGGGAGGCTTGAAAGGCAATGCTTGGGAGAAAGGAAGTGGAATGAGGCATGCGGCACAAGACAAAGACAGAATTGTATGGTGGCTTGATGACACCTCGGCCGAAGCTTCACGGCACGAAATTAGACAATACAGCACAAATTAAGGAAGGGGAATTTTTAACATGAAACATGTAAAATTGGATGAAAAACACAAGCAGTAACACAGGGACGAAAATATAACAGAAAGACATGAATCTGATCTGGAAAACTTAGCTTTGATGAAATGGAAGGATAAACTGTTAGTCCAAGCCATCCATGTGCAACACTCCAGAACCAAAACCCAATTGGAAGGTAATATGCCCTTGATTGGAAAATTTAAGCAATTTTGGCACGTTTGAATGCAAAGAAGAGGTTTTTCAGAGAAGACCAAAGCAGTTTCTGTGTCGTCATGTAGAATTTTAAAATTTCTCTTGATAATTATTTAAATTGCAAGACTGTCCGAATTATGAAAGAAAGTGAGCGGAATTCGCTCATCATTCTCAGGTTTTGTTTTAAAGAATATTTTGTCAGTTGATTGAGTGACACTGTTGAGGAATTTTTCCACAAGTGAACTGAAATAGCCATGCTGAGTGACACAGAACAAGTTTCAATAGCATGAGATATAAAATCCAAATTGTCATTAGCCATCAGCCCATCAAAGCCTGTGCATAACTATTTTTGGCAGGCACATACCATTTTTTAAAGACTTTGGTTTGAGTCATCCCGTGTTCAACCACGACACTGTGCTCTCAAGAGTGGACGCTGTAATGATTGCACCACCGAGTCTGGTTAAATCGTTATGTATCATAGTGTATGTATCCCATATTTTTGTAGATTCCTCCCTCCTCTCGTCGAATGCAGATAAGCATGTAATATTTACTTATTCGCATTGTTAGCTTGTTTTAATTTTACTCTATTCTTCCTTTTTTTTGAAAATGATTTTTTCAATAAGTTTTGAAAGTTTATCATTTTGTTTTTGACACCGTTTCTAAATTCCTGTGTTTATATTTTCTTTTTTATTATCAGTATTTTTTTATGCATATATTTTAGTTTAAACGCAGTTAATTTTGTCATCAAGAACAATAAATAACAAGGAATTGGTGCAAGAGGAGGTCATTCGCCATTATGCATGTATTAACCAACACCAGTCACCATCATTCATCCACACACAAGCTACCTTCAAGTCTTGTCAATATCCATGTACCCCTCTATCTTCACTGTACCTAGGTGTCTGTCTAAATTGGAATTACAAACTGCCTCCTCTTTTGCTGCCACTACCTTTCTGGAGAGACTTTCATGCAATAATTACTGTTTGACTGAAATTACCCCCTGCCTTATTACTGTCCACCTTTCCTCTTCTTCACTTTCAGGCTATGGCTCCTTGTCCTTGCTGAAAAACTCTTCTTCACTTGATTTGTCTTTCCCCTTCATTATCTTAAAACATCTCATCAATCCCTTGTAATCGCCTCCTTTCTAAATGTGCGTATAAAGTCCTGTCCTTCTTCAGCTGTTCCTCATAACATTGTTTACTAGCCCTTGAATCAATATAGTAGCCCTACATCGAAGCATATGTATGGTGGTGATGTCCATCCTGCAGATGTGGTAACCAAAACTGTACACATTATTTTATATGGGTCCTCACTAAATTCCTGTACAGTGTTCTTCTTTCATGTGCAGCATAAGGCTGAGGAGTGGAATCATTGGCTCAGGGCAGGCTGTGGTGCTGGTGCATGACTCTGTAGGTTAGGGCAGGAATCTGGAATGTGTTCAGGGTGCCCGTGATAGCTTGCCTACTCTTCGAAAGGACACCATGGGTCTTTAAACATCCACCAACTAATTCCGTCAGATGGGATTCCAGTTTAACGTCCCATCTGAGGTCCGGCACACACATTGGTGAATCATCCTGCCTGTGAACACCAGGATGAAGTTTATACTGGGTCGGGATTACACACACGGCTAAACACATGAGAGGCCTTGTGTGCATATCTCTCGGCCATCCTGCCAGCCAAGGTATCTTGTGGATATGCACCTGAATGTTATCCATTCACCAATAAATACAAATTTACTGGAAACACTTACGATCTTGGAAACCTGTGCATTGAATTGCAAATGACAAAATTCAACCAAAGAAAAACGAGCCTTACCGGACACAACTTTGATCTTGAGGAGCTCGTTCAAAAGTAATTGTCTGTTTTCCTCTCCAAAGTGAATGATAAAAATACCTCCAAGCATGATATCACCTGGTGCAGTTATTCTTCTGGTTTCCACAAAGAGGGATATTGCACAGCTTGCTTCCAGCAAGGCACAGTGAACATATCAAGATCAGAGCCTTGATAGTAACATTTGATTCAGCATTTCAGAATGAATAGTGAGGAACGTTTTCCAAAAAGCCTTACTATATATATGTCATTTATTTTCACACGAGAAACAAACATGATATTGACACGTGGCTGCATATATATATTACAGGCATCGACTTAATTATGCTGAATCATTTAAAAGGAAAATAATATAATTAATGCTTGTTAAGATTATTGTTTTCATTTGGGATTCATAATTATTTATCATTTATTATTGCTCTTAACAGCTTCATTTTGGGTTCTATTAATAAATTAAAATTCAAAAGTCTTCAAGACACAGTATAATGACTCTTGATTGTAAGCATTTTGCTTCACAAAAAAAAAGTTATGCACAAACACAACTCCAAAATGAAAGATTAGTTTTAAAACGAGAGTTTCACTATAATCTACATGATACAGCTACCAATTGTTTCCCTTTTTCCCATGAGTGTTCTCTTTGGTTTCACAATAATTTTCTCAAATAATTTCTCCCTGTATATTCAGTCCAAATGCAAGCCATCAAAATTTTCATATCAACTTTGTTGGATTTTCTGGTAAATTCTATCTTGATTTTTTTATCCTCTATACAGGGTGTCCACAGACATATTGTTTAGTTTTGGTTGTAAAAGACTGCAGACACCCTGTATATTAAGATTTCACCAATTTAACTGATATCGAGTTGAATTGAAATTGCAGAAGAATGTTTCCGCCCATTTACTTTTGCCTTTCACGTCTATCTCCAATTTTGCTCTCACGTACAACTTGTTTCCAGGTTTCAGCATTTCTCAAGACTCCGTAAATCAATACATACTTTGGGCAACTCCATTCTCAGCTATCCCTCTCATCCCAGTCTGACTGTAAAAAAAGTAAAGTTTGATCTAAATCGGTGAATCAAATCTCTCTCCGAAAGGACCGAAAGTAGATAGGAGGGCAAACCCTCCTATGTACTTTCTGATAATTTTTTTGAGGAAGTTCAACTCAATAAACTCCTGGTCTCACGATCACACATGATCTTTCTTAGGCAAACCACATTTCAAAGTTGGCCTCCAAAGCCAGCCACCGACTGGGCATCCTCATTCATACAAAATCTTCTTTGCAAAACTCAACTCTTATCCACCTACAGGGCCTTCGTCTGCAGCTTGATGGAGTAGTGCTCTCCCTCTGGGCTGGCTCCCCTACCTCACATATTACTCACCTCAACACTGTAGAAACCAAGGCCTTCAAAATAATGGAATCTCCCGTGATGAAGCTGAAGTCTATGGGCCTATCATTTCAACATCGCAGACAGGTCGGTGGTCCTCTGTCTTCTACTGCCTCCTTTCCGGTCTTGCACCCTCTAGTCTTTTCATACTTGTCCCTGCTCAGGTATCTGCAGGGCACACACGGTCCACCATCAACCCCCTTCAAGTGAAATGAACTTAAATCCATGAGCACGACTCACCTCATTAGTTCCTCTTTTTTCCTGCCTGTGGAACCAACTTCCACATTCTCTTCAATCTCAATCTTCCCACCAAGTCTTCAAGACAGCTTGTTTACCACCATCTCAGCTCGTCCCGAAATTCAAAACTATGAATCTTTCTTTCCCTTGTTAACCCCATCCAAATCCGTCCTTCCAATTTTCCAGTTTTCCCTCTTTGAAGTTTCCTTCTGTATCCATCTTATCCACCCCATGCAACCTCTTTGGACAACTTGTTAGTGTTTTGGGGATTGAAAATTCCAGATAAGATATTGTCATCGTCCATCTCCTCTTTCATTTCTTCGGCCAAATCGCTGGGCAGATCCGGCTGGCATTTGGCAACAAAGTTCCGCTCCTGACTGGTAACGGGGATTACAAATCTCATTCTGGTCATGTGACTTAAAGGAGGCCAAGATGGCGGACAGAGTAAATTACTTCAAAAATCTTCTTCTCCAGACCCAACCAGTCAGAATGCTAATAAATTTGGATGACAACATTAGGCCAGGGCCCAGAATAAGCTGCAGACCCAGTGATCCTATTTTTTTTGTCTGTTACATCCTGCTCTGTTCAATGTACGAGCTCTTCCATGAGCCTCGACGAAGAACAAAAAAATAAAAAAAATAAAGAAAAATAATGTTGGAACGATGGAAAAAATTAACAGGACATTGATTGAGGTAAGTTAACTACCGGGAAGCAAGTCCCAATCCGACTTACTGCTCCAGCGCATGCTCCCAAACCTGACCTGACCGACCTGAAGCAAGGAGAGGCTGAGCATTTTATTCGGCTAAATCCAATATGGCTGCAAAACCATGTGACCGACATCATCAAAGGGTTGGAACTTTTTGTTCCTCATGGATAGGCGCTCATCTTGGAATTCCTGCACTCGAATTTCGACGTCAGATTCTGCAACGGTCCAGACTGGCATCAGCACGTGTCCTCAAAGCCTGCTCTTCTCCTTGCTCACCCTCTCTCTGTCTATTCACCCTCTCATTTTGCTCAAGGTCAATCTGCATCTGCTTGAAATCTGCTAAATCACTGCCCTGCATAAAAAAAGGTGCAAAAACATGAATCCCTGTAACTACAGACCAATCAGCCTTCTCCAATCATACAGCAAGGTTATGGAATCCATCATCGCTTCAGACTTGAAATCCTTCCTCTTCTAATGGCTTGATTTCCGGATATCAATTTGGTTCAACCAGTCACTCTACCGCTGGATATGCTGCTTCTGCTCTCCATCAATGGATGGAGGTCCTCAATGCCAGACAGGAATCCGAGCCGTATCCCTGGACATATCACGTGCTTTGACACAGTCTGGCACCTCTGCACTATCTCACCAACTCTCTTCCCATGGTATCCAAGGCCATGCTCCACTCATGCTCGCAGACTTCCTCTCCTGTCGCATAGTCCAACGTATGGGCCCTAATGGAGTTTCTTTTCATCCCCTCTCCTGTGCAAGGCTGGGTTCCTCAGGTAGCGTTCTGGGCCCTGTTTTTTTCTGGTTTCATCATGATCTCTCTGACTCTCTGGAAAATCCTCTATATCTCTTTGCCGATGACTCCCACCCTCTGCCGTACCATCTGTCATCCCTCAGACCGGCAAGCCAGCAGCTTCTTCGCGTCACTGCAGATCTGGATTAAAATCTACAAACTGGTCCAACACATGGAAATGTCTTTCAATCCCAACAAATCTCACACTCTCACTATGTCTCTTTCGAAAGGACCGTTTAGAAACCCCCCATCCACTTTCTCAACAATCCTCTGAAGAAGTCTTTTTCTTTCAAGCTTTCTGCGGTCCACTACTGCCACTGACCTTTCCTGGAAAGTCACATTTCGCAAGCCTCGCCTCAAAAGCCAGTCGGCCGACTTGGGAATCCTCCGTGTGCAAAAGTCCTTCCTCGGCCCTCTTGAGCTCCTGACCACTTACAAGCTTTTGTCCGTGGCCTGATGGAGTACTGCTCTCACCCTCTGTGGCTGGTGCTCCTGCCTCCCACCTTTCTCGCTTACGCTGTCAAACCAGGGCATTTAGGACATCGGCATCTCCGCAAATGAAGCTGGAGTCTTTGGCTCTCACCAATCACCGCAGGTTGGTCGGTGGTCTTCTGTCTTCTACTCCGTCTCCTCTCTTCAGCCTTGCCCCCCCTGCTCCTCTGCCATTTTGTCCCACCACATTTGCACAGGGCGCTCAAGGTCGCCAACAACAGCCCTTCTGGTAAAACTACAAAAATCACGAACGCACTGCTCACCTTCACGTCCTTTCATATGCTCTTTTTTTCCGCCTTTGAGATAAATCCCATCACTCTATTCTTTCCCATTCTTCCTCCAGGCTTCAAAACAGCTGTTCACCACCTACCTCTTCATCATCCCCATCCAAATCCTGCGATCTTCTACCCGCGCGATATCACCCAAGCCCACTTCCTCAATTCCCCTGCTTTCGCTTCCTGAAAGTCCGCTGTAATGTCCATCTTCTCTTCCCCATGTTCCCTCGTCCCATCACCCATCCTCTCTCCGTTCCACAGATCACCTAATGTGTCTGTTCCCCCTGTTTTGTCCTTCCACTCCGGCCCTCTTGTCTCATGCCCCTTGCTGTGCGTTGTGATGTTAGCTCTCATACGAGCCTCACAATGGTATACAAAAAAAAAAAAAAAAAAAAAAAAGATGTTTTGCCATAGATAGGTTAGCCATTTCAGAAAAGAAGATTTATTAATGTTAAAAAAAACAAAATCAAACAAACAAAAAAACCCAATATATATATACTACATATTTATATATATGTATTATATATTTTCATATATTTCTATATATGTATATATTATATATTTAAATATTATAATATATGTATATATTTCTATATATGTATATGTATATATATTATGTATAGTATATATATTTATATATATGTATATTATATATATATGTAACATGTGTATATATATGTATGTATATGTATATCATGTTATATAAGTATGTATGTATATGTATATGTGTATATATTATATATCATAATATATATATATATATATATATATTTATTATATATATATATATACATATGATTGCCCCTCCACACTCGTCCTGCGCAAGGTAGATGAATAAAGCAACCCAAAAGACTTACACAAGGTAAGTGCTAACGCTGGTTTCGAACCCTCCCCGAGTTCCTCACAACTATAAGGACATTCATATATATATATATTATATATGCCAATAATTATATATATACATATATATATATAATATACATATACATATATATATATATATATACATAATATATATATATATATATATGATATATAATTATTATATATATATATATATATTTTTATATAATATATAATATACACAACAGCACAAGCTGAATGCACCCGGCATTGGCCGGTTCTTTTTGAATGAATTAAATCTTCTGTACATGGCGACAATCGAGCCCAGTAATACCAGTTAACTATTGGGCCACGGCAAGTCACAGCCTCAGGGGGTGGTGGGGGGTAAACACTCCCACCCAGTCCGAGGGGCCTCGCCACCTAGCCTATAACCTCCCGGGGCCGGTCCTCGACATTTTTGTTGCAGAGGTTTCCTCCCCATCTTTCACACCGTTCAGGAGATTAGCGTGTGCAGCAGAGCAAAGGGGTTGGTGAGGAGGTTGGATCACCGGCGAGGGGCCGCCAAAGGGCTAGCGTGAGGAGTCGAGGGGGACCGGGGGGAACGAGAAGAGGTGAAGAGTAACGAGTGACAATGAGATAGATGACCTACGGATGGGAGGCGAGAGGAGCGGTCCGAAAAACAATCCGAGCAGAGTTAAGGTTGTGATTAGATCAAAACGGGGGGCCCACTCTGTACTGTGAAGCAGTTTTCGATGGCGTGTAGCGGCAATCTCCAACGTGTCGGAGAGAGAATGAAGACCGGCGGGTGAGCGAAAGTGACGAGGACTGCGAAATCCCCCCCCCCTGCCAGGGCTCGCTACTATAGTGGGGTCCCATTTTGTTTGAGTTTAGACAACTCACCGGCGATTACGTGCAGCTAGGATGATAGACATAATGAGTGTGTCAGAGTGTGTATTGAGAGCATGCCATATGAAATGGATGAATGAGTGAGAGCATGGGACATGCCCAACCAGACAGGCAAAGGCCGCTAGTTTGATGGACGGGATAAATGAGTCCTTATGCAAAGATCACCGTTGGGGACCGCAAAGGGTTCGTCCACCCATCGGCCCCACGAGGCCAGCGTGGGCGGGGTTCAAACCCCAGGAAACATAGAGGTCCCTCCCCCACCGACCTCTGTATACAGGTTTTTCATTTGTATTAAGGTGTACATAATAGGGTCGTGTTTGGTGATGGTAGATGGACAAGAGCTCTCACCTCTGCAGCAAGTCATTTATTGTGGACAGATTGGTATGAGTAGTTTTCACAATTCAGTGCAAAACTGAAGGCATTATGGTAGACGCCATGGTGGACACAGGAGCAAGAACCACGATCAATCAGCCCTGTGGTCCTGACTTTGAGTGCAAACAGTTAGGAACCAGCATTTGCAAACCATAGTTGACAGTTGGCTACCAGTACAATGGCCCCCATCATAGGATGTGGCTTTGCAAATCTCAAGTTGGGGCACTTTAAACAGAGAATAGAGGTATAGGTGACTGAGATGTGTGTTTAATATGAATGGATTTGTTAACTCTGGAGAGTGTATGATTGACCTAGGCTGGAGAATTCTCCGGTGTGGTCAGAAGAGCTGCCATTAGGGGAGTGAGCATGGACAGAAGGGCAGAGTTGGAGGTTCCCCCGTGGAAGCTTCGTGATGCAGCATTAAAGGAACGTGCAACGGGGCAGGCAGTGGTAACGGTGCAACGAGGGTGGGCAGTGTGGAATGCAGCGGGTGCGGGCAAGTGCGGAGGTGCATGTGGTACAGGCAGTGGTGGAGGTGCAGCAATGGAAATTGGTAGAATTAAGTATGGGAGACAGTTTTGTGGGTGATGGCGATTATTAAATATTTGATGCTTCATTCTGCAGGAAGGATTTGTAGACACAGAATTCTGTGTAGTTTTGAAGGAGCAGGAGTTAGCGACATTGAAGAAGGGTTAAACGAATTGTATTGGGTCATGGCAGGAAGAAGTTGGTTGTGGTACACCGAGCTGTGAATGATATAGGGAAAGTTTACTCAGAGGTTTTGAAAAATAGATACAGGATTTGGGTAAGCGGCTGAAAGCAAAGGTTGTGAGGTCATGTTTTCTGCGATCCTCACAAGAAACGATATAGAAATTCTGAGCAGAGCATGGATGTCAACTGTGGAAACTGGAATTATTAATTGAATGTATAACAATGTAAAAATGCAAAATTACTTAGTTTAGTGCTTTGAAAAAGAATTTCATAAATATATTCTGGGAAAACTAGGAGAGGGCAGAACACACATTCTCTGATGTTGAACAACCTTGCAAAACCTTATCGATCTGATGACCATCTGAACCCACATATCTCCCCCTACACCTTTCCTGGGGCTATAAGCAAGCTCTAAAACAGACCAATTATCGTTCTATGTTGCAATTTTAAAAGCTAAGAAAGTTTCATCTGTTCTCAGACACACCCAAGTGAAACTGCATATACAGTATACTACAATATTCAAATATAGAGGGGAGTCTTCAGCTTGCACGATAGAGCAGGCTGGGACCTTCCTCCTGTTAGTCAGGTTCTTAGTAATTTCGTTATAATTTTTGGGAATTATGAAATTATATATTTTTGAAAACCTTATAGCCTAACAAATCAGAAAATGTTTGATTCGATTTTCTCAGATGTCATTATGGTGGCCATCTTGATTTTTAAAACTGGTGACCCTCAAACACTAGTTTTCAATATCTCGCCCCCAAGATGACTAGAAACAAGATTCCAGTGCGAATCTACATTTTGGGGCAAGGAATCCAATGGTGATAATTACAAATGTCAATGACACATGTATGGGTGTCTATCTTGCAATTTTAATATGCATAGCTGAGACAGAACAGAAAAGAAAAAAGATATTCGAATTTGACACCCAAAGTTTACACACAAGCAAACACAACAAACTGTCATGTCTGTCTCCACATCTCCATCGTCCTCACTATCATCATCACTGTCAACTAGCAAATGTGATATCCCGAGAGTCTTCATCATTCTGGAAGTCAGTGCTACACTGCCATAGCTCCGTGCAGGGTAGCTCCACTGAATTGCACGAACATCTGTGTGAAGAAACAGTCTGCTTTGCATTGATATCTGACCATCTCAATGATGGCCTCTGGTCTGGGAGTTGTCATTGGTTCAGCTGGCCATCCTCGTCCTTGTAGTAGCCATTCTGTAGTGGGTCAGGGAACTCCTGACTGGGCGATGTCTGCCTGACCCCACACTCTGCCTGGATATGGGCTCGTAGGACATGCTGCTTGAGAGCACCAAGTGTGTGTCGAAGCTTGTCACTTTCTGCCATGTGCTTGCAGAAAAGATACCATTTCAGTTCAGGGATGTTGTCGATTTGGATCCCCCTTAGGTAAGTATAAGGTGCATACAAACTCAGCCAAAGTAGATAGCAGATCTCTGTCACTTCACTGGTTTAAGACAGCATTTGCAGAGCCTTGACAACATGATCATCTGCTTTTAGGTAGATGTTCGACCAGGTACTTTGCCTATTCTAGAAAACCGCCCAGTGCTGTCTGCTCCTGTAAATGCATGAAATGCCGGCAAAGCCTTTGCTCGATCTGCACCCAGAGCTTTCCATATTGGTTTCACTTCCAAAATCCCAGATGCCATTGAAACACAAGTATTTTTCAGCAGGATTTCATAATTTGCTACAACCAGTACCAGTACATCTGTGTCTGGGGAGAAGAACATGAGCTGTGCATCGATGGGTTGCGACGTGAAGCCAGAACTGCATGGTGGATCAACAAGGTGTCTGCTTCTTCATGGTTGTTGCCTTCAAAGTCCAATTGACTGTTGCTCTCGGTGTGTCTGCAGCAGAAGCAATGACAAGCTTGGGGATTTTTTTGCAATATTCAATCACTTTGATGCCAGATACTGCCATCAGATCAACCTTTGCTTGTCATGAAAAGTAAGCGCTCATTGGAATGTTCTTGATGTTGGTGTATCTCTGATTTGGTATTGGATTGGATCCCTTCCTTGTCTTCTTTTCTCCCTTGTGATGTGCTTCAAGAATCCACCTTGTAGGTATCAAACACCAGAATCACCTCATCGTAGTCTCTGGTTAGAGACATCAGTCTGCCATAGAACCATTCACTTAAATTTTTGACCGTGACTACTGTTGCTGGCTTCTTGTCAGCTTTTGGACAACCAAGCTGTTGGTGAGATACATGTGTTCAGTCTCGTTTGAATGCTGGATTTTGGGACTTATCTCTAGCTGATGTGAGAGTTTCTCTCCAGCATTTTGTGTGCAGACTTTGAACAACTGTTCATCAGTGTTTCTTGACAGAAGAAACAGAGGTCCTTGTCCAGCGGCACCATACATGACCGTGTGAATGGGGAAGACTGACAGATGGGCTTGGTTCATCCATATCAGTGCTTCCTCTGTTCTCGTCCACGTCTTTTGGGCAGGGTATGACCCAGTGGATAATGCATGTTCATAGCGGTCTCGGGCTCGCTGAATGTGGTCCTTGTAGTCGCGACCAGGTAACAGCTGCGAAGCCAAAATGCATGCTCTTCACACAGTGTTTTTTTTTTTGATGTCCGTGAGCCACTTTTGCATTTCAACATAGCTTCCATCTTTCAAGCTGGCTCTCTCCTTTACTGTATCTAGTATCTTCTGGTGGAATCTAGTCTAGGATGTAATCCAAGTGTCCTTTACTTTGTCATCAGACTGACAGAGTACGCACAGCTTCCAGTTAATTATTTCCTGATCCTGTCTCTCTGCTCCAAGCTGACGAAGCTGAGTCATCTTGCTCATGTTGCTCTAATACAGGTCTTGCAAAAAGAAAGGTAACACCACCCATTAACATTACAACACCCAATACTACACATACAATATGTAAGGTATAATGTACATACAAAAATAGTCAGAGGGCTTTGCAGTTGACAACACTCTGGAACACAGCTAACATG
>CM068953.1:147031237-147044562 GCA_035128595.1 Eptatretus atami
TCAGATACCCACTTGGATCAGGTTCTTATGTCACCAAGGAGCCAGGATAAGGAGATAAGCGAAAACTTCAGTTATGCGCATTAAAAATCCAAGATGGTGACCTAAACCTGTGCCATTGATCATCTGTACTGAAGAGAGACGATTAATCTGCTAGTTTAAGTGACAATTAACTTAACGTCCAATGCGCTCCACCTCGCTGTCAAATTTTCCTATCAGAATGGAAGAAGGCAAACCTTCAACATGATAAGTCAGAGATTTTTTCAGGTTTCTTCTAAAAGATAATGCAGAAAAATCAAGAACAAACAAGGATGAAAGTAAACAAATATTTTCGTAATTACTCCCTAAACTGTGAGCGTTCGTATGTAAAAAAAACTAAAGATTTTCAGTTTGACATTCAAATTTGGAAATTATACTCTTGTGGTAAATAGTATTGACTATTTTTGTTCTTTACCGATTGGTAAATACTTTGTTGTGCTTTCATTACTTTGTCACAATTAATTTCAAGGTTAAACTTGACTCGAATTTATCCATGATGCCATTTCATCTGGCACGCAATTGTGAAGAAATGAAGGCCATTTTGGATGAATGAATAAGAGAACTTAAAGCAAGTTATGCAATGAAGAAAGGCATGAAAGCAAACAAGTTGAATATATTAGGACACGCAATTAATTATTGTGAGCACTGGCGCAAAAATGCAGCAGCATGGGCAGTGGAAACGGACATGATAGACAGAAAGGGGGGAGAGAGTGGGAGGAGAGAGGGAGGCGAGAGAGAGAGGAGAGAGAGAGAGAGAGAGAGAGAGAGAGAGAGAGAGAGAAGAGAGAGAGAGAGAGAGAGAGAGAGAGAAAGAGAGAGAGAGGAGAGAGAGTAGTTGGGTGGAGGGGGGGGGGGGGGGAGAAGGTAGGGGAAGAGAGAGGAAGGGGAACATACATTTATATTCACTTTTATCTTATTTTGACACAAATTATAATTTAAAATATTTGAATTTTTTTTGAAGCCAGGAAGGGGAATATAATTCAGTTTGGGAGGCTTGAAAGGCAATGCTTGGGAGAAAGGAAGTGGAATGAGGCATGCGGCACAAGACAAAGACAGAATTGTATGGTGGCTTGATGACACCTCGGCCGAAGCTTCACGGCACGAAATTAGACAATACAGCACAAATTAAGGAAGGGGAATTTTTAACATGAAACATGTAAAATTGGATGAAAAACACAAGCAGTAACACAGGGACGAAAATATAACAGAAAGACATGAATCTGATCTGGAAAACTTAGCTTTGATGAAATGGAAGGATAAACTGTTAGTCCAAGCCATCCATGTGCAACACTCCAGAACCAAAACCCAATTGGAAGGTAATATGCCCTTGATTGGAAAATTTAAGCAATTTTGGCACGTTTGAATGCAAAGAAGAGGTTTTTCAGAGAAGACCAAAGCAGTTTCTGTGTCGTCATGTAGAATTTTAAAATTTCTCTTGATAATTATTTAAATTGCAAGACTGTCCGAATTATGAAAGAAAGTGAGCGGAATTCGCTCATCATTCTCAGGTTTTGTTTTAAAGAATATTTTGTCAGTTGATTGAGTGACACTGTTGAGGAATTTTTCCACAAGTGAACTGAAATAGCCATGCTGAGTGACACAGAACAAGTTTCAATAGCATGAGATATAAAATCCAAATTGTCATTAGCCATCAGCCCATCAAAGCCTGTGCATAACTATTTTTGGCAGGCACATACCATTTTTTAAAGACTTTGGTTTGAGTCATCCCGTGTTCAACCACGACACTGTGCTCTCAAGAGTGGACGCTGTAATGATTGCACCACCGAGTCTGGTTAAATCGTTATGTATCATAGTGTATGTATCCCATATTTTTGTAGATTCCTCCCTCCTCTCGTCGAATGCAGATAAGCAATGTACTATTTACTTATTCGCATTGTTAGCTTGTTTTAATTTTACTCTATTCTTCCTTTTTTTTGAAAATGATTTTTTCAATAAGTTTTGAAAGTTTATCATTTTGTTTTTGACACCGTTTCTAAATTCCTGTGTTTATATTTTCTTTTTTATTATCAGTATTTTTTTATGCATATATTTTAGTTTAAACGCAGTTAATTTTGTCATCAAGAACAATAAATAACAAGGAATTGGTGCAAGAGGAGGTCATTCGCCATTATGCATGTATTAACCAACACCAGTCACCATCATTCATCCACACACAAGCTACCTTCAAGTCTTGTCAATATCCATGTACCCCTCTATCTTCACTGTACCTAGGTGTCTGTCTAAATTGGAATTACAAACTGCCTCCTCTTTTGCTGCCACTACCTTTCTGGAGAGACTTTCATGCAATAATTACTGTTTGACTGAAATTACCCCCTGCCTTATTACTGTCCACCTTTCCTCTTCTTCACTTTCAGGCTATGGCTCCTTGTCCTTGCTGAAAAACTCTTCTTCACTTGATTTGTCTTTCCCCTTCATTATCTTAAAACATCTCATCAATCCCTTGTAATCGCCTCCTTTCTAAATGTGCGTATAAAGTCCTGTCCTTCTTCAGCTGTTCCTCATAACATTGTTTACTAGCCCTTGAATCAATATAGTAGCCCTACATCGAAGCATATGTATGGTGGTGATGTCCATCCTGCAGATGTGGTAACCAAAACTGTACACATTATTTTATATGGGTCCTCACTAAATTCCTGTACAGTGTTCTTCTTTCATGTGCAGCATAAGGCTGAGGAGTGGAATCATTGGCTCAGGGCAGGCTGTGCTGCTGGTGCATGACTCTGTAGGTTAGGGCAGGAATCTGGAATGTGTTCAGGGTGCCCGTGATAGCTTGCCTACTCTTCGAAAGGACACCATGGGTCTTTAAACATCCACCAACTAATTCCGTCAGATGGGATTCCAGTTTAACGTCCCATCCGAGGTCCGGCACACACATTGGTGAATCATCCTGCCTGTGAACACCAGGATGAAGTTTATACTGGGTCGGGATTACACACACGGCTAAACACATGAGAGGCCTTGTGTGCATATCTCTCGGCCATCCTGCCAGCCAAGGTATCTTGTGGATATCACCTGAATGTTATCCATTCACCAATAAATACAAATTTACTGGAAACACTTACGATCTTGGAAACCTGTGCCATTGAATTGCAAATGACAAAATTCAACCAAAGAAAAACGAGCCTTACCGGACACAACTTTGATCTTGAGGAGCTCGTTCAAAAGTAATTGTCTGTTTTCCTCTCCAAAGTGAATGATAAAAATACCTCCAAGCATGATATCACCTGGTGCAGTTATTCCTTCTGGTTTCCACCAAGAGGGATATTGCACAGCTTGCTTCCAGCAGGCACAGTGAACATATCAAGATCAGAGCCTTGATAGTAACATGATTCAGCATTTCAGAATGAATAGTGAGGAACGTTTTCCAAAAGCCTTACTATATATATGTCATTTATTTTCACACGAGAAACAAACATGATATTGACACGTGGCTGCATAATATATATTACAGGCATCGACTTATTAATGCTGAATCATTTAAAAGGAAAATAATATAATTAATGCTTGTTAAGATTATTGTTTTCATTTGGGATTCATAATTATTTATCATTTATTATTGCTCTTAACAGCTTCATTTTGGGTTCTATTAATAAATTAAAATTCAAAAGTCTTCAAGACACAGTATAATGACTCTTGATTGTAAGCATTTTGCTTCACAAAAAAAAAGTTATGCACAAACACAACTCCAAAATGAAAGATTAGTTTTAAAACGAGAGTTTCACTAATAATCTACATGAATACAGCTACCAATTGTTTCCCTTTTTCCCATGAGTGTTCCTTTGGTTTCACAATAATTTTCTCAAATAATTTCTCCCTGTATATTCAGTCCAAATGCAAGCCATCAAAATTTTCATATCAACTTTGTTGGATTTTCTGGTAAATTCTATCTTGATTTTTTTATCCTCTATAAGGGTGTCCACAGACATATTGTTTAGTTTGGTTGTAAAAGACTGCAGACACCCTGTATATTAGATTTCACAATTTAACTGATATCGAGTTGAATTGAAATTGCAGAAGAATGTTTCCGCCCATTTACTTTTGCTTTCACGTCTATCTCCAATTTTGCTCTCACGTACAACTTGTTTCCAGGTTTCAGCATTTCTCAAGACTCCGTAAATCAATACATACTTTGGGCAACTCCATTCTCAGCTATCCCTCTCATCCCAGTCTGACTGTAAAAAAAGTAAAGTTTGATCTAAATCGGTGAATCAAATCTCTCTCCGAAAGGACCGAAAGTAGATAGGAGGGCAAACCCTCCTATGTACTTTCTGAATAATTTTTTTGAGGAAGTTTCAACTCATAAACTCCTGGTCTCACGATCACACATGATCTTTCTTAGGCAAACCACATTTCAAAGTTGGCCTCCAAAGCCAGCCACCGACTGGGCATCCTCATTCATACAAAATCTTCTTTGCAAAACTCAACTCTTATCCACCTACAGGCCTTCGTCTGCAGCTTGATGGAGTAGTGCTCTCCCTCTGGGCTGGCTCCCCTACCTCACATATTACTCACCTCAACACTGTAGAAACCAAGGCCTTCAAAATAATTGGAATCTCCCGTGATGAAAGCTGAAGTCTATGGGCCTATCATTTCAACATCGCAGACAGGTCGGTGGTCTCTGTCTTCTACTGCCTCCTTTCCGGTCTTGCACCCTCTAGTCTTTTCATACTTGTCCCTGCTCAAGGTATCTGCAGGGCACACACGGTCCACCATCAACCCCCTTCAAGTGAAATGAACTTAAATCCATGAGCACGACTCACCTTCATTAGTTCCTCTTTTTTCCTGCCTGTGGAACCAACTTCCACAATTCTCTTCAATCTCAATCTTCCCACCAAGTCTTCAAGACAGCTTGTTTACCACCATCTCAGCTCGTCCCGAAATTCAAAACTATGATCTTCTTTCCCTTGTTAACCCCATCCAAATCCGTCCTTCCAATTTTCCAGTTTTCCCTCTTTGAAGTTTCCTTCTGTATCCATCTTATCCACCCCATGCAACCTCTTTGGACAACTTGTTAGTGTTTTTGGGGATTGAAAATTCCAGATAAGATATTGTCATCGTCCATCTCCTCTTTCATTTCTTCGCCAAATCGCTGGGCAGATCCGGCTGGCATTTGGCAACAAAGTTCCGCTCCTGACTGGTAACGGGGATTACAAATCTCATTCTGGTCAATGTGACTTAAAGGAGGCCAAGATGGCGGACAGAGTAAATTACTTCAAAAATCTTCTTCTCCAGACCCAACAGTCAGAATGCTAATAAATTTGGATGACAACATTAGGCCAGGGCCCAGAATAAGCTGCAGACCCAGTGATCCTATTTTTTTTGTCTGTTACATCCTGCTCTGTTCAATGTACGAGCTCTTCCATGAGCTCGACGAAGAACAAAAAAATAAAAAATAAAGAAAAATAAATGTTGGAACGATGGAAAAATTAACAGGACATTGATTGAGGTAAGTTAACTACCGGGAAGCAAGTCCCAATCCGACTTACTGCTCAGCGCATGCTCCCAAACCTGACCTGACCGACCTGAAGCAAGGAGAGGCTGAAGCATTTTATTCGGCTAAATCCAATATGGCTGCAAAACCATGTGACCGACATCATCAAAGGGTTGGAACTTTTTGTTCCTCATGGATAGGCGCTCATCTTGGAATTCCTGCACCGAATTTCTCGACGTCAGATTTGCAACGGGTCCAGACTGGCATCAGCCACGTGTCCTCAAAGCCTGCTCTTCTCCTTGCTCACCCTCTCTCTGTTCTATTCACCTCTCATTTGCTCAAGGTTCTCGCATCTGCTTGGAATCTGCTAACATCACTGCCTGCATAAAAAAGGTGCAAAAACAGAATCGCCTGTAACTACGAACCAATCAGCCTTCTCCAATCATCAGCAAGGTTATGGAATCATCATCGCTTCAACTTGAAATCCTTCCTCTTCTCCAATGGCCTTGATTTCCGGATCATCAATTTGGTTCAACCAGTCACTCTACCGCCTGGATATGCTGCTTTCTGCTCTCCATCAATGGATGGAGGTCCTCAATGCCAGACAAGGAAATCCGAGCCGTATCCCTGGACATATCACACGTGCTTTGACACAGTCTGGCACCTCTGCACTATCTCACCAACTCTCTTCCCATGGTATCCAAGGCCTCTCCACTCATGCTCGCAGACTTCCTCTCCTGTCGCAAGTCCCAATCGTGGGCCCTAATGGAGTTCTTTCATCCCCTCTTCCTGTGCAGGCTGAGGTTCCTCAGGTAGCGTTCTGGGCCCTGTTTTTTTCTGGTTTTCATCAATGATCTCTCTGACTCTCTGGAAAATCCTCTATATCTCTTTGCCGATGACTCCACCCTCATGCCGTACCATCTGTCTCCTCAGACGGCAAGGCCAGCAGCTTCTTCGCGTCACTCAGTATCTGGAATAAAATCACAAACTGGTCAACACATGGAAATGTCTTTCAATCCAGACAAATCTCACACTCTCCACTATGTCTCTTCGAAAGGACCGTTTAGAAACCCCCCATCCACTTTCTCAACATCCCTGCAAGAAGTCTTTTTCTTTCAAGCTTCTGCGGTCCACTATCTGCCAACTAGACCTTTCCTGGAAAGTCACATTCCCAAGACCTCGCCTCAAAGCAGTCGGCCGACTGGGAACCTCCGTCGTGCATAAAGTCCTTCCTCGGCCTCTGAGCTCCTGACGCACTTACAAGCTTTTGTCCGTAGGCCTGATGGAGTACTGCTCTTCACCCTCTGGGCTGGTGTCCTGCCTCCCACCTTTCTCGGCTTACGCTGTCGAAACCAGGGCATTTAGGACATCGGCATCTCCGCAACTGAAGCTGAGTCTTGGGCTCTCACTCAATCACCGCGAGGTGGTGCGGTGGTCTTTCTGTCTTCTATCCCGTCTCCTCTCTCAGCCTTGCCCCCCTGCTCTCTCTGCCATTTGTCCCACCACATTTGCACAGGGCGTCAAGGTCCGCCAACAACGCCCTTCTGGTAAAACTACAAAAATCACAGAACGCACTGCTCACCTTCACGTCCTTCATATGCTCTTTTTTCCCGCCTTTGATAAATCCCATCACTCTATTCTTTCCCATTCTTCCTCCAGGCTTCAAAACAGCTGTTCACCACCTACCTCTTATCATACCCCATCCAAATCCTCGATCTTTTCTTACCCCGCGATATACCCAAGCCCACTTCCTCAATTCCCCTGCTTTCGCTTCCTGAAAGTCCCTGTAATGTCCATCTTCTCTTCCCGCATGTTCCCTCCGTCCCATCCCATCCTCTCCCTTCCACAGATCCCTAATGTGTCTGTTCCCCACTGTTTTGTCCGTTCCACTCCGCCCCTCTTGTCTCATGCCCCTTGCGTGCGTTGTGATGGTTAGCTCTCATAACGAGCCTCACATGGTATACAAAAAAAAAAAAAAAAAAAAAAAAGATGTTTTGCCTAGATAGGTTAGCATTTCAGAAAAGAAGATTTATTAATGTTAAAAAAAACAAATCAAACAAACAAAAAACCCAATATATATATACTACATATTTATATATATGTATTATATATTTTCATATATTTCTATATATGTATATATTATATATTTATATTATAATATATGTATATATTCTATATATGTATATGTTATTATATTATGTATATGATATATATTTATATATATAGTATATTATATATATAATGGTACATGTGTATATATATGTATGTATATGTATTATGTATATATAGTATGTATGTAAATGTATATGTGTATATATATATATCATAATATATATATATATATATATATATTTATATATATATAATATATACATATGATTGCCCTCCACACTCGTCCTTGGCAAGGTAGATGAATAAAGCAACCCAAAAGATCTTACACAAGGTAAGTGCTAACGCTGGTTTTCGAACCCTCCAGAGTTCCTCCACAACTATAAGACATTCATATATATATATATTATTATAATGCAATAATATATATATATACATATAATATATATATATATACATATACATATATAATATATATATATCATAATATATATAATATATATATATATATAATTATTATATATATATATATATATTTTTATATAATATATAATATACACAACACACCAAGCTGAATGCACACCGGCATTGGCCCGGTTCTTTTTGAATGAATTAAATCTTCTGTACATGGTCTGACAATCGAGCCGCAGTAATCCAGTTACCTATTGGCCACGGCAAGTCACAGCTCAGGGGGTTGGTGAGGGGGAAACACTCCCACCCCAGTCCGAGGGGCCTCGCCACACCTAGCCTATAACCTCCGGGGCCGGTCCCGACAATTTTTGTTGCAGAGGTTTCCTCGCCATCTTCACCGTTCAGGAGATTAGCGGTGTGGCAGCAGGCAAAGGGGTTGGTGAGGGTTGCGAAATCCCACGGCGAGGGGCCTGCCAAAGGAGGATAGGGTGATGGAGAGTCAAGGGACGGGAGCACCGGAGGAGGCGTAAGGGTAAGTGACAGCGAATACATGGGTGGCCTACGTAGGGAAGGGGACAGAGGGAGCGGATCCAGAAAAAACAATATGACAGGCAGAGAAATTAGGTGTGTCCGTAGTAAGGGGCCTGTGATACAGGAGACAAGTTTACACGTAGAGTAGACGAGCAATTCCAGACCGTGTCGGTCAGAGAGAATGAAACCGGGAACGTATAGAGCGAATACGAGCGTGGACGAAATCCCCCCCCTGCAGGGCTCCCATAGTATAAGCGGGCGCCCGATTTTTGTTTGATTCTGACATCCGGTAGAATTAGCGCTGGGTAGGGTGTGGAGGCATAATGAGTGTGTTCAGAGTGTGCTATTGAGCAGCAATGCCATAATGAAATGGATGAATGAGTGAGAGCATGGGGACATGCCCCAACGTCCCAGACAGGCAAAGGCCGCTAGTTTGATGACGGGATAAATGAGTCCTTATGCAAAGATCACCAGTGGGGACCCCAAAGGGTTCGTCCACCCATCAGGCCCCACGAGGACCAGGCGTGGGCGGGGTTCAAACCCCAGGAAACATAGAGGTCCCTCCCCCACCGACCTCTGTATACAGGTTTTTCATTTGTATTAAGGTGTACATAATAGGGTCGTGTTTGGTGATGGTAGATGGACAAGAGCTCTCACCTCTGCAGCAAGTCATTTATTGTGGACAGATTGGTATGAGTAGTTTTCACAATTCAGTGCAAAACTGAAGGCATTATGGTAGACGCCATGGTGGACACAGGAGCAAGAACCACGATCAATCAGCCCTGTGGTCCTGACTTTGAGTGCAAACAGTTAGGAACCAGCATTTGCAAACCATAGTTGACAGTTGGCTACCAGTACAATGGCCCCCATCATAGGATGTGGCTTTGCAAATCTCAAGTTGGGGCACTTTAAACAGAGAATAGAGGTATAGGTGACTGAGATGTGTGTTTAATATGAATGGATTTGTTAACTCTGGAGAGTGTATGATTGACCTAGGCTGGAGAATTCTCCGGTGTGGTCAGAAGAGCTGCCATTAGGGGGAGTGAGCATGGACAGAAGGGCAGAGTTGGAGGTTCCCCCGTGGAAGCTTCGTGATGCAGCATTAAAGGAACGTGCAACGGGGCAGGCAGTGGTAACGGTGCAACGAGGGTGGGCAGTGTGGAATGCAGCGGGTGCGGGCAAGTGCGGAGTGCATGTGGTACAGGCAGTGGTGGAGGTGCAGCAATGGAAATTGGTAGAATTAAGTATGGGAGACAGTTTTTGTGGGTGATGCGATTATTAAATATTGATGCTTCATTCTGCAGGAAGGATTGTAGACACAGAATTCTGTGTAGTTTTGAAGGAGCAGGAGTTAGCGACATTGAAGAAGGGTTAAACGAATTGTATTGGGTCATGGCAGGAAGAAGTTGGTTGTGGTACACGAGCTGTGAATGATATAGGGAAAGTTTACTCAGAGGTTTTGAAAAATAGATACAGGATTTGGGTAAGCGGCTGAAAGCAAAGGGTTGTGAGGTCATGTTTTCTGCGATCCTCACAAGAAACGATATAGAAATTCTGAGCAGAGCATGGATGTCAACTGTGGAAACTGGATTATTAATTGAATGTATAACAATGTAAAAATGCAAAATTAACTTAGTTTAGTGCTTTGAAAAAGAATTTCATAAATATATTCTGGGAAAACTAGGAGAGGGCAGAACACACATTCTCTGATGTTGAACAACCTTGCAAAACCTTATCGATCTGATGACCATCTGAACCCACATATCTCCCCCTACACCTTTCCTGGGGCTATAAGCAAGCTCTAAAACAGACCAATTATCGTTCTATGTTGCAATTTTAAAAGCTAAGAAAGTTTCCATCTGTTCTCAAGACACACCCAAGTGAAACTGCATATACAGTATACTACAATATTAAATATAGAGGGAGTCTTCAGCTTGCAACGATAGAGCAGGTGGGACCTTCCTCCTGTTAGTCAGGTTCTTAGTAATTTCGTTATAATTTTTGGGAATTATGAAATTATATATTTTTGAAAACCTTATAGCCTAACAAATCAGAAAATGTTTGATTCGATTTTCTCAGATGTCATTATGGTGCCATCTTGATTTTTAAAACATGGTGACCCTCAAACACTAGTTTTCACATATCTCGCCCCCAAGATGACTAGAAACAAGATTCCAGTGCGAAATCTACATTTTTGGGCAAGAATCCAATGGTGATAATTACAAATGTCAATGACACATGTATGGGTGTCTATCTTGCATTTTAATATGCATAGCTGAAACAGAACAGAAAAGAAAAAAAGATATTCGAATTTGACACCCAAAGTTTACACACAAGCAAACACAACAAACTGTATGTCTGTCTCCACATCTCCATCGTCCTCACTATCATCATCACTGTCACTAGCAAATGTGATATCCGAGAGTCTTCATCATTCTGGAAGTCAGTGCTACACTGCCATAGCTCCGTGCAGGGTAGCTCCACTGAATTGCACGAACATCTGTGTGAAGAAACAGTCTGCTTTGCATTGATATCTGACCATCTCAATGATGGCCTCTGGTCTGGGAGTTGTCATTGGTTTCAGCTGGCCATCCTCGTCCTTGTAGTAGCCATTCTGTAGTGGGTCAGGGAACTCCTGCTGGGCGATGTCTGCCTGACCCCACACTCTGCCTGGATATGGGCTCGTAGGACATGCTGCTTGAGAGCACCAAGTGTGTGTCGAAGCTTGTCACTTTCTGCCATGTGCTTGCAGAAAAGATACCATTTCAGTTCAGGGATGTTGTCGATTTGGATCCCCTTAGGTAAGTATAAGGTGCATACAAACTCAGCCAAAGTAGATGCAGATCTCTGTCACTTCACTGGTTTAAGACAGCATTTGCAGAGCCTTGACAACATTGATCATCTGCTTTTAGGTAGATGTTCGCCAGGTAGCTTTGCCTATTCTAGAAAACCGCCCAGTGCTGTCTGCTCCTGTAAATGCATGAAATGCCGGCAAAGCCTTTGCTCGATCTGCACCCACGAGCTTTCCATATTGGTTTCACTTCCAAAATCCCAGATGCCATTGAAACACAAGTATTTTTCAGCAGGATTTCATAATTTGCTACAACCAGTACCAGTACATCTGTGTCTGGGGAGAAGAACATGAGCTGTGCATCGAATGGGTTGCGACGTGAAGCCAGAACTGCATGGTGGATCAACAAGGTGTCTGCTTCTTCATGGTTGTTGCCTTCAAAGTCCAATTGACTGTTGCTCTCGGTGGTGTCTGCAGCAGAAGCAATGACAAGCTTGGGGGATTTTTTTGCAATATTCAATCACTTTGATGCCAGATACTGCCATCAGATCAACCTTTGCTTGTTCATGAGAAAGTAAGCGCTCATTGGAATGTCTTGATGTTTGGTGTCATCTCTGATTTGGTATTGGATTGGATCCCTTCCTGTCTTCTTTCTCCCTTGTGATGTGCTTCAAGAATCCACCTTGTAGGTATCAAACACCAGAATCACCTCATCGTAGTCTCTGGTTAGAGACATCAGTCTGCCATAGAACCATTCACTTAAATTTTTGACCGTGACTACTGTTGCTGGCTTCTTTGTCAGCTTTTGGACAACCAAGCTGTTGGTGAGATACATGTGTTCAGTCTCGTTTTGATGCTGGATTTTGGGACTTATCTCTAGCTGATGTGAGAGTTTCTCTCCAGCATTTTGTGTGGCAGACTTTGAACAACTGTTCATCAGTGTTCTCTTGACAGAAGAAACAGAGGTCCTTGTCCAGCGGCACCATACATGACCGTGTGAATGGGGAAGACTGACAGATGGGCTTGGTTCATCCATATCAGTGCTTCCCTCTGTTCTCGTCCACGTCTTTTGGGCAGGGTATGACCCAGGGATAATGCATGTTCATAGCGGTCTCGGGCTCGCTGAATGTGGTCCTTGTTAGTCGCGACCAGGTAACAGCTTGCGAAGCCAAAATGCATGCTCTTCACACAGTGTTTTTTTTTTTGATGTCCGTGAGCCACTTTTGGCATTTCAACATAGCTTCCATCTTTTCAAGCTGGCTCTCTCCTTTACTGTATCTAGTATCTTCTGGTGGAATCTAGTCTAGGATGTAATCCACAGTGTCCTTTACTTTGGTCATCAGACTGACAGAGTACGCACAGCTTCCAGTTAATTATTCCTGATCCTGTCTCTCTGCTCCAAGCTGACGAAGCTGGTCATCTTGCTCATGTTGCTCTAATACAGGTCTTGCAAAAAGAAAGGTAACACCACCCATTAACATACAACACCCAATACTACACATACAATATGTAAGGTATAATGTACATACAAAAAATAGTCAGAGGGCTTTGCAGTTGACAACACTGGAAACACAGCTAACATGTGCTAACTAGCATTAAGCTTGGCAATGCTGCATACACACCAGCCCGCGTAGAAACAACAACATACCTGGATTCGGCTGAATTATTTTGATATTCCTCTAATACCTGCAGATACTGACGTAATAACTGCAATTACAATCACCACAGATAACCCTACAAATGCCAGCAATAGTTTATGTACCTGTACACTGACTTGTTGCACTAAGTACATTTTGTTCAGATACCCACTTGGATCAGGTTCTTATGTCACCAAGGAGCCAGGATAAGGAGATAAGCGAAAACTTCAGTTATGCGCACTAAAAATCCAAGATGGTGACCTAAACCTGTGCCATTGATCATCTGTTACTGATTTCTAATTATCACCATTGGATTTTATTTCCCCCAAAAATGTAGATTTAGCACTGGAATCATGAC
>CM068953.1:147045146-147059312 GCA_035128595.1 Eptatretus atami
TTTCAGGAAGGGAAAAGTTAAATATATTCTATCCCAATGCCAGAAGTTCAAATAATATGAGGAAGAGCTTGAAGCCAAAGTAGATAGTGAGGAGTATGATATAGTTGCAGTGAGTGAGACATGGTTTAAGAGAGAGACGATTAATCTGCTAGTTTAAGTGACAATTAACTTAAACGTCCCAATGCGCTTCCACCTCGCTGTCATTTTCCTATCAGAATGGAAGAAGCAATACCTTCAACATGAAAAGTCAGAGTTTTTTTACAGGTTTCTTTAAAAGATAATGCAAGAAAAATCAAAACAAACAAGGATGAAAAGTAAACAAATATTTCGTAATTTACTCCCGTAAACTGTGGACGTTGTATGTAAAAAAAACTAAAGATTTCATTTGACATTCAAATTTGGAATTATACTTTGTTGGTAATAGTATTGACTATTTTGTTCTTTACCGATTGGTAAATACTTTGTTGTGCTTTCATTATTTTGTCACAATTAATTTCAAGGTTAAACTTGAACATTCGAGATTTATCCATGATGCCATTTTCATCTGGCACGCAATTGGTGAAGAAATCGAAGGCATTTTGGGATGAATGAATAAGAGAACTTAAAGCAAGTTAGTGCAATGAAAAGAAAGGCTGAAGCAACAAGATTGAATATATTAGGACACGCAATTTAATTATTGTGCAGCACTGGGCACAAAATGCAAGCAGCAATGGGCAGTGGAACGGACATGATAGACAGAAAAGGGGGGAGGAGAGTGGGGGAGAGAGGGAGGCGGAGAGAGAGAGGAGAGAGAGAGAGAGAGAGAGAGAGAGAGGAGAGAGAAGAGGGAAGAGAGAGAGAGAGAAGAGAGAGAGAGAGAAAGAGAAGAGAGAGGGGAGAGAGTAGTTGGGGTGGAGGGGAGGTGGGGGGGGGAGAAGTAGGGGAAGTAGAGAGGAAGGGAGAACATACATTTATTTCACTTTTATCTTATTTTGACACAAATTTATAATTTAAAATATTTGAATTTTTTTTTGAAGCCAGGAAAGGGGAATATAATCAGTTTGGGAGGCTTGAAAGGCAATGCTTGGGAGAAAGGAAGTGGAATGAGGCATGCGGCACTAAGACCAAGACAGAATCTGTATGGTGGCTTGTGACACCTCGGCCGAAGCTTCCACGGCAGCGAAATTAGCAATAAGCAACAGAATTAAGGAAGGGGAATTTTTAACATGAACATGTAAAATTGGATGAAAAACACAAGCAGTAACACAGGGACGAAAATATAACAGAAAGAATGAATTCTGATCTGAACAACTTAGCTTTGATGAATGGAAGGATAACTCGTTACAGTCCCAAGGCATCCATGTGCAACACTCCAGAACCAAAGACCCAATTGGAAGGTAATATGCCTTGATTGGAAAATTTAAGCAATTTTGGCAGCGTTTGAATGCAAGAAAGAGGTTTTTCAGAGAAGACCAAAGCAGTTTTCTGTGTCGTCATGTGAATTTTAAAATTTCTCTTGATAATTATTTAAATTGCAAGACTGTCCGAATATGGAAAGAAAGTGGCGGAATTCCGCTCATCATTCTCAGGTTTTGTTTTAAAGAAATATTTGTCAGTTGTTGAGTGACACTGTTGAAGAATTTTCCACAAGTGAACTGAAATAGCCATGCTGAGTGACACCAGAACAAGTTTCAATAGCAATGAGATATAAATCCAAATTGGTCATTAGCCATCAGCCCATCAAAGCTGTGCATAACTATTTTTGCACACATACCATTTTTAAAGATTGGTTTGAGTCAAATCGCCGTGGTCACTCACGAGCACTGTGCTCTCAGAGTGGACGCTGTAAATGATTGCACACCGAGTCTGGTTAATCGTTATGTAATCATAGTGTATGTATCCATATTTTTGTAGATTTCTCCCTCTCTTCGTCGAATGCAGATAAGCAATGTAATAATTTACTATTCGCATTGTACGCTTGTTTTAATTTTACTCTATCTTCTTTTTTTTGAAAATGATTTTTGTTCAAAAGTTTTGAAAGTTTATCAATTTTGTTTTGAACAACCGTTTGCTAAATTCCTGTGTTTATATTTTCTTTTATATCAGTAATTTTTATGCATACTATTTTAGTTTAAACGCAGTTAATTTTGTTCATCAAGAACAATAAAATAACAAGGGATATTTGGTGCAAGAGAGGTCATTCGGCCCATTATGCATGTTTAACCAACACCAGTCACGCATCATTCATCCACACACAAGCTACCTTCAAGTCTTGTCAATATCCATGTACGCCCTCTATCTTCCTGTACCTCAGGTGTCCTGTCTAATTGGACATTACAAACTGCCTCCTCTTTTGCTGCCACTAACCTTCTGGAGAGACTTTCATTGCATAATACTGTTTGACTTGAAATTACCCTGCCTTATTACTGTCCCCTTTCCTCTTCTTCACTTTCAGGCTATGGCTCCTTGTCCTTGCTGAAAAACTCTTTCTTCACTTGATTTGTCTTTCCCCTTCATTATCTTAAAACATCTCATCAAATGCCCTTGTAATGCCTCTTTCTAAATGTGCGTATAAAGTCTGTCCTTCTTCAGTGTACCTCCTCATAACATTGTTTACTAGCCCTTGAATCAATATAGTAGCCCTACTCGAAGCAATGTATGGTGGTGATGTCCATCCCCTGCAGATGTGGTAACCAAAACTGTACACATTCATTTTATATGGGTCCTCACTAAATTCCTGTACAGTGTTCTTCTTTCATGTGCAGCATAAGGCCTGAGGAGTGGAACATTGGCTCAGGGCACGTGCTGTGTGGCTGGTGCATGACACTCTGTAGTTAGGGCAGGAATTCTGGATGTGGTTCAGGGTGCCGGTGATAGCTTGCCTTACTCTTTCGAAGGACACCGTGGGGTCTTAACATCCACCAACTTAATTCCGTCCAGATGGGATTCCAGTTAGTCCATCTGAGGTCCGGCACACACATTGGTGAATCAACCTGCCTGTGAAACACCGGGATGAAAGTTTATAGCTGGGTCGGGATTTACACACACAGGCCTAAACACATTGAGAGGCTTGTGTGCATATCTCTCGCCATACCTGCCAAGCCAAGGTATCTTGTGGGATATTCACCTGAATGTTATCCATTCACCAATAAATACAAATTTACTGGAAACACTTACGATCTTGGAAACCTGTGCCATTGAATTGCAAATGACAAAATTCAACCAAAGAAAAACGAGCCTACCGGACACAACTTTGATCTTGAGGAGCTTCGTTCAAAAGTAATTGTCTGTTTTCCTCTCCAAAGTGAATGATAAAAATACCTCCAAGCATGATATCACCGGTGCAGTTATTCCTTCTGGTTTCCACAAAGAGGGATATTTGCACAGCTTGCTTCCAGCAAGGCACAGTGAACATATCAAGATCAGAGCCTTGATAGTACATTTGATTCAGCATTTCAGAATGAATAGTGAGGAACGTTTTCCAAAAAGCTTACTATATATATGTCATTTATTTTCACACGAGAAACAAACATGATATTGACACGTGGCTGCATATAATATATTACAGGCATCGACTTAAATTAATGCCTGAATATTTAAAAGGAAAATAATATAATTAATGCTTGTTAAGATTATTGTTTTCATTTGGGATTCATAATTATTTATCATTTATTATTGCTCTTAACAGCTTCATTTTGGGTTCTATTAATAAATTAAAATTCAAAAGTCTTCAAGACACAGTATAATGACTCTTGATTGTAAGCATTTTGCTTCACAAAAAAAAAGTTATGCACAAACACAACTCCAAAATGAAAGATTAGTTTTAAAACGAGAGTTTCACTATAATCTACATGATACAGCTACACAATTGTTTCCCTTTTTCCCATGAGTGTTCTCTTTGGTTTCACAAATAATTTTCTCAAATAATTTCTCCCTGTATATTCAGTCCAAATGCAGCCATCAAAATTTTCATATCAACTTTGTTGGATTTTCTGGTAAATTCTATCTTGATTTTTTTATCCTCTATAAGGGTGTCCACAGACATATTGTTTAGTTTTGGTTGTAAAAGACTGCAGACACCCTGTATATTAAGATTTCACCAATTTAACTGATATCGAGTTGAATTGAAATTGCAGAAGAATGTTTCCGCCCATTTACTTTTGCTTTCACGTCTATCTCCAATTTTGCTCTCACGTACAACTTGTTTCCAGGTTTCAGCATTTCTCAAGACTCCGTAAATCAATACATACTTTGGGCAACTCCATTCTCAGCTATCCCTCTCATCCCAGTCTGACTGTAAAAAAAGTAAAGTTTGATCTAAATCGGTGAATCAAATCTCTCTCCGAAAGGACCGAAAGTAGATAGGAGGGCAAACCCTCCTATGTACTTTCTGATAATTTTTTTGAGGAAGTTTCACTCAATCAAACTCCTGGGTCTCACGATCACACATGATCTTTCTTAGGCAAACCACATTTCAAAGTTGGCCTCCAAAGCCAGCCACCGACTGGGCACCTCATTCCATAACAAAATCTTCCTTTGCAAAACTCAACTCTTATCCACCTACAGGGCCTTCGTCTGCAGCTTGATGGAGTGTGCTCTCCCTCTGGGCTGGCTCCCCTACCTCACATATTACTCACCTCAACACTGTAGAAACCAAGGCCTTCAAAATAATGGAATCTCCCGTGATGAAAGCTGAAGTCTATGGGCCTATCATTTCAACATCGCAGACAGGTCGGTGGTCCTCTGTCTTCTACTGCCTCCTTTCCGGTCTTGCACCCTCTAGTCTTTTCATACTTTGTCCCTGCTCAGGTATCTGCAGGGCACACACGGTCCACCATCAAACCCCCTTCAAGTGAAATGAACTTAAATCCATGAGCAACGACTCACCTTCATTAGTTCCTCTTTTTTCCTGCCTGTGGAACCAACTTCCACATTCTCTTCAATCTCAATCTTCCCACCAAGTCTTCAAGACAGCTTGTTTACCACCATCTCAGCTCGTCCCGAAATTCAAAACTATGATCTTCTTTCCCTTGTTAACCCCATCCAAATCCGTCCTTCCAATTTTCCCAGTTTTCCCTCTTTGAAGTTTCCTTCTGTATCCATCTTATCCACCCCATGCAACCTCTTTGGACAACTTGTTAGTGTTTTGGGGATTGAAAATTCCAGATAAGATATTGTCATCGTCCATCTCCTCTTTCATTTCTTCGGCCAAATCGCTGGGCAGATCCGGCTGGCATTTGGCAACAAAGTTCCGCTCCTGACTGGTAACGGGGATTACAAATCTCATTCTGGTCAATGTGACTTAAAGGAGGCCAAGATGGCGGACAGAGTAAATTACTTCAAAAATCTTCTTCTCCAGACCCAACCAGTCAGAATGCTAATAAATTTGGATGACAACATTAGGCCAGGGCCCAGAATAAGCTGCAGACCCAGTGATCCTATTTTTTTTGTCTGTTACATCCTGCTCTGTTCAATGTACGAGCTCTTCCATGAGCTCGACGAAGAACAAAAAATATAAAAAATAAAGAAAAATAAATGTTGGAACGATGGAAAAATTAACAGGACATTGATTGAGGTAAGTTAACTACCGGGAAGCAAGTCCCAATCCGACTTACTGCTCAGCGCATGCTCCCAAACCTGACCTGACCGACCTGAAGCAAGGAGAGGCTGAGCATTTTATTCGGCTAAATCCAATATGGCTGCAAAACCATGTGACCGACATCATCAAAGGGTTGGAAACTTTTTGTTCCTCATGGATAGGCGCTCAATCTTGGACATTCCTGCACTCGAATTTCGACTCAGATTTGCAACGGGTCCCAGACTGGCATCAGCACGTGTCCTCAAAGCCTGCTCTTCTCCTTGCTCACCCTCTTCTCTGTCTATTCACCTCTCATTTTGCTCAAGGTCATCTCCATCTGCTTGGAAATCTGCTAACATCACTGCCTGCATAAAAAAAGGTGCAAAAACAGATCCCTGTAACTACAACCAATCAGCCTTCTCCAATCATCAGCAAGGTTATGGAATCATCATCGCTTCAGACTTGAAATCCTTCCCTCTTCTCAATGGCCTTGATTTCCGATCATCAATTTGGTTCAACCCAGGTCACTCTACCGCTGCGATATGCCTGCTTTCTGCTCTCCATCAATGGATGGAGGTCCTCAATGCCAGACAAGGTAATCCGAGCCGTATCCCTGGACATATCACCGTGCTTTGACACAGTCTGGCACCCTGCACTATCTCACACAACTCTCTTCCCATGGTATCCAAGGCCATCTCCACTCATGCCGCAGACTTCCTCTCCTGTCGCATAGTCCCCAATCGTGTGGCCTAATGGAGTTCTTTTCATCCCCTCTTCCTGTGCAAGGCTGAGGTTCCTCAGGTAGCGTTCTGGGCCGCTGTTTTTTTCTGGTTTTCATCATGATCTCTCTGACTCTCTGGAAAATCCTCTATATCTCTTTGCCGATGACTCCACCCTCTGCCGTACCATCTGTCTCCTCAGACGGCAAGCCAGCAGCTTCTTCGCGTCACTGCAGTATCTGGATAAAATCATACAAACTGGTCCAACACATGGAAATTCTTTCAATCCAACAAATCTCACACTCTCACTATGTCTCTTTCGAAAGGACCGTTTAGAAACCCCCCCATGCCACTTTCTCAACAATCCCTGCAAGAAGTCTTTTCTTTCAAGCTTTCTGCGGTCCACTACTGCCATAGACCTTTCCTGGAAAGTCACATTTCGCAAACCTCGCCTCAAAAAAAGCCAGTCGGCCGACTTGGGAACCTCCGTCGTGCTAAAGTCCTTCCTCGGCCCTCTGAGCTCCTGACCACTTACAAAGCTTTTTGTCCGTAGGCCTGATGGAGTACTGCTCTTCCCTCTGTGGCTGGTGCTCCTGCCTCCCACCTTTCTCGCTTCACGCTGTCAACCACGGGCATTTAGGACATCGGCATCTCCCGCAACTGAAGCTGAGTCTTTGGCTCTCACTCAATCCACCGCAGGTGGTGCGGTGGTCTTTCTGTCTTCTACTTCCGTCTCCTCTCGCAGCCTTGCCCCCCTGCTCTCTCTGCCATTTGTCCCACCACATTTGCACAGGGCGCTCAAGGTCCGCCAACAACACCCCTTCTGGTAAAACTACAAAAAATCACGAACGCACTGCTCACCTTCACGTCCTTCATTCTCTTTTTTCCGCCTTTGGATAAAACTCCCCTCACTTATTCTTTCCCATTCTTCCTCCAGGCTTTCAAAAGCAGCTGTTCACCACCCACCTCTTTCACATCCCCATCCAATCCTGCGATCTTTCTTACCCCGCGATATCACCCAAGCCCACTTCCTCAATTCCCCTGCTTTCCTTCCTGAAAGTCCCTGTAATGTCCATCTTCTCTTCCCATGTTCCCTCCGTCCCATCACCATCCCTCCCTTCCACAGATCCCTAATGTGTCTGTTCCCCACTGTTTTGTCCGCTTCCACTCCCGCCCTCTTGTCTCATGCCCCCTGCTGTGCGTTGTGATGTTAGCTCTCTAACAGCCTCGACAATGGTATAACAAAAAAAAAAAAAAAAAAAAAAAAAGATGTTTTGCCTAGATAGGTTAAGCATTTCAGAAAAGAAGATTTATTAATGTTAAAAAAAACAAAATCAAACAAACAAAAAAACCCATATATATATATATACATATTTATATATATGTATATATATATTTTCTATATATTTCTTATATAGTATATATTTATATTTAATATATAATATATGTATATATTTCTATATATGTATATGTTATTATATTATGTATATGTATATATATTTATATATATCGTATAATGTATATATATATGTAACATGTGTATATATATGTATGTATATGTATATATGTAATATATAGTATGTATGTATATGTATATGTGTATATATATATATCTATATATATATATATATATATATATATTTATTATATATATATATATACATATGATTGCCCTCCACACTCGTCCTTGGCAAGGTAGATGAATAAAGCAACCCAAGAAGATCTTAACACAAGGTAAGTGCTAACGCTGGTTTCGAACCCTGCCAAGAGTCCTCCACAACTATAAGACATTCATATATTATATATATATATTATAATGCCAATATATATATATATATACATATATATATATATATATAATATACATATATATATATATATATACATATATATATAATATATATATGATATATATATATATATATATATATATATATTTTTATATATATATATAATATACACATACACACCAAGCTGAATGCACCCGGCATTGCCGGTTCTTTTTGAATGAATTAAATCTTCTGTACATGGCTGACAATCGAGCCCAGTAATCCAGTACCTATTGGGCCACGGCAAGTCACAGCTCAGGGGGTGGTGAGGGGGTAAACACTCCCCACCCAGTCCGAGGGGCCTCGCCACCTACCTATAACCCTCCCGGGGCCGGTCCTCGACATTTTTGTTTGCAGAGGTTTCCTCCGCCATCTTTCACACGTTCAGGAGATTAGCGTGTGGCAGCAGCAAAGGGGTTGGTGAGGAGTGGGAGAATCCCCACGCGGAGGGGCCCGCCAAGAGAGACCTAGGGGTGGTGGGGTGCGACGGAGAGCAGGAAGAGAGGCGGTTAGAAGGGTAATAGACGAAGGCGAAATCTGGATGAGACCTCGATAGGGAGGACGGGGGACGGTCCAAAACAAAATCGAGCACCAATTAGAGTGTGTCGGATGATAGAACGGGCCTCCTGTATTGTGGAAGAAGTTTTACGGGGACTAGGAGGACGGAGGAATCTGAGACGTTCGGTGAGAGAGGAATGGCGGAATAGAGCGATGACGAGATGAGGACAAATCCCCCCCCCTGCAGGGTCGCACTAGCTATAACGTTCCGGCGCGAATTGTTTGAGGTTGACATTTCCCCGGCGGAATTAGCTGCTAGGAGGAGAGATGGACATAATGAGTGTGTTCAGAGTGTGTATTGAGAGCATGCCATAATGAAATGGATGAATGAGTGAGAGCATGGGGACATGCCGCAACTCCAGACAGGCAAAGGCCGCTAGTTTGATGACGGGATAAATGAGTCCTCTATGCAAAGATCACCGTGGGGACCGCAAAGGGTTCGTCCACCCATCGGCCCCACGAGGACCAGGCGGTGGGCGGGGTTCAAACCCCAGGAAACATAGAGGTCCCTCCCCCACCGACCTCTGTATACAGGTTTTTCATTTGTATTAAGGTGTACATAATAGGGTCGTGTTTGGTGATGGTAGATGGACAAGAGCTCTCACCTCTGCAGCAAGTCATTTATTGTGGACAGATTGGTATGAGTAGTTTTCACAATTCAGTGCAAAACTGAAGGCATTATGGTAGACGCCATGGTGGACACAGGAGCAAGAACCACGATCAATCAGCCCTGTGGTCCTGACTTTGAGTGCAAACAGTTAGGAACCAGCATTTGCAAACCATAGTTGACAGTTGGCTACCAGTACAATGGCCCCCATCATAGGATGTGGCTTTGCAAATCTCAAGTTGGGGCACTTTAAACAGAGAATAGAGGTATAGGTGACTGAGATGTGTGTTTAATATGAATGGATTTGTTAACTCTGGAGAGTGTATGATTGACCTAGGCTGGAGAATTCTCCGGTGTGGTCAGAAGAGCTGCCATTAGGGGGAGTGAGCATGGACAGAAGGGCAGAGTTGGAGGTTCCCCCGTGGAAGCTTCGTGATGCAGCATTAAAAGGAACGTGCAACGGGGCAGGCAGTGGTAACGGTGCAACGAGGGTGGGCAGTGTGGAATGCAGCGGGTGCGGGCAAGTGCGGAGGTGCATGTGGTACAGGCAGTGGTGGAGGTGCAGCAATGGAAATTGGTAGAATTAAGTATGGGAGACAGTTTTGTGGGTGATGCGATTATTAAATATTGATGCTTCATTCTGCAGGAAGGATTTGTAGACACAGAATTCTGTGTAGTTTTGAAGGAGCAGGAGTTAGCGACATTGAAGGAAGGGTTAAACGACATTGTATTGGGTCATGGCAGGAAGAAGTTGGTTGTGGTACACGAGCTGTGAATGATATAGGGAAAGTTTACTCAGAGGTTTTTGAAAAATACGATACAGGATTTTGGGTAAGCGGCTGAAAGCAAAGGGTTGTGAGGTCATGTTTTCTGCGATCCTCACAAGAAACGATATAGAAATTATGAGCAGAGCATGGATGTCAACTGTGGAAACTGGATTATTAATTGAATGTATAACAATGTAAAAATGCAAAATTACTTAGTTTAGTGCTTTGAAAAAGAATTTCATAAATATATTCTGGGAAAACTAGGAGAGGCAGAACACACATTCTCTGATGTTGTAACAACCTTGCAAAACCTTATCGATCTGATGACCATCTGAACCCACAATATCTCCCCCTACACCTTTCCTGGGGCTATAAGCAAGCTCTAAAACAGACCAATTATCGTTCTATGTTGCAATTTTAAAAGCTAAGAAAGTTTCATCTGTTCTCAGACACACCCAAGTGAAACTGCATATACAGTATACTACAATATTAAATATAGAGGGAGTCTTCAGCTTGCACGATAGAGCAGGTGGGACCTTCCTCCTGTTAGTCAGGTTCCTTAGTAATTTCGTTATAATTTTTGGGAATTATGAAATTATATATTTTTGAAAACCTTATAGCCTAACAAATCAGAAAATGTTTGATTCGATTTTCTCAGATGTCATTATGGTGGCCATCTTGATTTTTAAAACTGGTGACCCTCAAACACTAGTTTCTCAATATCTCGCCCCCAGATGACTAGAAACAAGATTCCAGTGCGAAATCTACATTTTTGGGCAAGAATCCAATGGTGATAATTACAAATGTCAATGACACATGTATGGGTGTCTATCTTGCAATTTTAATATGCATAGCTGAAACAGAACAGAAAAGAAAAAAAGATATTCGGAATTTGACACCCAAAGTTTACACACAAGCAAACACAACAAACTGTCAGTCTGTCTCCACATCTCCATCGTCCTCACTATCATCATCACTGTCAACTAGCAAATGTGATATCCCGAGAGTCTTCATCATTCTGGAAGTCAGTGCTACACTGCCATAGCTCCGTGCAGGGTAGCTCCACTGAATTGCACGACATCTGTGTGAAGAAACAGTCTGCTTTGCATTGATATCTGACCATCTCAATGATGGCCTCTGGTCTGTGGAGTTGTCATTGGTTTCAGCTGGCCATCCTCGTCCTTGTAGTAGCCATTCTGTAGTGGGTCAGGGAACTCCTGCTGGGCGATGTCTGCCTGACCCCACACTCTGCCTGGATATGGGCTCGTAGGACATGCTGCTTGAGAGCACCAAGTGTGTGTCGAAGCTTGTCACTTTCTGCCATGTGCTTGCAGAAAAGATACCATTTCAGTTCAGGGATGTTGTCGATTTGGATCCCCCTTAGGTAAGTATAAGGTGCATACAAACTCAGGCCAAAGTAGATAGGCAGATCTCTGTCACTTCACTGGTTTAAGACAGCATTTGCAGAGCCTTGACAACATGATCATCTGCTTTTAGGTAGATGTTCGACCAGGTACTTTGCCTATTCTAGAAAACCGCCCAGTGCTGTCTGCTCCTGTAAATGCATGAAATGCCGGCAAAGCCTTTGCTCGATCTGCACCCACGAGCTTTCCATATTGGTTTCACTTCCAAAATCCCAGATGCCATTGAAACACAAGTATTTTTCAGCAGGATTCATAATTTGCTACAACCAGTACCAGTACATCTGTGTCTGGGGAGAAGAACATGAGCTGTGCATCGATGGGTTGCGACGTGAAGCCAGAACTGCATGGTGGATCAACAAGGTGTCTGCTTCTTCATGGTTGTTGCCTTCAAAGTCCAAATTGACTGTTGCTCTCGGTGGTGTCTGCAGCAGAAGCAATGACAAGCTTGGGGGATTTTTTTGCAATATTCAATCACTTTGATGCCAGATACTCCATCAGATCAACCTTTGCTTGTCATGAAAAGTAAGCGCTCATTGGAATGTTCTTGATGTTTGGTGTATCTCTGATTTGGTATTGGATTGGATCCCTTCCTGTCTTCTTTTCTCCCTTGTGATGTGCTTCAAGAATCCACCTTGTAGGTATCAAACACCAGAATCCCTCATCGTAGTCTCTGGTTAGAGACATCAGTCTGCCATAGAACCATTCACTTAAATTTTTGACCGTGACTACTGTTGCTGGCTTCTTGTCAGCTTTTGGACAACCAAGCTGTTGGTGAGATACATGTGTTCAGTCTCGTTTGATGCTGGATTTTGGGACTTATCTCTAGCTGATGTGAGAGTTTCTCTCAGCATTTTGTGTGCAGACTTTGAACAACTGTTCATCAGTGTTCTCTTGACAGAAGAAACAGAGGTCCTTGTCCAGCGGCACCATACATGACCGTGTGAATGGGGAAGACTGACAGATGGGCTTGGTTCATCCATATCAGTGCTTCCTCTGTTCTGTCCACGTCTTTTGGCAGGGTATGACCCAGTGGATAATGCATGTTCATAGCGGTCTCGGGCTCGCTGAATGTGGTCCTTGTTAGTCGCGACCAGGTAACAGCTTGCGAAGCCAAAATGCATGCTCTTCACACAGTGTTTTTTTTTTTGATGTCCGTGAGCCACTTTTGGCATTTCAACATAGCTTCCATCTTTTCAAGCTGGCTCTCTCCTTTACTGTATCTAGTATCTTCTGGTGGAATCTAGTCTAGGATGTAATCCACAGTGTCCTTTACTTTGGTCATCAGACTGACAGAGTACGCACAGCTTCCAGTTAATTATTTCCTGATCCTGTCTCTCTGCTCCAAGCTGACGAAGCTGAGTCATCTTGCTCATGTTGCTCTAATACAGGTCTTGCAAAAAGAAAGGTAACACCACCCATTAACATACAACACCCAATACTACACATACAATATGTAAGGTATAATGTACATACAAAAAATAGTCAGAGGGCTTTGCAGTTGACACACCTGGAAACACAGCTAACATGTGCTAACTAGCATAAGCTTGGACATGCTGCATACACACCACCCGCGTAGAAACAACAACATACCTGGATTCGGCTGAATTATTTTGATATTCCTCTAATACCTGCAGATACTGACGTAATAACTGCAATTACAATCACCACAGATAACCCTACAAATGCCAGCAATAGTTTATGTACTGTACACTGACTTGTTGCACTAAAGTACATTTTGTTTCAGATACCCACTTGGATCAGGTTCTTATGTCACCAAGGAGCCAGGATAAGGAGATAAGCGAAAACTTCAGTTATGCGCATAAAAATCCAAGATGGTGACCTAAACCTGTGCCATTGATCATCTGTACTGATTTCTAATTATCACCATTGGATTTTATTTCCCCCAAAAATGTAGATTTAGCACTGGAATCATGATCCTAGGTAATCTAGAAGTCAAGATATTGAAAAAATAGTATTGGAAGGTCGCCATTTTTAAAAATCCATGATGGCCGCCATATTGGCTTCTGGAAAATGGAATCATGCATTTTCTGATTCGTTATTCCATGCGTTTCCAAAAATGTATTGTTTTCCTCAATCTCCAAAAAAATATAACGAACTCATATTTCTGGACATAGTGAACTGGACTATGTATACAGTAGTGTCTTTATTTTACTGAATAACGGCTTGTATATGAACTTACTTTTTTACTGTCTTGAGGTAGCAGGAAACTGCTTCCACACAGCCAATGGCTGAAAGAATGGTGTAGGGAGGAAGCTTTTACATTTAAGAAGCAGTGGGAATCATTTAGGGGACAAAGGGAGTGTTTTTCCGGAATGATGGCCGTATATTAAGTAGAAAGGGGCAGCAAGGTTTGCAGTGGGAATTGAGGAAGGAAATTCAGGCATTTTAGGTCAGCCGAGGGTGGAGAAGCTATTAAGGAAGGAAGGAATGAAGTAATTGTGATGAGTAAGGCCAGGAGCAAGAAAATAGAATTTCAGGAAGGGAAAGTTAAATATTCCTATCCCAATGCCAGAAGTTCAATAATATGAGGAAGAGCTTGAAGCAAAGTAGATAGTGAGGAGTATGATATAGTTGCAGTGAGTGAGACATGGTTTAAGGAGGAGAGTAACTGGAGGACAGGATAGAAGGCTACAAGGTGTATCGGTGTGATAGGAAGGAGAGAATAGGAGTAGTAGATAGCATCT
>CM068953.1:147072886-147085257 GCA_035128595.1 Eptatretus atami
CCATTTTGCTGTATTGGTGAGAGTAGAAAGTGGATAAAGAAATGGATGATGTCAGAGATTTATAAATGTTGTTGGAATTCTGAATAGTGATGAGAAAGGTTGGTTACAGACATGCTTTAGTTGTAATATCACTTCGAACAAGATGTTCATGAATGACATCGTGCAGTAATCTTCAGTTCCTTATCGAGCTCACAATCGCTCCTAATTCAGATTTTCACCAAGATATATTTCACACACACACACCACCTCTCTATCAGGTATTAAAACACTCTCAACGATATCTGCCCTGCACTCCAAATAGACTGCACCACAATGCCAGGACTCTGGCTTTCAATACAAGTTTACATATACCCAGTTATTTGTGTCCACACCAAAGATGCAACAGCATGTGAAGAGTCAGTCGTCATTGTTTTTCCTCTGGAATCGGCGTGTGCACTTCACCTCATCCAGAGTCTTCACAGTGTACGGTGATGACCAATCCTTATCTCCACTTTCTGTACTTATTCGTTCTCATAAGCTTCACAGTTCACAATACACAACAGAGCACGTTTTATTCCAGTGAAATCTACAGGACTCGCACACGCTCCATTTCAACACTCACTTAGTACTACATGCAGATCAATGCAAATCAGTGTGCATACAAATCAGATATAAATACAAATATACAAGAGTTCCAGGTTGGAACACCCAACTTATGTCCTTAACACAAAACTTAACATTTCCAATCACATTGGATTCACAAATCGGTCCAAAGAGGTAACTCCTCAATAAAAAAACTATAGGATTTACAAATCCATAACAGCTCCACACAATAACAATGGAACAGTTTCACAGCAAGCAAAGTTCCAGTGAGCACAATGAACAAACAGAAATCCAAAGAGGTAACTCAACAAACATTCATAACACTTATTCGTTCTCCCCCTTGCGGACTTAAACTTTTTAGCGAGCAGGGGCATTAACCCTTTCTGAGCACGGCAGAGACTTCAACTCTCCGTTAAGAGATCCCTGACCTCCATAAAAACACTCGAATGCCCAGGGTAAACCCTGTAATCTTAAACGTTCTCCAACCACTTCATTTTCTTCGGCCTGTCACTAAAGGTTCTCCTTTGTATACCTCTCCTATCAATGGAGTACCACATTACCCGTTTGGCTGAGAGATGCAGCATCCAATCTAAAGTAGGAGCAACCATCTTAGCAAATGGCCATTGCTTGCTGTTATTCCAGATGATGCTGTTCTCAGTCCTGCCGGGGTTTGTGGTCCCATCTGGGTCACCAAAATTGTGGTGGTAAAGAACTCGATTTCCACAAGTTGGATCAGCATACCAAAGGAGAATCTTTAATTTCGTATTAAAGATGAGGAACATTGAATGATTCACTGAAACATTCGAATGGACTTCACTGAAACAGAAGCCCAAAGTAATTCTTCTTATATACAATTTGACATTCCAAAGAATGGGAGGGTGAGACATTTGGCAACTCAACTACAGGATTAGCTGATAAGCATTAGACAAAAGAGCTCAAAACTGCAATACATGCCCACTTTGGGTGGAGGGAGAGAATGACATAATCATGGCAAAAGTTGCAGTGTTATCAACCAGGTCACCCTGTTTCACATTAAGATATTCCTTTTATCAATATGTAGGTCAAAAGACTCTTGGTAAAGGGAAACATTACTGACAGCCAATTTGACTATTGCACAAGAATTAAATTTATAAAGTACTAGCAACAATTATAATTGAGAGTACATGAATATAATTATTTTTCTTCCACTTTTTTCTTCTACTTCAAAACAGCTGTTCACTACAATCTCTTATCTTCCCCCATACAAAACCACGATCTTTTCTACCCCCGCTAATCCACCCTAAATCCACCTCCTTCAAATGCTTTCCTTCCTGAAATTCCCTGTTACGTGTAAGGACCTCAAAGTCCCTGTAGTGTCCATCTTGTTTACCCTGTATACTCCGCCCCATCCCTCTCCCTTCTACAGATCCCCTCATGTCTCTATTCCCCACTGTTTTTTCCTTCTCTCTCCCACCCATCTTGTCTCCTGCACCCCTTGCTGTGCTTTTTTGTGTGGTTAGCTCTTATACAAGCCTCGACAGTGCATAAAAAAAAACTCATTAGATTTCATAATTTCTCTGAGTGGAGACATGTATGAAACTTTTTCGATACAAACAAAATGTCACACTCAGGGATCCGATCGGTGAGGTAATTGTGTTAAAGGGAACTACATCTGATGTGCAGGTGCCGGCAGACTCGGGCTGAGTCTGGATTGGAGGCCGAGTCTGGAAGTGTTGTGGTTGTGGAAAGACCCAGGGTGTCACACTCAATACCTAAGGGATTCCTAGTTTAGATATTGCGAAAGCAATTTTGTTGCAGTCAGTTACCCATCTCCTCATGTAAGTGGACAGGGAAATGCTTTGTGTGTGTGTATCAGGTTCAATCCCACTTTGTAATTCTCCCCTTTTTATCAATCCCTTCTAATCCCTCTCCCCATCCTTTCTAGTCGCTCTCCCCATCCATCTTCATCCTCTCCTTCCTCTCACTTTCTTACAGCGCAACCATGCACACATAGCAACATGCACACATGACATTACATTCCAAAATACACACATTCAAAGCCAGTTCAGTGCTACAATCACCATCCTGCAAGGCCTTTCAATATTACCAGGGTGTGTAATCCACACTGTGCCAGTTCAGCACCCCCATTGCCACCACACAAGCCATTCAAGCCCGAGCACTGCAACGAGGGGAAAGTTACATGGCTAGACCCATGGTGGGTGAGCGAGGGTTGCGAGACCGAACCTCAGAATAGCTTTGGCCTACGCGCACCAATGAGAAAGTGGCAAGCATGGGTCAAAGGAAGCTGTGGTGATCTTTGCTCCCTCACCCAGGAGCCCATAAAGATTATGGATATAATTTTTCACTGATATGAAAAGTCATGCCTCGCCCAGGAGCTATAAAAGATGGCGCATTCAAGGCATTGCAGCTGCTTGCATCTGAGGAATGGAATGAAGAACTGCAGAATAAGCTGGGTCTGGGAAATGGATCAGAATGAGCTGCACCACCTTAACAAGGGTGAATCTCTGCCAGGGCAAGCAGGTTGGGCCACGAGTGACTGAATGGACAGGCAACTCAAATTTCTTGGATGCAGTGGCCAGACACACTGATTCACACGATCTGTTCTTGCTATCACTACTTTATAATTTGTCTACTTGAGACCCACAAAAGAGCTCAACGATTACCACTTGATCCGTCTGGGCGGGGTTACTGATTCGCACCCACACAGTTTCCTTTCTGCATACATCTGCATATATTTGCATGAATCTGCACCACTAAAGACACGATGCACCACATCACCTTCTCCCCTTACCCCCTCCTCACTTTGGGGCTCACGTGGGCCTGCTGGTTCACGTCCGTGTGAGAAAGTTGCTGAAACCACACTCAGACTCTTCTTCTTCCTCCCTATATGCCTCTCTGATCTAATTTCCCAGGTGAATTAGGTGCACCTGTGTTGTGGTCTTTGTGCTTTGGCCAAATGCTGAAGGGGTTCTTCTGTGTTGGGATAAGACCATTTTTTGTGGCACTGCCTCTCTTGTAAATACTTCCTTGCAATTAAGTGCCTTTGGTTAATCGACATATAATCTTTCAAAACCAAGCTGTTAGGGTTGGTTAGACATAGCATGTAATAAATAGATGGGAGGATGTATCCCACTAACTCACTGCTGAAGGATACTGTCAAAGATTAGGCACCATCCCACCTACGGTTCTGCTCGGTCACACGTAATTGATAGATAAAGGTGGGAAGCCGAGAGCATGGTTCCCCATCTGGGATAGCTAAACCACCAGCAAGGTAACGCAAGATATGGGCACAGGGACCCTGCCAGGTTTAGTTACCTCAGACGGTGTTCATGGTTCCTTAGCAACCCACCAGGTTGTGGAGTTATCTGTGGCTCATTGGCTTCAGGGTCGGAGGTTGGGAAGCACATCCAAGTAACCTCCCTCGACCCCAAACCCATAACAATATAATCTACTGTAGGTTAAAGAAGGACTGACAGGATGGCCCAGGTGTTTCACAGGCAGGGTTATTCATCAATGCGTGTGCTGTCCCTCGGATTGATGTTAAACTGGCTTCCCATCTGTGAGCATTAATTGGTGGATGTTAATGATCCCACTGTGTCCTTCATGAAGAGGAGTCGACCCATTTTTGCTGCGACAATGTCTCTAAATCGCTTCAAAAGTCTGTTGCTATCGCTGGCAACAAAGCCAAATTATTGCCCTACTGACTGCTGGGAGAGGGATGGCAAACAATCCAGCACGACCACAGGCCAATAAAGTTCTTTAGCAGAACCACCGCTCTGTAACACAGACTCACAGAGTACATAGTTGCCAACTCTACCACCTCTGGTGGTGGTCTCCCGCTTTTTGTATACTTGAACAGTCTACCGATTTTGTTGCCCAATAACATCAAAAATATCACTTTCACAAAATAATGTCTCATATTTGGTAAAAATATAAGTGGGTAATATGTCAAAATTTTTGATAGATTTTCATGTTGTGAGAATGTTTCTGTCGGTCTTCGAGAGGTTTCCCTTGATGCTGCGTGAAAAATGATATTCATAATCTCATGGCATTTGATTGGCGACAGGCTGATAGCTACTATTCAAAGTACGAGGTAAGCAAATGACAAATGCTGTCTCATTTACAACCATTATTGACTGTGAAATGTAGGATGTTTCTCATTGGTTGATGCATCTCAGAGCAAAACATTGCACCAATGAAAACCGCGCTTGTGCTACATTAGCCGTATGTATGAGTCGCATGCACAGTTTGCACACGCAGAAGTCGTTGGTCAAGGCGAAGACAGCGACCTTCCAAAATCTTAGTTCCAAGCATCCCAGTGACATGAAGTAATTGCAGTCGGTCAACCTGAAGTCTATTGGAGAGTAGGGCATGGCCAAGTCTAAGTTTATCTTTAAATTTGAGCTTATATTTTACTCACTACAACATGTTTCAAAATGGAAAGTCAAAAACATATTCAAGAGTTACTTTGAAATTTCCCTACCGTAAGAGGGGGAACTCCCCCCCCCCTCCAGACCCTTGCCCCCTCGGTCGTTTCGCTTCTTCACACCATGGATCCTTTCCATGTTACCACTGTTATTCTCTCAATGTTGGCAACTATGAGAGTATCGTGCATCAGATCGGAAGTTAAAGAAACCAGAGCACAGTTGAAGTTACTTCCTGTAAAAATGCATATTTTGCTGAAAGATCTAATATTTCGTTTTGAAATCTTTTTCTTCATCAAACTCCTTTCTATAAGCATACAAACTTTTCTATGAGCTTGTTTAAAATAGTGAATAATAGACAGCAAGAACAGCAAGCATCAAAAACAGTGTTACTGAACACAGCTTTAAGTTGAGTATCCTCGTTTAAAAGTAGATAATTTTTTTTCCTCTTCAAAGTGAATGTCCAAAGCAGGCAAGGCTTTGGAGATAAGCTTTGTATTTTTCAAACAAAACTTTGAAGTTTTGTGTGATAATTGTAAATTGATCTGCTTTCCTTCGAAATTAATTGATGATTGTGCACAAATTGAGATTTTTTTTAAAATTTAATTTTAAAAAGCATAGTGTAACACTTCGGTATGAAAATACATCCCAACAAGCAATATGCAATAGCAATTAGAGCAAATATTTCAGTTGCAATGTTGAATTTCCCCTGTGTGCTGTAATTAGCAGGTATGAAAGCCAGACCAATGAGTAAAAATGTTAGCATGCTGAAGGTGAAGAACTTGGCTTCATTCTTGGCTGAAAGCAATTTCTGAGCCTTTGATGCTAATCCAAGGCAAATGGCAGCCATCAATCCGAGGAAGGTGATATTACAGACAGCCCAGGCAGGAGAGTCTCCACCACACTCCACTATAATGATGCCAGGATGAGCTTGAGTGTCGAGATTTACATGAGTCTGTCCCACAAAGATCCATGTCAGGCTGAGAGCGATTTGTGGTCCCAACGATAAAAACAATACAACCCAGTTTTTCAACAGTTTAAATGCTTGTGAATGGTTGTTCTGCTGAGTTTCCTCTGCAAATGAAAGAAACCAAATAAGTTTAATGCACTGTATTTAAACACTAAATATATGGAAATCAGCTTGATGTACACAGACCCTTTTCCCTCGGAATTGGTGAAAAAAGAAGAAGAAGAAAGGATCAATGATGTGTACCTCGCTGAGAGAACACCAGACATTGATTTTTAGTGAGTCTCTAATGTTATCAGACTTCCTGAGGTTTTTCTGTCCCACAAGTGCGGTTAAGTGTGGTGGTTGACTTAACCACTGATGTAGAAGTTACTTCATTAGAAAATGTCAACACATCAAGAAACCCACGGAAATTGTGGATTTAACAACAGCAAAAACAACAACATTAATAACAAGAAAAAGAGCAATCAGAGATTGCAGACCTTCGCCAGGACTGCTTTTGTGTGGTGTGTTTTGTGTGGCATGTTTTGTGTGGCGTTTGTGTATTGGTGTGTTACGTAATTCTAAGAGACACAATTATAACTGCTACTTCACAAATGCTGGCAGTGATGATGGTACCAAGACGTCCCACTTTGATGCAACCCCGCTTTGATTGGACACCTGACCTGGACCCACAACGTTTTAAAAAAAAAATTATTGTTCATTATACAATTGAATGTAGAATGGGATTAAGTAAATTCAATTCAAGTCAAATAGAAGACCAAATCGGTACAGTCCTGCATTGGAGTAATAAGAAGGAACCCAAAACTAGCAAAAAGCAAAGATGAAGTCATCAGGAGGAGCCTGGATAGGATTTGCATTTCAGCTGCTACCTCAAACCTCAAACCCATCCAGGCACAGCGAAGTGAGCTTTATTAAAAAAAGTACAATAAAAAAACAAGAACCTATATCAAATAATAAAATAATTCTGGCTGCCAGACCATGCATCCTATCAAGTTGAAATATAAAACATGTGTTTCTCAACAAGACTAGATCATAAATATGAAGTTTTACTTCGATTTATTAAGCGGTTCCAGAGGAAACACCATTTAAAGTTTTTTTTCAATCCAATATGGTTGCCAAACCATCTGACCTTAATTATTCCTTAACAAACTTGTATACTCATGGCTTGGGGAATACTTGTGTGAAGTTTCCCCTCGATTTGTCTTGTGGCCTGTAGGTGATGAACAGACAAACAGACAGAATAACAAAATCGAAAAATCTTCGATTTTGCAAGTAACAAACAAATGCACCCAAATGCAATACCCTCTCCTTCATTAGAGAGTTAGAGAGTTCAGAGAACTCTCATCGAGCGAGGGTAATTAGAGAGTTCATAGAACATGATACCCCGTGCAGTATTACTTCAATTTATATATAATTTTAACGATCGATGAGATTTATATATCATTTTTTATATATAATTTTAACAATGATTTTAACGATCGATGAAAAAAAATGTCGAACATTAGTGATATTGAAGTAGTCCTTAAGCAGTCCAGAACACCACCTTTGTGCACCACTCCATTGAACGTTCATTAGCCCCTGTTGGACTTGATCCGAAATGGGGGCTTATTGATTTGGTCTCGATTTTCATGTTCGTGCATACATGTGTGCGTGTGTGCGTGAGCACGTCCGCAACCATATGTCGGACATGTCTGGAATGATTTTATTCTCACTTGGCACAAAGATAAAACACGATGGTATACATATGCACATCATTTTTTTCGACCTCAGATCCCAGATGGCCGACTGGCGGCCATTTTAGTTGTTAAAAAAGACACATGGTGTCGAACACGTCCTCAACCATTTCTCGGAGATACAGTCACCGATCTTGTTTAAAATTGGCAAACTGATAAAGAATGATGGCTTACATTAGAACCTCATTTGTTTTTCGAGATCAGATCCAAGATGGCCGATTGGCAGCCATTTTAGTTGAAACCGCCCCCCCCCCTTATGTTGGACACTTCCTTAACAATTTCTCGGACATACATACACCGATGTTGTTTAAATTTGGCACACAGATAAAGAAGAATGGCATACATAAGAGCGTCATTTTTTTTCTAGATCAGATCCAAGATGGCCGACTGGCGGCCATTGCAGTTGTACAAAATCAAATGTTGAACATGTCCTCAACCATTTCTCAGACATGCATTCACCAATGTTGTTCAAACTTGGCACACAGATAAAGAATGATGGCATGCATTTGCATTTCATTTGTTTTCGAGATCAGATCCAAGATGGCCGACCGGTGGCCATTTTGTTACTTAAACGTGTCCCCAACCTTTTCTCCGAAATGCATGGTCTAATTTTGTTCAAACTTGGCGACGGCACAGTACAACACGGCTCACACTGGCACCTAGCTAAATTTTGTGATCTGATCAAAGATGGACAACTGGTAGACTGGTGGCCATTTTAGTTGAAAAAAAACCTGATGTTAAACACGTCCTCAACCATTTCTCGGACATGCATTTACCGATGTTCTTCAAACTTGGCACACAGATAACGAAAGATGGCTTACATATGCATGTCATTTTTTTTCGAGATCCTGGCACAGGCACAGCACATGATAGCATGTATGTGCCCCTCACTTTATTTTGCAATTTGAACAAAGATGGCCGACTGGAAGACTGGCGTCCATTTTAGTTGTACATAATTATGGGCTCGCCCTTTAACCCCATACAGAAAAATAACATAAACAATGGGGACTATGACATTTTATGTCATATTTACTTGTTTAAATTGAAGTACCGTACTGCAAAACTGGAGGTTCTTGGAAGTATTATGATAGGTGATTTGTGTTCTACAGTCTTCAAGTATGTAATTCAAGTTAAATAAAAGAAAGTTTGAAAAACTCGTATGAAGAAATTAATTCCGTGTTTTACCACAATTTGCCGCAGTGTCTATTACAACACCTTATCTAACACATCACACTAGTTATTCGTGCTTGTGGTTTGTGTCCTTTATGCCATTCTTAAAAACAGTAGGTTTCCTGTTTGGATTGATTTTCAATTTTGTTTGATTGCCCGGCCATCAGACAGAGTAAAAATATTATCTCACTCCACTCTTTGCATGCACGATCAGGATGAATTGAAAGCCAAAGTATGGTAAAACGGAAAACTTGTGTTGCTATTCATATTCTGATTCATGTTCAAAATATCACATGCAAATAATAAGTTGTTCCTCGATCATAAATTGACAATGATAGACAAATATTACAGATGGACAGATGGATGGACAGACATGAACCAATTGCTTAACCCCACTTTTCACTTCACATGCATGGGGTAACAGCAAAACATTAACACAACTTGATGAATTATACTTTCACATGCCATTTGCAGTTTGTTTCTATCACGTGTGCATCAAAAGTTCACAAAGTTGCACAAGGACTATATGGACACCCTGTCAGCAAAGACAGAAATGCACACAACTGAGAGCTTACCTTGTATAACTTTTCATGGTTACTTTATGCAGCTTTATTTGTCTGGAAGAGCATGGGGGTTTATTTATGGAAATTCTAGCCACCTGTGGTAATTGATTAGGTGAGAGCTGATTGGTTATTTCCTCCAATGACAGGTGAGAGACAGAATTGGGGTTTTGAGATTTGTATGTTAAATGCGATTGGCATGGCATATGGTATATTCTTGGGACTTGGTAGCTTCAGTGGTGCGCGCTGCTGTCTACGTTGTCAATGATGACTCACCAACAAGTGAAGAAACCGGTCCTGTGGCTGAGGGGGCATGTCACATTGGGATTCTCATGCATGTGCTACTTGTGAATGCCTGCGGCTGTGAAGGAACCCAGTTAGGATTTGAAACAGCAAGGGTTTGCCTTTTGTAGCTTTTCCTGGTTGCTGTATGCAGCTTTCTTTGGCTGGAAGAGTATGGGAGTTAATTTGTCGAAATTCTAGCCACCTTGGACAAGTGATTAGATGAGAGCTTATTGGATATTCCCTCCATTTATGGGTGAGAGAAATGTTTGGGTCTTGATATATGTACAGTACAGTATGTACGTATATAAGCATGTTTGTATGTATATCTATACTAATAAATGTCAGTGTGTGTATGTGTCAGAGTCAGTGTGTGTGTGTCAGTGTGTCTCCTCCATCACTCCAAAACCATTAAACCTAGCAGCCTGAAACGTTGCATGCATAAAAAGAAAACTTCTTGGAAGTGCATGACTGAAAATTGGGTGTTTGGGTGAATTAAAACACCCCTTTTGAAGATAATTAATGGCCTTATTTAATCATGTCCTTTATCAGGTGCATCCTCGGTCACCGCTCTCTATGGGGTCTTAAGGCTATCCTAGGTAACCTCACTAAGGTCTGAAGCCGCCATATTTTTTTGGCCTGCTCAACCATGTCTTGACTTGTAACAGGCCACAATTATTTCTTCATGATAGAGTTATTTTTTCACTTTCCTAAAATCACTCATATTATCGAATGTGTGTTCATTCGAGCGAAGAACAGTTGGGTACATTGCAATGCTCATAAATGCCTGGAGACGGCAGCGTTTGTTGCTTTATTTGATTTTCACATGTGCGATCACCATGAGTATCTCTTAAACTAAGCTGATTTGTAAAATTTAATCTGCAGAATCGAAACTAGAAGCAGTTCCGACTTCTAAAAAAAGAGTTCATTTGTCTAATTTAGACATATTTGACATTTCTGGCATCTCCATGAGGTGTATGTTTAATATGACGGTTTGGTGATTGCTAATCGCATGTCACGCGAGTCGTTTCTTATCAACTGTTTTGTTGGAGTGCTTAAGTCACTGAATACTGTATGTTGATGGACTTGAACAAAGTTCAGGGGCCACTAGTGTGCGTTGTTTGCCACGTGTTGTTCTGCGGTGCAACAGGCAGTGGCTGCCTCGCTGAAAATGTGAAATTCTATTTTGGTTACAGGGATTAGTGACCATGCTAACATTGGCGGCTTCAGGGACAAAATAAAACAAACTTGCGAGAATAATGGACATGTGCATGAATGCACAGAGAACGCGAGGGGTTAGTCACCCATGTGAGTGGAACGGTGAGTGTGATTTAATAGGGATGAATGATGGATGGAAGCATGAGCGTGGATATGGAAAAGGGGTGTGATTGTAAGGATGAGTGATGGGTGGTCGAATGGGTGTCTTGAGGTTCATGTATTTTGCGTGCTCGAGAAATTGTCACACGATGGGCTCACGCCTGTTATGTGTGCGACGATGCCACATTTACCGCCTGCCTTTGTTTCCCTGGTTAACCGGGGAAGGTAAACACAGGATAACATGCAAAATGAGCTACAGGCCGCAAAGCTGGGAGGGTGCGCTATTCAATGAGGCATGTCTCGTGTGCGGCAGTCCTGAACATTGGTCATCGTGTGGGAGATGAAGAATGCTTGCATGCCCTCATCCTCGCTGTGGGAGGGTGTGCCGTTCAATGAGGAATGTCACGTGATCGAGGTTGTTGTCTCATGTGTGGCAAAGTCCTAAACATTGGTCGTCACGTGGGAGACGAGGAATGCTTGCATGCCCTCATCCTTGCTACGTAATTGCCAAGTGCAAAATATGATCCCGGGATATGCTGTAACATGCTCTATCCCTCTATCACCCCCCACGGAGGCTTTGGCAGCGTTCAGGACGAGTGACGAATACAATCCCAAGACCTCTGTGGAAGAAAAATAATTATATTCATGTACTCTCAATTATAATTGTTGCTGGTGCTTTATAAATTTAATTTTTATGCTATAAGTCAAATTGGCTGTCAGTTATGTTTCCCTTTATCCAAGAGTTTTTTGACCTAAATATTGATAAAAGGAATGTCTTACTATGAAACAAGGTGACCTGGGTGATAACACTGCAACTTTTGCCATGATTATGTCATTCTCTTTCACCCAGTGGACACGTATTGCAGTTTGAGTTCTTTTGCCTAATGCTTATCAGACCCCTGCACTCCCTTCAAAGCATATATACGTGTATATATATAATATATATATATATATATATATATATATATATATATATATATATGGAAATGTAAGCTTAGTTTAGTGCAAATCATTGTGGATGTTTACATCTCATGTTTTGGACTCCGTGGTACCGTACAATAATGTTCTTTGATGAAATGTACTTTTCGTTGTGGACAGCGGATTATTTGTTTATTGCAAATTGAGTAATATATCGGCCAAGTCGGTTAACAACAAATTCCACAACAATTTGGTGCCGTGAACTCGGATGTACTAAATCCCTGGAGGCAGTCCTGGATCCGGAAAATCGTGACATTATCCGCATCAATGAGACTCATCCAGATTATGACCCTCTTCATTATGTGTTGCTACTACCACATGGAGATCTGGGCTGGACATTTACCATCAATAAACG
>CM068953.1:147090662-147103675 GCA_035128595.1 Eptatretus atami
CTTCCAAGAGAGCTTTGTGTGGCTAGTTTGCATGTAATCACTAGGTTCAAGTGCACGAGTCTTCAGCATTGAAGTTAAGCACTAAATTGGATGAAGTTTTTCTTTTAAAATAATGAGCTATGGTGTGAACAATAGCACTATGAGGATGAGTCATAGGCCTAAGCCAAACTCAAGGGAAGGCAATAGCACACTAGGCCTAATAGTCATCGTCATGGGCCAATTCCGTCAGCACGAGGACATAGAGGAAGGATAGACTGACAAAATAAGGAGTTCCACTAAGCTCTGTGACTTATAATGATTAAATTAAGAGATTTTAAGGCAGCGGTGGAAAAATATGCAATTCACTCCAACGGCTCTGACGAACGAACGGAAAGTTATTTTTGAATTCTCTTTTCGATTATACTATATATATATATATATATATATATTATATATATATATATATATATATATATATATTATATATTGTTTCAGGTCCAGGCAATAATATTGTCAGTTAGCTGTGAACCATTGATTGCCCATGACGATGACTATTAGGCCTAGTTGTGCTATTGCTTCCCTTGAGTTTGGCTTAGGCCTAATGACTCATCCTCATAGTGCTATTGTTCACACATAGCTCATTATTTTAAAAAGAAAAACTTCATCCATTTTAGTGCTTAACTTCAATGCTGAAAGACTCGTGCACTTGAACTAGTGATTACATGCAAACTAGCCACACAAAGCTCTCTTGGAAGTATCAACATTGGGGGGTTCTGACACCTGATGCATTCAGACTATTCAGTCTCATAATGTTTTAAATTCGTATCCTCCAGCCATGCAAAATCACTACGGTATCACTAAACGGTAGTAAATCAGTCCAAAGCATTTAAATCTTCCCAGCTGTAAATGCCATTAGCTGTTATAGTCTGTGTTGCTATAATTTGTTGATAACACATACCCATGTCGTGTAGAATACTCTCAATTGTGTGTGGATGCATGTAGTATATGTGTTAGTTGCGTGGTGCTTATGGGGTTCGCTCCGGCACAGATGTGGCGAAGGCGGGAGGAATTCGGGAGCATCACCAGTATATTCACTACAAAACCTAGACTACACCACTGCAGAAGAGGGTTTTACATTGCAGACGCTTGTTTTTTGAGAGTGGCATTACGCCTCTCAGCGGTGACGGTCTGTCGACGACAGACGCTTATGACGTCAGCGAATGACCGATGATGTCATGATGGAATTACGCCTCAGCGTGACGTCACAGCGTCGCCATGCAAACGAATGTAAAATTAGAAAATCGCCCAAAATTCCCAAACCTGTCCATCTGGCGCGATCTCACATAGCCCATGCTGTTCATTAGACACAGAGCACCCGCATCATAAAATGGCGACAAATCCGTCCGGCAGTTTTGGAGGAGATACGTCAAATTACGCGCAGCAGTTAACAGAAAATAATATACGTAATAATATATATAATATTATATATGATTATATACATGTATTAATTCATGGAATGGCCTCTTTGGAAGAGGTAGTGGGCCGCAGAAAAAGTAGACAAGTTTAAATTAGAATTAGATAGGAACCTTGAAGTTATGGAATCGAGGGGATGGGAATGTTGATCGGACTTTTCGGTCGTTTGAGCAGGGCCGGATTAAAGCTGGTGGCGGCCGTGTTCGGGTGCTGCTAGTGGGGCGCCCTTCTAGTATGTTTAGTTATCAACTAAATTTGCAGTGTATTTGTTTTTATTCACCATAAAAGAAGGAATAAATGTAGATCTCTCACATAAACATGTGGATAAACACTTAAACAGGTAATAAAACTTTTCGAGCTTTACGATTAGCGAATCGTCGACGATGATTGCAGAAAATCCATTCCACGAAGAATGGTGACTTCCACAATTAAAACATAAGAAAGGTACTTAAATGTTGATATCACACAAACATGTGGATAAACACATTAAACATGATTGTATAAACACTTTTCGAGCATTATGACTAGCGAAATCGCGAATTAGTGCAGAAAAACCATTTTACGAAGATGTCACTCTCACATTAAAACATAAGAAAGTAACTTATAAGTATACTTGGATATCACATAAATATGTGGATAACAACCTTAAAATGTATAAACCTTTTCGAGCCTTACGACTAGCGAATCGCGAATGAGTGCAGAAAATCTCCATTCCACGAAGAATGTCACTTCTCACAAAGACATAAGAACAAGGTTGGTTCATGTGATGCTGCTTATGGATTGACGCAGAAGGTGTACTCACTATATTCAGTTTCGAGAAAGATCTTTCACCCGTGCAATTAGCGAGTGAAGGAAAGTGAGTGAAGCGGAGGAAACCTTTCTGCAAAATCCAATTTTTTCTCGGGGAGCTTGTGGTGGCGGCCCCCTTTGGTGGGCGACCCTGTTCAGCCGAACACTCTGAACATGCCTAAATACGGGCCTGCGTTTGAGCATTGATGGGGTGATTGTGTGATGTGTATGGAGTGCTGTTGGTAGGGGTCTTGTCAAGGGGGGTTGTGTGGTTGAATGTTGTGTGTTTTTGACCAAGCCCATACCCCTTCTGAGGGAAGAAAAAAAATACAAAAACTACAAAAACTAAAAAATATCTTTTTCATTTATTAAAAACATTTGTTGCATTTTTCCCTTAGATCTTGTGTAGATAAATTAGTATGGTGTCCGTGCAGGCATATAGGGCGCTGAATGGCCTCCACCTGTGTTAGATTTCTTGTATTTCCAAATATACTAGAAGATAACCCACACAAAGGCGGGGGCATATCACGGATGTGATGCGGTGGTATATCGCGAAATGAGTGCCTGTTATCGAAAAAGCAGAGCATACTTACTAATGTTAACCCAGTCCACTGCAACGATGTTATCCATGTTGTTGAAGCCGTCGTTGGGTTGACTCAGTTGTGGCAGTATTTTAATACACTCCATCGATTGGCACAACGGCGATAACGCCACACTACAAATGGCCGTGTGAGAAGACGGGATTGGTCAGATTAATGGCCATGAAAGTGAGGGTTTGTCCCTGGCTCTTGTTAATGGTCATCGCATACGCTGGTCGTATTGGGATTGGCGTCGTCGTAGATCAAAAGCAGTCCAGAGTCCGATGGGGTAGAGAGTTATTCTGGGAATGAAGACGTATTTGCCGTCTTTTTGCCGGTCATGATCTCGGCCTCGATCAGCCGGCTTCCAAGGCTGATTATGCGCAGTCTCGTTCCGTTCAGTAATTCATTACGCGGGTCCAAATTTCTGAGCAGTATTGTTTGGGGTGGACACTCGAAGACTGAGTTTATGTGGTGGTAAGCCGCTGGTGTTAATGAGTTTAAGAACTCCGTCGGACAGAGGTTACGTCTGTCCTGCATCAGATACGCTGTCAGCACAGATATGTCTGCGTTTCGCCAGCCAGGAAGGTTTGTAAGACTTTATCGTTGATCATGTCAACATCTCGTTTGTCGGACACAGTTTTTCTCTGCTGGAGTCGATTGTAGTCAAGTCGGGGGAAAACAGACCTGATGAGCTCGTTGACCACCACAATAATGGGATCAATGCAGATTTCTGACGATAGGGCATATTTTTGCACTTCCCTACATCTGCATTTGTAGGTTTTCTGTCGTCCAATCAAACAAGAAAAAATTGAAAATCGTTGATAGAGTGGTGTTTGGTGAGACGGCCCACAGAGATCGCATGTTAATGGTGAGGTGAAATAATTGAACCTCCAGCCGAGAGGACGATCTCTTCAGGTTACCTTCGACAATGTCGCCTCAACGTCCATGTCCTTGATGAACTGGAAACACTGCCTCTGAAATCATCACCAAAAGGACGATGAAAGCTCCGAAAGACTTTTCCGCTCCATAATGTCGCAGAATGGTGCGATGCAAGCATTCGAAGATCTGCTGTGTCATCATTGGAGCTTCTTCCCAGATTTGAAGGCATTTCTTTGATCAGGTGTATGCCAATGCAGAGTTCTTTGGATATTTGCACGTGCTGTGTGGCTGTAATGATAGGTATATGATATTTGAACTGAAGAATGAGCAAGTTCGCCTACCCGTCCACACAACCTAGCCGCTATCCCGGAAGATGCTACATGTGAGTGTGGTGAGCTTTCATGGAACGAACGCTGTGTTGGATGGTGTTGTAAAGAAACGTTTTCCAGTGCCCCCAGGGCCACTGACGAAGAACACTGCCCCATTCTTCATTGTCACATTTTGCATCACCGCTTCCGTATACACCTTGATCTTGATTGAGGAGTTCGTGCAGTTGTGATCCACCTTATTTTCTTCTGCTTGAACAATGTAGTCATCATGAGAAAAGAGGATGGATCATGTTCGGCAGTGGTCACGTGGCTGAGTTGGGGCATGTCAGGGTAATCTTGCAATGATTTTCCATGTGTAGCCAGGAGTTACTCGAGGGGCTCCTAGGGTCCTGTTGTGTTTAATTCGTCGTCGGTCAATATGATGCCAGCCGGTTGGCATTTGGTGTATGTCCTCGCTAAACATTGTCTAATGAGGAGAAATGTTGGCAGGTTTTGGCAGGTTTGCAGAATAAGAGATATAGTGACGAAGAGAGTGCGCAGTTGAGTCTGGAAACCTGACATGGCAGCCTCTCGAAGCAGTCATGCCATTCGCGGTCGTTTCCAAGAAACCTCGACCAAATGCTGTCGCTTTGAATGTGTCCGAATGGTGCCTCGAGGGAGTCGCCATAGATCTTCGAATGATGTACATCCATGTGAATATGCAGTGGCAAACGAAGATAGAATTGTTCGATTTCTGATGGACTGAACACTGTATAAGCATCCATTGTGTCTCCCCGTTTCCGAGGCAACCATTTGCACATAATCCTGTTCCACGTGAAGTGTGCTGTGAACTCATGGTATGGAACAGAATGGGCTTCGGGGTGTCGCGGTTACAGATAAACCATGCGGCAAGGGTTGTTTCTTTGGCATGGTCTAAGCTTCTGCAGCCTGTCCAGGAACATAGACGACTATTTTGGTTCAGAAGATGGATATCCAACTGAATAGACGGTGATCGTTTTTGTAGATCGTATGACAAACGCCAGCAGCCTTCGCATGCGGAAACGTACCCTCGCGTCCACAAACCGGTTGATCTCGTTCATGTTGTTGTCAGTTTGTTGTTGATCGTCTTCACATACAGCGGCCATAATATGATCTGGTAGTTTATAGACATATTTGTAAAGATACTTGACTGACGTGATCATCGAGCAGACTTCATCATTGATGTGGCCGTTTATATACTTGGAGGAAGGTACGGGTATTAAGAAACGACCCAGCGGTTATCAACGTTCACTCTGTTTTTTTGTACTGAGGTGGAATCCGCTCCTTCTGTAAACGGTAGCCATCATGATGTTTTGCGTCATTTCGCAGAATTGCTTGGAAATTGTTTCGTGCATTTGCCTTGTTCATGCAAGGCCATCGAGGATTAGCCGTCGCGGCATGGTCGTGTATCAAGTTCTGTACGATCACAGTTTATCATCTACAGGTTCTGGCGATGGGTTGGGAGATTTTCTGGCCATGGACAAATTTGTATAATGTCCCGTGATCGAGGCTTATTTTTGGTGAGAATCACCATACGTGTGAAGGTGAGGCAAGGCCCTCGTTTCTGAAATCCATATGCGACGTACACGAGAACTTTCCGAATATTTGACCAACCACAATATGTGTTAGGGAAATGCCTTGTTTTTTGATTTGAAAGATCTGGCTACGAATGGTCTGGTCGATCAGGTGCAACCTGATAAAGGGACATAAACGCATTCTGGATATCGATTTCCCATTTGGGTTGCAACGTAATGTTAAGAAGAGGTCAAGGTTTCGAGTATCGCCGACGATAGCCATTCGAATCTGATAAGTTGATTGCACTATTTTGTGGACTTCCCGGTAAATGTATGACAGAACGGACACTCCGGGCGACCGAATTGCAGCTCTGTCAGTATCGCAGCGCGACTGCATTCAATAGTCCTTGAATACAAGCCACCCGCAATTGCGTTGATTATGGTAGACGTAAGTTCAGGCGTCCTTGTTTCAACGTTTTGCTTGTTTAGTCGTCACAATATTTGTTGTAGTACACCACGACGTAGTATTACATTAAAGTTACTCCTCCATCGCATAGTGGTAAGCGTAGGAAACTCCATATGTAACTGAGCATTTGTCCAATCTGCGTTTATTGATGGTAAATTTGTCGAGCCAGATCGTCCCCATGTGGTAGGAGCACCAGTATGAAGAGGGTCATAGATCTGAGATGAGTCTCATTGGATCTGCGGATAATGTCACGATTTTCCGGGACCAGGGTTGCTCGGGATTTAGTACATACCGAGTTGTACACGGCACCACAATTGTTTGTTGGAATATTGATTTGTTAAGGCAGACCTTGGGCCGAGTTACTACTCAGAATTTGCAATACAACAATAAATCCGGCTAGTCCACTAACGAGAGAGTACATTTCATCAAGAAATTGTATTGTTACGGTACCACGGAGTCAAAACACTGAGATGTAAACTCCACAATGATTTGCACTAAACAATAGCTTTACATTTCTCATATATATAATATATATAATATATTAATATATTATATATATCGTATATAATGCTTTGAAAGGGAGTGCAGGGGTTGATAAGGCCATTAGGCAAAAGAACTCAACTCAATACGTGTCCACTGGGTTGAAAAGAGAATGCAAATCAAATGGCAAAAGTTGCAGTGTATCACCGCAGGTCACCTTGTTTCATAGTAAGGACATTCCTTTTTATCAATATTTAGGTCAAAAACTCCTTGGATAAAGGGAAATAAACTGAGCAGCCAATTTGGACTTTAGCATAAAAATTAAATTTATAAAGCACAAGCAACAATTATAATTGAGAGTACATGAAATATAGATTATTTTTCTTCGCACAGAGGTTTTGGATTGTATTCGTCACTCGTCCATGAACGCTGCCAAGAGCTCCTGGGGGTGATAGATGGGATAAGAGCATGTTAACAGCGATATCGGGGATCATATTTTGCACCTTGGCAATTAGTAGCAAGGTGAGGGCATGTCAAGCATTCTCGTCTCCACGTGACGACCTAATGTTTAGGACTTTGCCACACATGAAGACAACAACCTCGATAACGTGACATTCCCTCAATTGAACGGCACACCTCCCACGCGAGGATGAGGCATGCAAGCATGTTCATCTCACACACGATGACGAATGTGTTCAGGCTGCCGCACACGAGACATGCTCATTGGAAATAAGGACCTCCAGCTTTGCGGCCTGTAGGCTCAATTTTGCATGTTATCGCTGTGTTTACGTTCGGTTAACCAGGGAAACAAGGGCAGGCGAGTAAAGTGTGGCTGTGCACACATAACAGGGCGTGAGCCCATGTGTGGACAATTCTCGAGCACGCAAAATACATGAACCTCAAGACACCCATTCGACGCAACGGCCATCACTCATCCTTACAATCACCCCCTTTTCCAATATCACGCTCATGCTTCCATCACATCATTCATCCCTATTAAATCACACTCGACGTTCATCTACATGGGTGACTACCCTCGCGTTCTCTGTGCAATCATGCACATGTCCATTATTCTGCGAAGTTTGTTTGTATTTTGTCCCTGAAGCGCCAATGTTAGCATGGTCACTAATCCCTGTACCATAAAATAGATTCACATTTTCAGGAGGCCAGGCCACTGCTGTTTGAGGGCCGCAGGAACACAGCGTGGCAAAAGCAACGCACATAGTGGCCCCTGGAACTTTTGTTCAAGTCCATCACATACGTATTCAGTTGACTGTAAGAGCGCTCCAACAAAACAGTTGTGATAAGAAACGACTCGCGTGACATGCGACTTAGCATCACCAAAACCGGTCTAGTTAAACATACACCTGCATGGAGTAGGCAGAGAAATGTAAATATGTCTAACTTAGAACAAGATGAACGTCTTTTTTTAGAAGTCCGGAACTGGCTTCTAAGTTTTCGATTCTGCAGATTAATATTTACAAATCAACTTAAGTTTAAGACGAATACTCTCAGGTGATCGCACATGTGAAATCAGATAAAGCAACAAGCTGCTCGTCCTCCAGGCATTTATGACATTGTCAATTGGTACCCAATCTGTTTTCTTCCGATCGATGAACACACTTCGATAATATGAGTGATTTTAGGAACAGTGAAAAATAACTCTATCATGCAGAAAAATATTGTGGCCTGTTACAAGTCAAGACATGGTTGAGCAGGCCAAAAAATATGGCGGGATTCAGAACCTTAGTGAGGTTCGTAGGAAGCCTTAAGGACCCCATAGAAGGCGTGACCGAAGGAATTGGGCACCTGATAAAGGACATGATTTAAATCAGGCCATTAATTATCTCATAAAGGGGTGTTTTAAATTCCCAAACACCGGCAATTTTTCAGTCATCACTTCAAAGTTTTTTTAATGCATGACGTTTCCAGGGCTCTAGTTTAATGGTTTGGAGTGATGGATGGAGCACATCTGCCACACAACACACACTGATCTGACACATACAACACTGACATTATTAGTATAAGATACATACAAACGCATGTATACGTACATACTGTATGTACAATATATCAGACTCATAACATTTCTCTCACATGACATAAGGTGGAGGGAATATCCTAAGTAAGCTCTGCATCTAATCACTTTGTCCAAGGTGGCTATGAGATTTTCCGACAATTAACTCGCAGTACTCTTCCAGCCAAAAGAAGCTGCAATACAGCACACAGGAAAGCTTACAAAAGGCAAACCTGTTGACTGTTTCAAAATCCTAATGGGTTCTACTAGCCGCAGGCATTCACAAGTAGCACATGCATGAGAATCCCGAATGTGACTGCCCTCGCACAGGACCGGTTTCTGTACAGTTGTTGGTGATCTATATTGACAGACGTAGACGCAGCGCGCACACATGGAAGTACCAAGTCCCAAAAATAAGTGACATATTGCGCATTTAACATACAATCTCAAAACCCAAGTCTGTCTCTCACTCTGTCATTGGAGGAAATCCAATCAGCTTCTCACCTAATCAATTACCACAGGTGGCTTAAATTTCATAAAATAAAACGCCCCTGCTCTCCAGACAAATAACAGCTGCATAAAGTAACCATGAGAAAGTTATCAAGGTAAGCTCTCAGTTGTGTGCATTTCTGTCTTGCTGACAGGGTGTCCATATAGTCTTGGTGCAACTTGTGAACTTTTGATGCCACACGTGATAGAAACAAACTGGCAAATGGCTATGTGAAAGCGTTAATTCATTCAAGTTTGTGTTAATGTTATGCTGTTACCGCATGCGATGGAGTGAAAAGTGGGGTTAAGCAATTGGTTCATGGTCCTGTCCTCATCTGTCATCTGTGTAATATTTTGTCTATCATTGTCAATGTTATGATCGAGGAACAACTTATATTTGGCAATGTGATATTTTGAACACGAATCAGAATATGAAAGCCAAACAAGTTTTCCGTTTTAACATACTTTGGCTTTCAATTCATCTGATCGTGCAATGCAAAGAGTGGAGTGAGAATAATATTTTTTACTCTGTTGATGGCCGGCAAATTCAAAATCAAATTTGAAATCAATCAAGCAGGAAACCTACTGTTTTTAAGATGGCATAAAGGACACATAACCACAAGCCGATAACTAGTGGTGATGTGTTAGATAAGGTGTTGTAGAAAGACCTGGCGGCAGAATGGTTGGTAAAAACGGAATTAATTTTCTTGCATACGAGTGATTTTTTCAAATTTCTTTGATTTAACTTGATTACATACTTGAAGACTGTAGAAACAAATAACCTATCATAATACTTGTCAAGAACCCAGTTTTGCAGTACGGTTACATTCATTTAAACAAGTAAATATGACTAAAATGTCATATCCGTCATTGTTTATGTTATTTTTCTGTATGGGGTTAAAGGGGCGAGCCCATATATATGTACAACTAAATGACGCCAGTCTTTCCAGTCGCCACTTTTGTTCAAATTTTGAAATAAGTGAGGGCGACATACATGCTATAATGTGCTGTGCTGTGCCAGGGATTCTCGAAAAAAATGACATGCATATGGTAGGGCCTCTTTCGTTATCTGTGTGGCCAAGTTTGAAGAAACAGTCGGTAAAGATGCCATGTCGAGAATGGTGAGGACGGTGTGTTTAACATCAGGTTTTTTTTTCAACTAAAATGGCCACTAGTCTACCAGTTTGTCCATCTTTTGATCAGATCACAAAATGTTTAGGCTGGTGCCAAGTGTGAGCCGTGTTGTAGCTGGTGCGTCGCCAAGTTTGAATCAAATATAGACGCATGGCATTTGGAGAAAAGGTTGGGGACAGCGTTTAAGTAACAAAGATTGGCACCGCTGCGCCATGCTGGATCTGATCTCCCGAACAAATTGGAAATGCAAATTGCATGCCGAATCATTCCTTTATTGTGTGCCAAGTTTGAACAAGATTGGTGAATCATGTCTGAGAAATTGGTTGAGAACATGTTCAACATTTGTTTTGTAAAATAGCTGCAAGGCCGCGGTGCAGTCCGGCCATCTTGGATCTGATCTAGAAAAAAATGACGCTCTTATGGTAGTGTCATTCTTCTTTATTGTGTGCCAAATTTAGAAACACTCGGTGTATGGTATGTCCGAGAAATTGTTTAAGGAGTGTCAACATAAGTGAGGGTGGGGTGCGGTTCAACAATAAATGGCTCCAATGGCGCCTATCTTTGGGATCTGATCTCGAAAAACAAATGAGGTTTCTAAATGTAAGTCCATTGCATTCTTTATACAGTTTGCAATATTAGATTAAACAAGATCGGTGACTGTATCTGCCGAGACAATGGTTGAGGACTGTGTGCGACACCATGTGTCTTTGTTTTACAACTAAAATGGCCGCAGTGCGGCCTGTAGCTGGGATCTGGGTCGAAAAAAATGATGTTGCAGATGTATACGTGTGTCGTTCTGTGATTCCTTTGTGCCAAGTGAGAATAGAAATTCATTCCAGACATGTCGACATGATTGGGTGTTGGGACGTGCTCACGGCACACGACGACTGCACACATGTATGCGACGAAATGATAATCGAGACCAAATCATAGCCTCATTTTCCGATCAAAGTCAACAGGGCTAATTGAACGTTATTGTGAGTGGTGGACAAAGGTGGTGGTTCGTGGACCTGCTTAAGCGACACTTCAATATACTAATGTTCGACATTTTTGTTCATCGATCGTTAACAAAAATCGATTGTTTAAAAGTTATATTAAAAAATTGATATATAGAAATCTCATCGATCGTTAAAAGTTATATATAAATTTGAAGTCAATACTGCACAGGGTATCGATGTTCTATACTGAATCTATCTAATTACCGTCTCGCTGATGAAGAGTGTCTCTGAACTCTCTAAACTCTCTAGATGAAGGAGAGGGTATTGCATTTGGGTTGCATTTGTTGTTGACTGTGTGCAAATCGAAAGATTTTTTTCGATTTTGTTTATTCTGTCTGTTTGTCCTGTTATCACTACAGGCCTACAAGACAAATCGAGGGGAACTTCACACAAGTATTCCCCAAGCATGAGTATAACAAGTGTTGTTAAGGAAATAATTGGTCAGATGGTTTGCGAACCACTTATATGGAGTTGAAAAAAAACTTTAGAATGGTGTTTCTCTGGAACGCTTAATAAATCGAACGTAAAGGCTTTATAATTATGATGCTAGGTCTTAGTTGAGGAAACCATTGTTTTATATATTTCAACCGTGATAGGATGCATGGTCTGGCAGCCAGAATTATTTTATTATTGATATAGGTTCATTGTTTTTTTATTGTACTTTTTTTAATATAAAGCTCACTTTCGCGTGTGCTGGATGGGTTTTGAGAGTTTGAGGTAGCAGCTGAAATGCACAATCCTATCCAGGCTCCTGCTCTGAATGACTTCATCTTTGCTTTTTTTTGCTAGTTTTGGGTTCCTTCTTATTAACTCTCAATGCAGGATGTTACCGATTATGGTCTATCTATTTGACTTGACATGAATTACGTTAAATCCCATTTACATTCAGTTGTATAATGACAATATTTTTTTTGTAAAAACGTTGGTGGGTCAGGTTGGTTGTCCTTCAAAGGCGGGTTGCATGGGTTCAATAAGTGGGTACGTGGGTCTTGGGTACCGTCATCACTGCAGCATTTGTGAAGTAGCAGTATAATTTGTGTCTCTTAGAATACGTAACACCCAAGACAACAAAGGCACACAAAACTGCACACAAAAACCACCACAAAAGCAAGTCCTGGCGAAGTGTCTGCAATCTCTGATTGCTCTTTTTTTCGTTATTAATTTTTGTTTTTGCCTGTTGGTTTAAACTCACAATTTCGTGGGTTTCTTTGATGTGTTTGACATTTTCTAAATGAAGTAAACTTCTACAATCAGTGGTTAAGTCAACCCACACTTACGACTTGGTGGGACGAGAAAAAAAACTCTCAGGAAAGTTGAAACATTAGAGACTCATAAAAATCAAAAATGTTTTTCCTGGGTTTTTGTTCTCCTCAGCGAGGTAGCACATCATATGATCCTTACTTCTTCTTCTTTTTTTTCACATAATCTCCGAGGTGAAAAGGATCTGTTGTACATCAAGTGAATTTCATATATTTTAGTGTTTAAATACCAGTGGCTTAAATTATTGGTTTCTTTCTTCATTTGCAGAGGAAATCAGCAGACAGCCCTTCACAGCAAATTTAAACTGTTTGAAAAATGGGTTTGTATGTTTTAATGCGTTGGGACACAAATCGCTCTCAGGCTGACATGGATCATTTGTGGGAAGACTCATGTATAATTCGACACTCAAGCTCATCCTGGGTCATTATAGTGGGAGTGTGGTGGAGACTCTCCTGCCGGGCTTCTGTAATATCACTTCCTGGAGTGATGGTGCCTTTGCTTGGATTAGCAGTCAAGAGGCTACAGAAATTGCTTCAGCCAAGAATGAAGCCAGTTTCTCTTACCTTCAGCATTGCATAACATTTTTTACTCATTGGTCTGGCGTTCA
>CM068953.1:147157683-147174144 GCA_035128595.1 Eptatretus atami
TGGACTTTTTTGTTTCACAGCCTACAGTTTTCATCGAAACTTACTCAAACTTGGCATATATATGTATAAATACCCTGCGCAGACAGTAACGATGTCCGATTTTGAAAATTCCTCCGAGAAAAAAAAGTTATGACGTCAAAATATCTCCGCTAATGGAAATCGCCAAAAAATTATCTCCGAAACTAGGTAAGCTTTTTGGAAAAAATCCCTTTTTGTTTTTTTGCGGGAATCGAACAGGGCATTAGCAGAGATGAATTACCACACATATGATGCATCACCATGACGTCATATCATTTTTTATGAAGTCATTCCTATTTTTTGACATTTTTTGTTTTTGTTTCATTTGTTTCACAGCCTACGTTTTATCGACTTTTTTTTTGTATACTTGTCGAGGCTCGTATGAGAGCTAACACAGCCATATCAGGGGGGGGGGGCATGAGACAGGAGGGGAGGGAGTGGGAAGGACAAAACAGTGGAGAACAGAGACATTAGGAGATCTGTGGAAGGGAGGGATGGGACGGGGAACATGGGGAATAGAATATGGACATTACATGGACTTTCAGGAAGGAAAGCAGGGAATTTGAAGGAGTGGCTTGGGTGGATTATCGGGGTAGAAAAGATCGAGGATTTCGATGGGGGATGATAGAGGTGGTGGTGAACAGCTGTTTTGAACGCCTGGAGGGAAGAATGGGAATGAATAGAGTAGGGAGTTTATTCCAAAGGCGGGAAAAAGGAGGAATGAAAGGAGTGAAGGTGAGCAGTGATTCGTGTTTTTGGTAGTTTTACCAGAAGGGGGTTGTTGGCGGACCTTGAGCACCCTGTGGAAATGTGGTGGGGACAAATCGCAGAGAGAGCAGGGGGGGCGAGGCTGGAGAGGAGACGGTAGAAGACAGAAAGACTACCGACCAACCTGCGGTGATTGAGTGAGAGGCCCAAAGACTCAACCTCATTGCGGGAAGATGCCAATGATCCGAAATGCCTTGGTTTCTACAGCGTGAAGCCGAGAAGGTGGGAGGGAGGAGCACCAGCCCAGAAGGGAGAGCAGTACTCCATCAGGCTGCGGACAAAAGCTTTGTCAGTGGTCAGGAGCTCAGGTGGGGAGAGAGACTTTGCATGATGGAGGATTCCCAGTCGGCGACTGACTTTGGAGGCGAGGTTTGAAATGTGGCTTTCCCAGAAGGTCATGGCGATAAGTGGACCGAGCTTGAAAGAAAGGACTTCTTCCAGAGAATTGTTGAGAAAGTGGATGGGGGGGGTTTCTAAAGGGTCCTTTCGAAGAGACATAGTGAGAGTGTGAGATTTGTCCTGATTGAAAGACTTGTTCCACGTGTTGGACCAGTTTGTGATTTTATCCAGATCAGCAGTGAGCGAAGACGCTGCTGCTTGCCGTTCTGAGGGATGACCGATGGTACGGCAGAGGGTGGAGTCATCAGCAAAGAGATATAGAGTCACTCTACCCTGGATATGCTGCTTCTGCTCTCCCAACAATGGATGGAAGCCTCAATGCCAGACAGGAATCCGAGTGTATCCCTGGACATATCACGTGCTTTTGACACAGTCTGGCACCCTGCCCTGCTCACCAAACTCTCTTCCTATGGTATCCAAGGCCATCTCCACTCATAGCTCGCAGACTTCCTCTCCTGTCACAGTCAATGTGTGGCCCTAAATGGAGTTCTTTCATCCCCCCTTCCTGTCCAGGCTGGAGTTCCTCAAGGTAGCGTTCTGGGCCCTGTTCTTTTTCTGGTTTTCATCAATGATCTCTCCGACTCTCTGGAAAATCCTCTATATCTCTTTGCTGATGACTCCACCTCTGCCGTACCATCGGTCATCCCTCAGAACGGCAAGCAGCAGCGTCTTCGCTCACTGCTGATCTGGATAAAATCACAAACTGGTCCAACACGTGGAACAAGTCTTTCAATCAGGACAAATCTCACACTCTCACTATGTCTCTTCGAAAGGACCCTTTAGAAACCCCCCCCATCCACTTTCTCAACAATTCTCTGGAAGAAGTCCTTTCTTTCAAGCTTCTGGGTCTCACTATCTGCCATGACCTTTCCTGGGAAGCCACATTTCAAACCTCGCCTCCAAAGTCAGTCGCCGACTGGGAATCCTCCATCATGCAAAGTCCTTCTCGGCCCACCTGAGCTCCTGACCACTGACAAAGCTTTTGTCCGCAGCCTGATGGAGTACTGCTCTCCCTTCTGGGCTGGTGCTCCTGCCTCCCACCTTTCTCGGCTTCACGCTGAGAAACCAAGGCATTTCGATCATTGGCATCTCCCGCAATGAGGTTGAGTCTTTGGGCCTCTCACTCAATCACCGCAGGTTGGTCGGTAGTCTCTGTCTTCTACCGTCTCCTCTCCAGCCTCGCCCCCCCTGCTCTTCTGCGATTTGTCCCCACCACATTTCCACAGGGTGCTCAAGGTCCAGCCAACAACCCCCTTCTGGTAAAACTACCAAAATCACGAATCACTGCTCACCTTCACTCTTTCATTCCTCCTTTTTCCGCCTTTGAATAAACTCCCTCACTCTATTCATTCCCATTTTCCCTCCAGGCGTTCAAAACAGCTGTTCACCACCACCTCTTATCATCCCCATCGAAATCCTCGATCTTTTCTACCCCCGATAATCCACCCAAGCCCACCTCCTTCAAATTCCCTGCTTTCCTTCCTGAAAGTCCATGTAATGTCCATATTCTATTCCCCATGTTCCCCGTCCCATCCCTCTCCCTTCCACAGATCTCCTAATGTCTCTGTTCTCCACTGTTTTGTCCTTCCCACTCCCTCCCTCCTGTCTCATGCCCCCCCCCCCTGATGTGCATTGTGTGTTAGCTCTCATACGAGCCTCGACAAGGTATACAAAAAAAAAGTTTCGATGAAAACTGTAGGCTGTGAACAAATGAAACAAAAACAAAAAATGTCAAAAAATAGGAATGACTTCATAAAAAATGATATGACGTCATGGTGATGCATCATATGTGTGAATTCATCTCTGCTAATGCCCTGTTCGATTCCCGAAACAGAATTCAAAAAGCTTACCTAGTTTCGGAGATAATTTTTTTGGCGATTTCCATTAGCGGAGATATTTTGACGTCATAACTTTTTTCTCGGAGGAATTTTCAAATCGGACATCGTTACTGTCTGCGCAGGGTATTTATACATATATATGCCAAGTTTGAGTAAGTTTCGATGAAAACTGTAGGCTGTGAACAAAAAAGTCCACAAGAACAACAACGTGAGTAAGACTTAGAGATCCTCCATGAGGATCTAAAAACGTTTTTATGAGAGTCAACAGTAAACTCCATATTATGTATATATTTCCATTGGACCGCTTGGTCAACTTTATGATGAAAAACCAGATATCAGACTCATTACTCAGTTGTTCTCAAATTAAAAATTATTCTGCAGAATACATTCAATCTCAAGAGCAAAGATTCACTGAATGATTTTCTTTTTGAACTATGGAAGTCACTTTCAACTGCACTTGGGAGAACGGAATTGTTGGGAAAGACTTTTGTCTGAACAATGAAAGCCTAAATGAAATGAACTCAACATTTACAGATGTCTCAGAACTCAGAGAATCGTATAGTGTGTATATTGGCTGTGAATGCAATTGCACATGCTCTGCATGATTTGCACACGTGTGAATATGGACAATCACCCTTTACAAACGGTTCTTGTACAAACATATTTGAATTTGAACCATGGCAGGTGAGGAATTGTATTAAGTATCGAGTATTGCTTCTTTGGTGACTGTGAGCCTTGTTTTTGCTGGTAAGTTTCAGATGCATGTTCCACTCATTTATTTATTTTTGTTGTACCAAGTCAAGGCTCGTGTAAAAGCGAACACACAGAAACATATAACAAGGCAGGAGACAAAAAGGGTGGTGAGGGAAGCATAAAATACTGGGAAACAAAGAAAATAGGAAATCTGTAAAAGGTAGGGGGTGGGGCAGGGTACACGGGGTAAACAAGATGGTACCAACGGGACTTTCATGAAGGAAACAGGGAATATGAAGGATATGGGTTTGAGGTGGATTAACGGATGTAGTGAAGATCAAGATTTTGGATGGCAAAAGATATGAGATGGTAAAGAATAGCTGTTTCAATATCTGGAGGAGGAGAAGAGATTGTGGAGTTGTTCCAGAGACAGGAAAAAAGAAGAATGAAAGGGTGAAAGTGAGCAATGATTCTTGATTTTGACAGTTTCATTAGAAGTGAGTTTTTGTCGGACCTTGAGTGCCCTGAGGATATAAGGGGGTACAGATCACAGACAGGGCCGGAGGGGATCGGGGGCAAGGCTGGAGAGGAGATGGTAGAAGACAGAAAAACCACCGACTGCCTGTGGTGAGAGAGTGTGAGACCCAAAGACTAGTTCATCATGGGAGATACCAATGATCCGAAAAGCCTTGGTTTCCACAGCATGAAATCGAGCTCGGTGTGAGGCCCAGAGAGGAGAACAGGACTCTATCAGACTGTGAATGAAAGCTTTGTACGTTGTCAGGAGCTCAGGTGTGCGAAGGAAGACTTGGCAGGACATAGTATGCCCCAGTAGGCAACTGGCTTGGCCACAACTTGGAGATGTAGCTTTCCCAGGAAAGATTATGGCAGATAATGAGCCCCAAAAGCTTGAATGAAAATACTTCAAAAGGATTGGTGAGAAAGTAGATTGTGGGGGGGGGGGGGGGGGTTCAGACGATCTTTTCGGAAAGACGTGGTGAGGGTGTGATATCTGTCTGGATTAAAACACATTCAAGAGGTGGACCAGCTTGTGATTTGCCTGGGTCTGCAGAGAGTGAAGAGGCTGCTGCCTGTCGATCAGAGGGATGAGAGATGGTACGGCAGAGTTGGAGTCATCAGCAAAGAGATAAAAGAGGATTTTCCAGGGAATCTGAGAAATCATTGATGAAAACCAGAAAAAGCACAGGGCCAAGAAAACTGCCTTGAGGACTCCAGCCTAGATGGGAAGAGGAGATGCGAGAATTCCTTAAGAGCCACGCATTGACTGCAACAGGAGAGGAAGTCTGCGAGCCATAAGTGGAAATTGCCTTGGATACCAAAAGAAGAGAGTTTGGTGAGCAGTGCAGGATGCCACACCATATCGAAAGCTCGTGATATGTCAAGGCAATGGCACTGATCTCATGTTTGGTATTTAGGACCACCATCCATTGTTGGTAAAGCAGAAGTAGCATGTCCAGGGTTGAGTGACCTGGTCGAAATTCAAATTGATGGTCGAAAATCAAATAATTTTGGAGAAGAGGAAGGATTTGATGTCGGAAGTGATGATGGATTCCATGATCTTGCTGATGATTGGGAGCAGGCTGATTGGTCCGTCATTACAGGGATCAGTTTTTTTACCTTTTTATGCAGAGTGGTATTGTTTGCTGATTTCCAAACAGATGACAGATAGCGTTCATAAAATGAAAGGGTGAATAGAACAGAAAGATGGTGAGCAAGAGCAGCAGAGCAGGTTTTTAGAACATGAGGGCCAATGCCATCTGGACCGGTTGCAGAATCTGGGTTGAGGTTTGTCACAAAGCTCGCCACCTTGTCAGGAGAACAGGACATGGAGTCCAGGAACACCTGGGTGCGACTGGTTTAGGTGGGTCCAGAAAGGTGATGGGTTTGGAGACACACGATTTAGAAAACAAACACAGAGTTGAGGCATTCAGCCTTTTCGCGTGCAGTGTCAGCTGTGCAGCCATTTGAAGTAAGGGAGGGGGTGAATGGGGATCATACACCAGAAATGGACTTAGACACCGCCAGGATTTGAGTTTTGAGACAGGTTTGAGAGTTCAGACTTGAGATGAGGAAGATGTTTCCTGGCTCTCCTCAGTGTGGACACACACTTGCTCCAAACTTTGTGGAAGGAACTGAGATTGCCTTCAGTAAGATTTGCCTTCCATGTGGCGAAGGCAAGTTGTTTCAGGACACAAGCCTTGTGTATAAAAGAACTCGGTTTCCACAAGTTAGATCAGCATACAAACGGAGAATCTTTAAATCCGTATATACGGAAGAAGAGCATTGAACGATTCACTGAAACAAAGCCCAAAGCAATTACTCTTATACACAATTTGACAATCCAAAGAATGGGAGGGTGAGAAGTATTAGGCAAAATAACTCAAAACTGCAATCGGTGTCCACTTTGGGTGGGAGGGAGAGAATGACACAATCATGGCAAAGTTTGTAGTGTTATCAACCAGGTCACCCTGTTTCTATGCAGCGAGCAAGACCTTTTTTCATCATAAGATATTCCTTTTATCAATATGTAGGTCAAAAGACTCTTGGGAAAAGGGAAAAAATTACTGACAGACAATTTGACTACAGTAAAAAATTGAATTTTTGAAGTCCCAGCAACAATTCAACAAGTGAATAAATTGAGAATACATGATATAATCATTTTTTCTTCCACAAGCCTCAGCACATGCTTCAGTGAACCATGGGCAGGAGGAAAGGTATGACAACTAGAGATGAGAGGGGATAAATCTGTGTATGAGGGAGAGCAAATTTCTTTGAAAGAATTCCCAGCAATCATTTGATGTCAGAGAAAGTAGAAATGGGAGACCAGTCTCGAAGTTTGATGGTTGTTTTCAGACCCTGCCAGTCGGCCTGAGTGAAGTGCCCTCTAGCTACAAACACATAAGTAAACTCCCATCCTTCTTTCCTGCTAGGATGACAGGTGATACAAAGGGGTGAGTAGACTCTCTGATGATCCCTTTTCTTCCAGCCTGCTGTAAGTACTGTGGAACTTCTCCCCACTGTTAAGGTGGCACATGTCGATATGGAACCTTGCTAAAAACGGAAACGTTTTTGGCCAAAACTCCATGAACACACTGATGCTGTTTCTGTGTCAAACATTACCAAAATGCTTCTTGTCCATTAGTTCAGTAATAAGGTGGACGAATCCTGTTCTGCAGAGATATCCTCAACATAGACTTCATTGGCACTCACTTGACTGACTTCAACATCCGTGTCAAACATACATTTCGTCAACACCAACTGGGGTTCTAGGTTTAATGTACACATCTTTATCTCCAAAGTTCGCCATTTCAACAGGCATATGACCACTACTTGAGATGATCACCATGCATGACCAACAGCTAAGCCATTAGGAAGTGGCCCAATGTCTGATTCTACACGCTCCAATAATCCTTCACAGCTTTGTTCTTCCTTTGCAGGCATAAGTGATCCATCTGTCATAAATAACTGTTCATGCTGGACCCATACAGGCTTTCTCCCTGTAACTCAAACTCTGGATACAATGTCATCCTCTGGCCTGTGGTGGAGATTTACAACCAAAAGAGAAAACCCTTTATAACTTAACAGATCGTTTATTATACAAAAACACATATATGTGGAAAGAAGAGCTTGTCTCAAGAGTCCAAGCAGATCTCTGCCTCTGAGCCAGAATGCATGGCCTTTTACACAATTGGAAATTGGAGGGGGTCAGAACATCACAGGGCACTTGACAATCAAATACAAGAAAGCTTTGTTTGCACATGAGGTCCTTTAAGCAAAGAGAAACAATATTGAGCATAATTAAGCAGATTGTATTGAAAGAATGTGTGTCTTCGGTAGGCATGTATGCACAGAAAACTTTAATTTCCTTTAGACAATGATAAGCATTTATCTCAGCATGCAAATGGAGCATCTTGTTTGCACAACTTTTGCAGAAAAATTAGAGGTCAATGACCTCTGCAGTTTGATGAGACTCCTGTTAATAAGAGGACAATGGGAAGACAGAGTTCGTGTTTGTACAATTTTGCAATTGAATGGGAGGCCAGTGTTAATGAGACTGATGCCTCTGGGGACCAGATCCTCTGGCATCACCAAAGTAATTCTCCCCAATTTGCCGACCAAGGTGAAAATTTAAGATTATATTGTTACATCGTTAATTAAATACTTCATCTATTTATTAATAAAACCTTCAGTATGTAATTTATCAAGTATATATTTTAGAGTAACAAATATATCGATGGATACATATTTCCTTTAACTAAACATGGACTAATAACAAGATCTTTCACCAGGTCCAGATGTGCTTGGGCCAGCACGGGTATTAAACATTCGTCATTATTATATGGTTTGAAAGTCATTTGGTTTGAAATGTTCGCTTTGAGTGATACAGTGATGGTTTTGAGCATTTACTAGTGGATTCAGGAGAGCACTTTCTCAACAATGAGAAGGCAAACAAATATAATAATCATTGATCCTAAGTTTTAAACGAGATGTGACAGTTATATGGAATTAAGAAGATCACAGTATATTTGAACAGAGACTCTATTCCACTCATTTGTGGCCTGTCAGGCAGACATTGCAACAAAGAAACCAACAGGCAGTCAAATTTGCAAATGTATGTGTTCTGATGAGACGAGCAGACAAAGAAACGCATACCATGAGCAGTCCATTTCTGCAAATATAAAGAGTTCTGACTGTCATTGTGAGAGACCTATAAGGATAATTATCTTGCAGACAATTGAAATCTATCTCTAATCTATCTCATGCCTTTACCAATGATGTTCCCTGGTGAACCATTTCTTATATGGTGATAAAGTGATCTATACTTTGCAACAGATTTTATACTTCAATATTGTTTAAAAGCAAAATTAAAGACAAATGATGCATAATTTAGAGACAAAGAACAATTATCTCAATATGAAAATATTTTGTTTCAGTGTGATTAATACAGAAACACCAGTGCTTTGCAATAGTCATGTGATCCAGAGAGCTTTTTATTCCCAAAATGTCCATGCTCGTATTTACAAAGATATAATTATTTATTTTTACTTCCACGGCCCATGCCACATTCATTTCATTAAGATGGCCAACACAGAAGTCAAGTTTTCCTCAGAATTCTTGATGAGGTTTCTTAAGAACTGTGGACCATCCTGATCCCCAAATATATTTGACACGTGTTTCAAAATATTACATCTGATAACACCAGGCACATTTTTGTGTTGAGCATATAGTCAGCCATATCACAAACAACAAGAAATCCCATCTTGGGAAATGTCTTTCCAAGCAGAGTTAGATTTAACTCGACATAACAGAAAGTCCTTGTGCCTCAGATATATGCAGAAGTGCAGAAACATCCAGCAGCTCTCCTTAAAAAAAAAGGTGTTCTCTCAAAAAGGATTCAGTAATTTTGGAAACCTTCGCTTCTGTATCGAACAGATATCTGGTTTCCAGGGGGTCCAATCGTGACTCCAACTTCCAGGCACTTGCCAATTGCTTTCTGTAGTAATGAGCCATGATCCCTCTACTTACCTGTCATACGGCCCACAATGACAGGCGCTCCAGTAAGTGTCGACTGGTGAAATTCCGTCTTGCTGACCAGATTCTCCCTGGTGCGGACAGTCCCCGCATAGATGGTCAGTGACCCATAATCCCACAGTGTCTGGGACCATTGTTCTGTTGGAATTGCCCATATTGCCTGCCAGCTCCACCTGATCTCTGTGAGTTCTACAATAGCTTCTCGATTTCCTGCTGTTGGCTTGAAAGCTGTTCACCTTGTTTTTCAATTTCTTTCAGCAGTTACTCTCAGCACTGGCTGTTTCTTGAACTATAACTTCTTTCAATATGCTTGTCTTGACTTGTGGTTTCTGACTGAGACCTAACCACTGTCGGGCTCTATCTCGATTGTCAAAGTAGCTCAATTCAGGGGATTCCATATTAAGACGGTCAATTTCTCTTTATAGGTTTTCATATCTTACAGCACTAGCTCTACATCTCTTCAGTATGATTTCTCTGCTACTTTTAAAGGAGGCAACCATGCAGGCAATTCCATCAATGATGTCGACCAGCTTAAGCAAACATGTCGGAACGTTTTTGTTATCTCCTTGGAGGTATGCAAAAAACTGTTCTTTGGAGCTTGTGATAGGGTGTCATGGTCATCAAAAAACTTTCAAAGAACTCCAATATTGTCTCAGGATCTTCAACTAAATCCTCTCTCCTTCCAATAATTTCTTGTCAAGCTTTTCCAGATGTGGTCCAAGAAAATTGCAACTTGCTGTTTGTTGTTTAACTTCCAAGTAGCCAGCGACGGTGAACGTCGGCAACCCATTCTGTGTTGTAAGGTCACTTGACTTTTCAGGTTTATTGGGAAATGCTCCAAGTTGTGTGAAGATGAAACAAATATGAAGCATTCTTCAGTTGAATTTGAAGCTCCACTTGAGGCTGACGTTGATAGTCTTTGCTCGTCTTTTGTCCCTAAGCTCTCGAAAGAGGTTGCGATTCACTGCTTTTGCATCTGACTCATATTATTCTGCTTCTGCTGACTTTCTGTTTTTCTCCAACTGTTCTTTTAACTTAGCAATAGCAGCTTATAATTCTTCTGAGGTAGCCATAATATTAGAACAACATGGAAGTTATTCAAATATACAGTGGTGGAAAAAAAATCAAATGACTAGTATTACAGAACAGTTCCAAATTCAAACTACAGAAACTGATAATGTTAAATTTCACTCAACCTGCTCATCAGGAATTTTTCTAATTTCAAGAATATAGTGTTCATCAGGAGAAAAGAATAGTTCCAATACTTACAGGGCTCAATCACACCACCAATAGGAAACAATAGGTCCAGAATCTCTAATTTATCAGCAGGAATCAGTCCACACATCACACCAAGTTTATTGAAGGACCACGATGGTCCATCTGGTGATCAGTCTTCTCGAGGATGTGGCTCATACTGGTTGCCACACAGACAGGGCATGTTGTTGCATATTCCACTTCTGACACTACGATGTGACATGGGAAGAATTAAGCAAGACAGGATGATGGTTGATGCTTGCTGCATTCCAATATGCAGGGAATAAAAGAACCCTAACAGATACAAAATGTTATTCATGATAAATACATCGCAGGTAGCAAATGTAATACCTCAAGCAATTGATTGAATGATCCTTGAACAACGATTCAGGCAATTTCCAGCTGTATTACGGCAATTACCTCGAACGAAACAAATGTTGCTTCAATGCTTACAATAAATATATCGTGTATGTAACTACAAATGTATTTAGACAAGTTTTGCAGGCTTGACCCATGTAACACATGAGATATATCAGGGGCAGACAATGTTTACATACTTTCGCAGGATGTGCAGCATGGCACATTTGGACAACCATACATATACAGTACTCCAGGTATACTTTGCTATGGCAAAAAATATCCTCAAAGTCCATATTCCCACAAAGGCAATATAGCTCTGTTTCATTTATTTTAAAATTTTAGAAGTAAAAATTTAGCTTCCCTAAAAAATGTTTTTCAGCTCCTTTTTTATTTACGAAAAGTACACTTCAAAAACAACCTTGGTCAAGATGTATATTTTGATGAAAATGGTGATATGCCTTCTGTGTTTGACATTATAAACTGGCAGAAGGATGGAAAGGGAGGAATAATGTTCACAGTGGTCGGCAGATATGACCCGCAAGCTCCTCCAAATGAAAAGTTGATTTTGAACATGGCTCCATTGTGTGGATCAGAGAGGAAGTTGATGTAAGTGATGGCACAAGAAACCAAAGCAAGTCCAACACAAAATTGAGTTATTCGGTCGATCACACCAATATCACCAAAATATTTATCGAAGTGTTTATCGCTAAGATGTTATAATCTCAGATAAATTTTGAACTCTGTTTTTTTTTTACATGCAAATGACTGATGAAGTGAAAGCAACAATGAAGCTGTCCATTCAAAAACATTATACAAGCACTGCCATTCTTTTCCTCATTTTATCAACCTTTCACATGTATGGCAATTATTTCCATGAATTAATAATTCCAAATTCCTGCCCTAACCTTGGTCGAACTTCAGGCCTGGCCAGCCATTTTGGGAAAAACTTGGGCCAAGCTCCTCCGGCCAACCTCAGAGAACATGGAAATAACTGTGGCCATTAAAGAAGAAGATATTTCTCTTCACCTCATGTTGTCCCCATTTTAACCTAAAAAGTGCGATAATTCACCACCACCTCTTATCGTCCCCCATCCAAATCCTCGATCTTTTCTACCTCCGTTAATCCACCCCAAACCCACCTCCTTCAATTCCCTGCTTTCCTTCCTGAAAGTCCTGTAATGTCCATCTGTATACCCCGTGTTCCCCTCCCCATCCCTCTCCCTTCCACAGATCTCCTAATGTCTCTGTTCCACATTGTTTTGTCCTTCCCACTCCCGCCCCTCTTGTCTCATGCCCCCTTTCTGTGCGCTGTGTGTTAGCTGTCATACGAGCCTCGACAAGGTATACAAAAATATCCATTTCTTTAATTCCATTCATGTCCTTCACATTTCACCAAGTTGTTATAACAGTTTTTTTAATTTAATAATCAAATTTTGTTTCACGTTACTTGTAATTTAGTCCAGGCAACAGTGGATGGCTCCTTAACACTCAATGTACGTACAAACTACTAGGTTTCGGTTTCAATATTATCGTCATTGTTCCTTCACTTGGATTGTACTTCAGTTAAAGACTTGACGTCTTTCTTACATGGTCGGAGGCTCATGGAGCAGTTGCAACATAAATCACAAAATACACAGATGCAGACAAATACATGCACCAACACTAGACTTGGCTTCAATCAAACAGCTGAGCTTTTGGAAAGTGACGCAACTCCCCAGGCGCAGTACATGCCATCTAAAAAAGTTCCCTCCATGTGGCTTCTTTGTTTCCAATCCTTTAAATCATTGGCTCTTAACCTGGGGGGCGTGAGTCATTTCCAGAGGGGGCACGAACCCGGAGAAAAAAGTTGGAATTTCTCGAATTCTTTTTGGAAATCTCTTAAGTATTTGCATAATATCGTGATGAACAATAAAAAAACAAAAGTATCGCCTTTAATAATTTTCGTTTTCTGTTCACTACTGCGCCTACCATTTTCTGTATTAAATAATTTAAAATTTTAATATTTATTTAAATTTTAATATTAAAATTTATATTTTATATAATTTTCAATATTAAAAAAAAAAATTCACAGATTTGCAGTACCCATTTCACACTAAATCATTCATAATGAGTGCAAAAAAGCGGAAAGTATCTTGATCAATATATTCGATTTGGATTTGTGTCCCTCCAAATGGTTAACACAAGAGGTACCTCAGTGCGTAATATGCTACAAGACTCTGAGCAATGATGGCATGTGGCCCACACGCTTGGAACGCCACTTGAAGACAATGCATCCTGCTCTAGCTGCCAAACCCAAGACATTCTTTGAAACAATAAGGCAGTTCTTGAAGCAGTAAGAAGTAAGAGCTTCTCCTGTATTTGCCATTCAGTTGGACGAAACGACTGATGTTGCTCAGTGTTCTCAGCTACTGATTTATGCTCGTTTCATGTCAGGGAAGTGTAAAAGAGGAAATGCTCTTCCGTCATCCCATGGAAAGTTATACAACAGCAAAAGATATTTTTCAAGTGGTATCAAACTTCTCCAGGAAAATCAACTTCGTGGGACTCGCTGGTTGGGGTGTGTACTGATGGAGCTCCGGCCATGCTTGGTTTGCAATCTGGTTTCATAACAAGAGTGAAAGAAAAAAGGTCATCTGCTATAGGTACGCAATGAATCCTTCATCGTGAAGCCTGAGCATTCAGAACTCTATCTGCTGAAATGAGAGATGTCATGAACCCTGCTGTCAAGGTAGTGAACTTCATCAAAGCTGGAGCCTTAAACAGTCATCTCTTAAACAGCTGTGTGTGGATATGGATTCTGAACATCAAGCCTTGCTTTCCACACAAACGTACAATAGCTTTCAAAGGGAAAACATGCTTGGACGGCTTTATGAAACTACAACAAGAAGTGGCAAGATTTCTAGATTCGCAGCAGAAAGTAGATCTCCATGACAAGTTCCAGTCTGAAGGATTTTTGCAATCTCTAGCTTACCTGGTGGACATCTTTGAAGTGTTGAATGCCATCAACCTCAAACTTCAAGGGAAAAACATCAAACAAATCATGCACCATGACGTCATTTGAGCCTTCATGGCCAAACTCGACCTCTGGAAATGTCGAATTCAGAATGGAAATACAGGCAGTTTTGCTAACTTGGATTCTGCTCTCATTCACCAGTTACCTTGATTCTGAGTTAAGAAAACAAATACAATATCATCTGACTGAATTGAAAGCAGAATTCATCAGACACTTTCCCGATATACATGAGAAGCACAAAGCCAACAAATTCATTGGAATCCATTTCAATGTGAAGGAGCTGATATTTCAAGGAAGTGCAAGAGGAGTTTCTTGAGTTAAAGTTCAACTCCTCGCTGAAGAGACTTCAAAAACTGGATCGAGAGACGTTCTGGGTCACGTACCTTCCTGTTTACCCTTTGATCTCACATCAAGCTCTTCGGATTCTGACAATGTTGGATCAACGTATCTTGTGAAGCTAAATTTTCCACGCTCGTTGCTGTCAAGACCAAGTACAGAAACAAGCTGAACGTTGAGGGAACTTGCGTTGTGTCTCTCTGGCATTCGACCACGCATTCAAGATCTGGTAGCGAAGAAGCATTGTCAAGTATCTCATTAAATATGCTGTGTATCAGAAGTGTTGCTTATACAGAAGTCTTTGTTCAATAAAGACTAAAAACACACATTTTTTCGGTTTTCCTTTTAATTCAGGAGGATTTTTAATCATTTGGTTGAAGATGTGAAGGGGGGGTTGGGGCGTGGTGGTAAAAAGGTTAAAAACGACTGCTTTAAATCAAGCAATGAAGCAGCACCTTCAACTCAGCTATGGTCGAATTCTTCAATGTGACAGCCATTGTCGAAATCGAACCACTAACCACTCAGATTCAAGAATGCTCCAGCCATTATGGCACTCAGGTCAGGTCAGGTAAGGGAGCATGCACCAGAGAAGTGCGCCGCTGTATCCACTTCCGCCAGTACTCTATGGACCTCGATCTGGCCATCCCCCAAGCAGATGCCAGGCCCATTTCCATCTCCTTGAGATACTGATAAAACTGCTGCAACCACGAGGAACGTGGTCAGCCCAATGGCCCTCCTCCAATCACGAGGCTCCCTCACTGAGAGAATCTGGTGAGGCAGGATCAGTGTCAGGAAAATGAGCCACATGTCCATACAGCCACAGCTGATGCTCACGATACGCAGGTAACAAATCTCATTTGAGTCTCTCTCAGCAACCGCTCGTTGGACACAAAGTCCAACCAGTGATAGCTCAGGATTCTCTGAAGAGACCTGGTACCAAAGGAATGAAGTCGCCATCTCAGATCCTGGTCAGAGTCCAAGTATCAAATCCGTAGAGCAAGACTGGAAGCACCAAGGACATGAAGACTTGGACTTTCATCCTCGCGCACAGGTACGGCAGCGCCACACTCCATGATCCAGTGAATCCATGACTCCCAAGGCCCGATCCATTACGTGGGTGTCTAAATCTGGAGACTGTGCTGCCATTCCATTACTTGAAGCCTACCGTCTTGGTTATTTCTTCTAAGGGAGTTTGACATAGCCGGAAGTATGTTTGGGTCGTTATATTGCTGTAGGATGAACCCTGACCAACTAGGCGTAGACCAGAGGGTATTTCATGGCGCTGCAAAATGCTGTGGTAGCCCTTTTGGTTCAGGGTGCCAGTCCACTCTGTGCAAGACGCCGACTCTGAATCCAGCAAAAGAGCCCAGAGTCATCAACGCTTCCCTCTCCATGTTTGACAGTTGGTGTCACACACTGAGGAACTATCCTTTTCGCCGAAACGATGGCGTACAAAAACCCTGCGTGATGAACTGAAGATTTCAAATTTTGATTCATCGGTCCATAAGATCTTCTTCCAGTTTTCAGTGGTCCACTGGCGGTGCTTCATGGCCGCAGGCAAGCCTCTTTTTCTTATTTTGCCATCTTAGCAATGGCTTTATACTGCCACTCGACCTGTCAAACCTGCAGCTCGAAATCTTCTCTTCACGGTTGAAACTGAGACTTCCTTACTTCGACAAGTGTTAAGCTGTGCTTGAAGCTGCTGTCCTGTGAGCCGCCTATCACGCAAGCTGTTGACTCTCAGAAACTTGTCTTCTGATTGTGTTGTGGTCTTTGGATTTGCAGGCCTCTTCCTGTCAGAGTTTCCTCCAGTTTCCAAGTGCTTTTGATGGTCTAGGATACTCTACTCACTGACACCTTGGCTGCTTTACAATTTCTCTAATGGAAAGACCTACACTTTTAAAGGGTTATAATGGTCTGTCTGTCGTCCTTTTGTTAATTGTTTTTTTCTCGCCATTATGATAGCAATATACTAACTTCCTGCAGTGCAATATTGTCCAAATCTGCTTCGAGGGTGTAGCACACAGTCTGTTCCAACACTGCTTTTATACAGACAGAGGGTTGTAACTAATCAACAAAAGTTGGGACACCTGTGGGAATAGTTTTGCATCAACTTTCCAAGGCTTAATTTACCTTCCAATTTCTGCAGAACAGCTGCAGTTGCTAACCCCTGAAAAGGGCCTTATTTAACAACTCTGAAATTTACATTATTTTATCTCTCTCACACAA
>CM068953.1:147174169-147200757 GCA_035128595.1 Eptatretus atami
GCAGACTCCTTGGCATGGTACATCAAGCGACCAGCCCAATGTCGGTGAACTACCCACCCTTTATCTACCGCATCTCACCTCAGAGATTCCTGCCCCATGCCAAATGTTCAATATTGCTTGAAGCTCAGATGATAACAACAGGTGCATCATCCTCGTTAGTGATTGGGACATTCCATAGCATCACACCCTGATAGCCTGAAGGACCTACCTCAGGTTAACCCAAGAGACCGCCGTCTGGTGACGAACCTCTGCACCACCGCAACACACTCCCTCGTGTTGCACATCGTCATTTAAAAAGGCCACTTGGAATTAAAGTGTGCAAAGTTCTTCAACAACTTACATTCTCAATTTACATTGTTGATTTTTTTTCTGTTGTATGTTAATGTGTTTTTATTATAATTTTAATAATTTCTTTCTTCAAATTTTGTTTTCATGTTTTTACCATGATTCATGCAATAATTAACCATTCATTTCACATTTCTCTCCTTCTGTTTACTGTTTTTTGTTTCACTGATCCTTTCTTTTTAGCTGAAAAAGTTTTATGTTTTTACCTAGCGTTTCATGGTTGATCCTCAGCATTTCAGACCTATTTTCAATGTTCTCAAAAGTGTCCTTTTAAAATTCCTGTATTATTCCAATGAGCAGGCATTTTTAGCATGGCCAGTTTCTCATCCGTTTATTATTCCACTGGCATTTGTTTCTGCTAAACATGTTCCCTTTCCATCTTGTTTGGATTTTTCTCTCCGCACCTTTTTCTGTTTTTTCATGCGTCCATGGTTGAGGAAATCTATTTAATTCATAAATTTACCTATTTCTTTTACATATTTTCATTCAACTGAGTACCTTATACATGTAACAAAAATATGAAATGGCTGCTGGTTTCTGCTTTTCTTCTTTCTCTGAATGTGTTGCGTTGTGTTCACTCATTGCTTTGCTTATGCTTCTTGCATGAAGAGCTTCTCAAGTAGTAGCCCTGAAGTGTCGAAATTGTAGCAATGACTCTTGCATCGTCGTTCAACTAGTCATAAACTCATTGTATAGGGAAAGATTTTAATGCATAGAATCGTTTTTTAAGATGGTCGGCCTTTTCAGAAGAACATCAAACATGCATTTTCTCATCAAGTCAGTAATTGAACGTCTACCGGAATTAGATAAGTAGTTTTTTTTTTTGGGTTTGACCCCTTTTGAAGCTCATGAGTACTTCACCTTATTTCATCATAACCTCTACCCTTACATTAGTTGAAAAAAGGCACTGCTTATTTAGTTTAAATTTTTTCTGACACTTTAAACAATATATTTATGATTGTAAGACAACTGTGGGCTTGAGAGGTGGAGAATTCAGTATGCATTGCCTTAAGCGTCTCGCCTGGTTTGATGAATCACTGCTGAAAACTGTTACAGTTTATACTTGCGGTCAGTTCAATGGACTTGTGTCCTCTGGTATGGACGTTAAATGGCATCCATCTCCTGACCTTAGTTGCATCCTTCCGTCCCAAGTTCCTTGCGGAATGTATAGTGACGCGTCTCTGTTGGCCAAATTCAATCCTGTTTATTACTGATCAATGGGTGCAACACCCAGCTGCCTTGCCAAGAAATGCTTCGGGGAGCTGCTCTGCAACGATTATTATACTCACAGTCAAACAAATGTTGATGGATTAGAATGACCATAAGTATTTCTGCTCGACTCTGGTGTTCCCAATACAATATTTTTCTATCACAATTTCCAGGTATTGTCTTTTGAGAGGAGGGGGGGATGATTGGAGGGAGGGGAGAGGAAAGAGAGAGAGAAGGAGAGAGGAGAGAGAGAGGAGAGGGGGAGAGAAGGAGCAGAGACAATAGGAGAGAAACGGCAGGAAGAGCATGAGAAGATGAGAGAGGAAGGAGAGGAGAGAGGAAGAGAGAGAGACAGAACCAGAGTGCTCACTTTAGTGGAGGGTGGACGAGGATTGCAAGGAGGATGGGTGGGATGGGAGTTAGCGTGGAGATATTGTTATGCTTATAACCACTAAAGCACACACATACAATACCACACACACACTGATTTATTGTATAGAACGCTGATTATAATAATGTGTATACGTTTTGCTGTTTAGTCAACTGCCGCATCTCGCTTCGTCAGCATGTCGATGTTTTCTATCTCTATAATTTCAGAGGGAATGTATCCTGCAATGTTTCTTTTTTTTTCTCTTATGACACTCGGTCTCCTTGTTTTTTTTATGTCTTCTTGTTGTAATTTTTGATTGTTGTCCCTTCAGTTGTCAATTTTCTTGCTTTCGTTCCAGCCAATTGTTAGTTTTTTCTTTTCTTGTTTGTTAACGATATTTGTATGATATGTTGATAAGACATTATCAATCAGGTGCTAAGTCTTAAATTAATGTTTTATTATCATCCATTCGAAGTTGCGCATACAGGAAATGACACTGGAGCACAATGTTAAAATCTAATTTCTTTGGAGTTCACTACATATATAAATTTCTTTCTGTGTTCTCGCTTCCATGGCATCGACACTTTTACCCAAAATGTTATTCGGCAAACCCTTTTTCAACAATTTTAACTCCATTATCATTAATTTTGGTTCTCTCTCATATCACCCCTCCCAACCCTTTCCTTCCTCATAACTACGTACTCAACTTCTCCTGACTTTTGGACAAATCAAAACCTCTCATACATTTTCTGTGATTTTTCCCCCTGTTTTATTCTGATACTTTCTTTCACCACGCATTTTTTTTTTCAGAAGTATTCGATTCACTTTGAGGAGGCTTGCACCATGAACGTGGCTATGACTCATGTCTTGAGGGGATGCGTGAGAACTGAGACCCAAACGAGTCCTGCAAGTGTTACGTAATCTCATCGAGAACACCACACATCCATGAAGCAACTTAAATTTTGTTGTGCAGCTACAACTGATGATGCCTTTTTGTTGAGCATCTTATATGTTCTATCTTCCTTCCTCTAAAGAATATGGTCGTGCAGAGATACATGCATGCTTATTTTGAATGGTAATATGAAGTCGTTGTGTGAGAATTTAAATTTTACCGCTCTCTGTTACTCTCTCTTCCATTCAGCCTTCTGTCCTCTACTTGCAGGCTACTGTGTTTCTCCGGCTTTTCTCACCATCTTTATGTCATTCTGCTCTTGCTTTTTTATCCTTCCAGCCACATCCCATTTCAGTTTATTACGTTTTTTTTACCCATATACCTCATCTCTTTCCACTCTTGCAAAGCAAAACAAGTCAGAGCCATACCACATCAGTCTCACAACGTTCCATAACACCCCCCCCCCCAATCACCTTTTTTTGTCACCAATGTATTTTTCTCTTCCTTCCTTTACTCTATTTCCTCCCAACTCTTTCCTTTATCTTTTTCTGTGTACCCCCTATCTTCCTTCTTCACTTATATTCTCATTTAATACTTTTGCTTTCAATTACATTGTTTCTTGAAGTGGCCTCTATTATTTACTGTCAATTTTAATTTTACAAAACAATGGTGATGTTTGCTTCAGTGGACTCTGATGCAAAACTTTTGAAAAATCTTTTTAGTTTCTTAGTTTTTAGAGGCTATCTCTTTCAGACCTTATGGTACACTTGGTAAAGGAATCCGCATAATTAATTGTATATTGTATCTAAATATATAGTTCTTCTACATGACTCACTGATATAAAATTTGTACCTTCGTCAAATTAGAAAGCTGAAATGGGTGCGCGGGAACGATGCTGAAACACGGGAGCTTCACGAACAATGGGAGCATTTAATATAAATAAGATATAAATTATGAAATAAAAATGAAAACTAGAGACACGTCAGTTACTACCTCCGCTAATTATGCCTGATCACGAGATTATTTGCACAATACTTTTTGAGATATTATGCGATTCGTTTTTTGGCCTGATCTCTCATGTGTAATCACTTAAAATTAAATAATCTTATCTCCTGTTCGGATCTTCACCGATTTGAATCAATATGTTGTGGTTACACACTAACCTGTCACAATTCATCTAAATTCTTCGACACACTTTTGAGTTTCGTCTATTATTCTTTTTGGCCCTAATTCTCTCGTATTGATATCACTTTAAACATTTGTGTTATCCGGATCGTCGGTCTTACCAAATCTACATTTCCTTTGTAGACAACCTTGCCCACCAATTATCTGATCATCAAATTTTGGATTCCTGACACAACAGACAGACACCCAGATAAGGTGAACTCCTTTCCCTATTCGGTGTGGTAATAAAAACAATGCAGAGATGACATGACCGAACAATGTGGAGGCATAGGTAATTCGCATGCCACGATTCGAGCTTACTGGGGAATAAGATCACAAACCATTGGAAAGCCCCGTAAGAAAATTATAATAAATGAAAAAATTTTAATGCAGGGGACCGACAAGACACAGGGAGCATGGTATTTTGTGTGTTATGGACATCAAAGCCAACATGGAAAAATCCAGACATGAAAGCCGTAAATAATTAACGAATGCAATAAAATGAAAAAAAAAATCATCTTGAGACCCATTATATGGAAGCAATTTTGTTTGCCAAGCGAACAAGCTATATACAGAAAAAAAAATAATCCAGCACTTGGAGCTATCGTAAAATAATAAATCGAATGAAATAATTAATGAAAATTATAGGATTGACGAGAAAGATGAAGCACCACAGTAATTTGCTCCAATGGCATCAAAGCGACATCACCAGCAAAACTCCACACCATCGGAGCACCCATAAATTGAAATATATAATGAAAAAACCAAATGCGGGACAAACCCAAACAATGGAAGCCGGTTCTTTATTTTGGCATAGCAAGAACTCCCTATAATTCTATACATTCTATTCTAAATGCACATATTAACAACTCAATTAATTGTTCATCTTTTCTTTACTCACATCATTCTTTATTTACATATTCATACACTACTTCAAATTTCTTATGTACATACTTATACATTAACACTTTTTTGTACCCTTCATGACTTACTCATTTCTAATTACATACTTCTAACTACTCACATCTATTGTACATATGTATCCATTACTAATTCTTATTTACCTCTTCTCAGTAATCAATTCTTATTGTACAACTTATCCATGTATACTGATTAATATTCATACACTACTCATTCTATTGTACATACTCATACATGTTCAGATTCTTATTGTCATATATACATCTCACTCTGTATCTTACTACTTCGTACACTTATCACATTCTTGTACATACTTTTATTCCTCTACTAATTCTAATGTAATATTCGACACGTACTCACTTTTATTAACTACTTTAATCAATGTATTCACCTTCTTATTTACATACTTATCATTATCATTTTTGTACATCTTTACATTCTCACATTCTTATTGACACACTTCTGCACTTCTCATATTCTATTAACAGTATTCTACACTAATCACATTATGTCATTATACACGTACTACATTCTTTATTGATATTCATCACTACTCACTCTTATTGTACATATTTATTAACTACTCGACATTCTTATGTACTACTTTACAGTACTCACATTCTTATTGACATACTTTTAACTACCTCACTCTTTTACATACTTCTCACGTACTCGTTCTATGTACTATTATAACGTTACTAATTTTACAACTTCATAACGTATTCACTCTATTGACAACTTCGTAACGTACTACATTCATGTACCTCTTCATACACATACTCCCTTCTTAACTTATATCTTGTACACGTACTGCAATCTTATTACATACTAGTTATTGTCACATTCTTATTTACATACTTTGTAACTTACTCACTCTAATGCACATACTTTCACAACTCATTTATGTCATCTTTATCCTGTTAATTTATTATTGTACATACTGTATATCCATCGGTACTCACATCTTTATGTACACTTATTAATTATCAATTTATGTGCACCTCATGCATATCATATTCTAATTGTACATATTCTTATCATACTCACATTATATTGACATACTTGTACAGTATCAATCATTCTTATTGACTACTTTTTACACTATCATTTTTTGTACTACTTTATGCATTACTCAATTCTATTTATACTTTACACACATAGTCACATTTTATGTACTACTTATACTAGTACTCACTCTTTTGTATCTTTATACATGTACTTACTCACTCTTATTACATCCTTATAGCACGTATTTACTCACATTATGTGATCCTTTTGATGTACTCAATTCATTATTTACCTATCTTTACCACATATATTTTATGTACATTACTTTTACATGTCTCCTTCTAATTGTACTCTTCGTACCTTACTCACATTTAGTAATATTCGTACACTCTCATTCTTTATACTTGTCGTATCATTCTGTTTACTACTTTATGCATTCCACTAAATTTTAGCTACTTTAGCAAATCAATCTTATTGTACATCTTTTACACGTCTTATCTCACTTCTTATTTAATACTTATGCATGTACTACATCTTATCTGTCATTACTTTAACTTACCATTCAATTGTCTCCTTTATACACTACTATCACTTCTTATCTTACATCCTCTTATGATGTACTCATCATTCAAGTTGTTACATACTTTATACACTACTGGGACTCACATTCTTTATTGTACATACTTTAATTATTCCATTTCAATTTACTACGTTATACTTACTCCATTCTCTATTGTTTATACATACTTTATACATTTACTCACTTTCTTGAATACTTTTACACGTACTCAATTTTATTGTACATCCTTATACAGTATCTGCATACATTCTTTTGAATCTTTACACTTACTACTTCTTATTTTAATACTTATACAGTACTGGATTACACTCTATTACATCTTTATGCAGTTACTATTCTTATCGACATACTTTATGACTTTATCACTTCTTATTTTCCATACTTTACAACGTATTCATTCTTTGTACTTATCTTATTATTACTACTTCTTTATACTACTATTATACACATACCACATTCTTATTGTACTACTTGTACACGTACCCATTTCTATTACAATTCGTACACGACTCCATTCTTTGTAACACTTTAAATACTTCATCATTTCTTATTGTACATACTTGTCACTACTCACATTCTTATTGTACAATATTTCTACTTTCACATTCTAATTGGACACTCATACACTACTACGATTTATTGTACAATACTTTGTAATGTACTACACTTATTGTAAACTTTATTACACTATCTCCGTTTTCTTGTACCTAATTATACACTACTCCATTCTTTTGTACATATTCGTACATTCACTTCTTATCTACTACTTTATACACCGTACTCATTCTCTGATACTTGTATACACTGTACTACGTTTTCTTGTATATCTTAATATTTATCGTTCTCTTGTACATACTTTTATAATGTATCAGTCTCTTGTAATACTTATCTACTTATCCGTTCTTCTTGTACTACTTTACAGTACTCCTTCTCTTGTCATTCCGTTACATTAACTCACTTTCTCTTGTCATTCTTTTACACATATCACCTTCTTCTTGTTACATACTTTTATACCATACTACGTTCTCTTGCACAATTTCATAACATACGCCATTCTTATTGTAACACTTGTACACTTATTCTGTATCGTACTACTTCTTATCCACTAATCCTTCTCTTGCTACTACTTTTATAACTTACTCACGTCTAATTGTACATTTTTATACACTATCACTGTTCTTCTTGACATACTTCTAAACATACTCACTTTTATCGTATCTTTCACACTTACTCAGTTTTTTGTACATACTTTACATGAAGTTTTATTTACCTATATACACTACTACGTTTCTTGTAATACTGTTATACATACCACAAGTAATTAATACTGTCCAGTACTCATTCTAGTTACATAATCTAAATATAGCTTCTCACCATCGTCTCACTGAATACTGATATTAATGTTCTTCCTCATGTGAATAGAAAGCTGCATCTCTTATCGTGAATGACATTAAAGCTGATACACTGGAAAAATTCCGGTTTGTTTGGGGCATGCAGGTTTTGGGTCCTGTACGATCAATCAGTTAGTTTCGGTCCGTTATCTGTCCGTTTTAACTGTTTATTTCTCACAACAGTTATTGTGTCCTAGTTCGGTTTTATTTCAAAAATGATAGCTATTTGTTTGGAGGGAGTTTTTCGTCGAACTTTCTTAACTGGTTGCTTGGCTATCTTGAGGTTGAGGCACCTTTGTTCCCTCGGTGATAACGATATGTTTATTTGTTTTTTCTCGCCTCATCTTAATTTCCTAATCCTTCCCACTTTCTTAACGTCCCCCATCCAATAATACTCTTTTCTTATATTAAAAAACCAACAAAAACTCCTTTCGTCTTCTTCTTTCTTTCATTTCCCTTTTCTCCTCCTTTCTCGATTTTCAAATCTGACAATCTGTTGAAAACTCTCTCTATACAATAATTAATATCAAATCATCTCTATATAATGCTTTACATTTCTCTTCTTCACAATGTTTACTTTATTGTATTCAAAATGCATACTCTTTACATTAAATTCGATCTGTCTCATTCGACCCATTCTTCATACTTTGCGTAAAAAATTCCAACTGTATAACAGCGATTCTTTCTCCTTCTCTGACATTCGCCTTTTATTCAGTCCACAGAACTGTGTTAATACTATAATACCTAAAACTTAAAAACCAGTTTTATAATGTCGCTTTCTTACACTTCTTTTTTCCAATTCGTCGCAACTCATCCTCTCCCTCTCTCAAGAACCATCCACTCTTCTCCTCCAAGGCCTCCTCTCACTCTCTCTCAACTCCCCCGTCACACTTTCTCACCAATTCAGTCCCCTCACTCATCCTTCCCAAAATGCCCCCCCTCATCCTCAAAGCTGCCTCCTTCACTTCCTCTCACCTCATTTTCACATCCACATCTCAATCCCAATGTCTTCCCCTCTTTGTCCCCCCTCTCCCCAGCACAGAGCGTTCTCTTTCTCATTGCCCCTCCCCTAGTTTGCAATCCCACTTTTCACAAACTCTTACCTCCCCCCCCCCGTCCTTTGTCCACCTCCCACCTGCACCAAGCCTCTTCCCTACTTCATTTATAATATGGACTCAAATATCCGGCCTTCCTTCAACCTTTCCTCTTCATCAGGTTGCCCTGACACAATAATCTGCTACAACTCCGTCCCCAACGTGTTGATCTCAAGTATCTCTCTTCGGTTACTCCCCCTCCGTTTACAGCCAGCTCCTCGGCTGAGGAGTTGCTCTCTTTCATCAAATCTATCCTCTCTCCATCATGCCTTCACTCCACCACCCCAGCGATCCTCTGCTCGGCTTCCCTTCAACTCCACCTCATGTTTATTACTGTAACATCCACAACATATGATCATCTAACTCACTATCTGAACAAGTGACTCTACTTCTATCTCTCATCCAACTCTCTCTTTCCTTATGTGGACTTCAATTGTCATCGATGCCCGTTGCTAGTGTGTACCTCTACCTGTATGCAACTCGCAAAGCTTTCTGCGACTCATTGGGACTGACTCAATCGGTCAACTTCCCTACCCGGAATCTCAACCAATGTATCCATCTCTTCTGGATCTGATTTTGAAAATTTCCCTGACATATCTGCTGCTCTTCCTCCGCTCCAATCGTTCTTCTGACCACGTCCTTGTCAAAGTGGTTCTCTGCATTACAGAGAACAACCTCACCGCCGTCGAGTCTGGCATTTCACTCAAGCCGACTGGCAGGTCTCCCAAGCAGCCTCAACTTAATCGACTGGTCTCCTATCACTACTTTCTCCAACATCAACTTCATCCTGGGAATTCTTCAAAGAAACTTGCTCCCACTCATGCACACGATTTATCCCCTCTGTCTTCAGTTGTCTACCTTCTCCGCCATAGTTCACTGAAGCTTGTGGTTGGGAAGTTGTCCTGAAACAACTTGCTTCCTCTGTCCGAACACACCAACTGGGGCAATCTCAGTTCCTTCCATAAAGCTCGGACACATGTGTATCTAACCCTCAGGAGAGCCAGAAACAACATGCTTCTCATCTCATAAGTCTGAACTCTCAAACCTCTCTCCTCCTCAAAATCCTGGTGGTGGTAATCAAATCTGTTTCTGGTGTATGTTCCCCCTCCCATCCACCTCCCTTACCTCAAATGCAGCATGCTGCATACCGCACGTGAAAAAGCTGAATGCCTAAATCTCGGTGTTTGCAGCTAAATCTTGAGTCAAAACCCATCACTTTTCTCTACCACCTTACCCAGTCGCCCCACAACTGTCCCTGACTCTGTGCCTTTTCTCCTGACAAGGTGGAGAGCTTGCTGTCAAACCTCGACAGATCTGCAACCTGTCAAAGACGCATCAGCCCACGTGTCCTAAACCTGCTCTTCTGCTCTTGCTCACCCTCTCTCTGTTCTATTCCCCTTCATTTGCTCAAGGCCTCCTCCATCTGCTTGGAAATCAGCAAACATCAACTGCCCTGCACAAAAAAGATGCAAAAACAGATCCCTGCAACTAACCAGCACCAAATCACCCTTTCCCAATTCATCAGCAGTTATGGAATCCTCATCGTTCAGACATCAAATCCTTCTCTTCTCCAATGTTGTGATTTCTGATCATCATTTGGTTTCAGACCAGGTCACTCTACCCTGGAATATGCTGCTTCTGCTCTCCCAACAATGGATGGAAGGCCTCCAATGCTCAGACAGGAAATCCGAGTGTATCCCTGGACTATATCACGTGCTTTTACACAGTCTGGGCACCCTGCCCTGCTCACCAAAACTCTCTTCCATGGTTATCCAAGGCCATCTCCACTCATAGCTCGCAGACTTCCTCTCCTGTCACAGTCAAGGGTGGCCCTAAATGGAGTTCTTTCATCCCCCCTCCTTCCAGGCTGGATGTTCCTCAAGTAGCGTTCTGGGCCCTGTTCTTTTTTGTTTCATCAATATCTTCCGACTTCTGAAAATCCTCTATACTGGTCTGAAACCAAATTGATGATCAGAAATCAAGCCATTGGAGAAGAGGAAGGATTTGATGTCTGAAGCCAGTGCCGGCTACAGGCTATAATCAGCAGGGGGGCACTATATTTTTCAACACCCCTATATATAGCAAGCAAATGCTCACCTATACAATAAACAATACAGTGAAAGTGCTTTGAAAAAGGCTACAAGTATAGGCTACTACAATTATGCACCAACAACAAATAAAATTTGTGTGAGAGAGATAAAATAATGTAAATTTCAGATTGTTAAATAAAGGCCCTTTTCAGGGGTTACAACTGCAGCTGTTTCTGCAGAAATTGGAAGGTAAATTAAGCCTTGGAAAGTTGAATGCAAACATTCCGCAAGGTGCCAACTTTTGTTGATTAGTTTAGCAACCCCTCTGTCTGTAATAAAGCATGTTGGGAACACGACTGTGTGCTACACCCTGAAGAGCATATTGGACAATATGCACTGCCAGGAAGTTATGTATATTGCTATCATAATGGCGAGAAAAAAACAATTACAAAAAAGGACGACAGACAGACCATTATAACCCTTTAAAAGTGTAGGTCTTTCCATTAGAGAAATTGTAAAGCAGCCAAGGTGTCAGTGAGTAGAGTATCCTAGACCATCAAAAGCATTTGGAAACTGGAGGAAACTCTGACAGGAAGAGGCCTGCAAATCCCAAAGACACAACACAATCAGAAGACAAGTTTCTGAGAGTCAACAGCTTGCGTGATAGGCGGCTCACAGGACAGCAGCTTCAAGCACAGCTTAACACTTGTCGAAGTAAGGAAGTCTCAGTTTCAACCTGAAGAGAAGATTTCGAGCTGCAGGTTGACAGGTCGAGTGGCAGTAATAAAGCCATTGCTAAGATGGCAAAATAAGAAAAAGAGGCTTGCCTGCGGCCATGAAGCACCGCCAGTGACCACTGAAAACTGGAAGAAGATCTTTATGGACCGATGAATCAAAATTTGAAATCTTCAGTTCATCACGCAGGGTTTTTGTACGCCATCGTTTCGCGAAAAGGATAGTTCCTCAGTGTGTGACACCAACTGTCAAACATGGAGAGGGAAGCGTTGATGATCTGGGGCTCTTTTGCTGGATTCAGAGTCGGCGTCTTGCACAGAGTGGACTGGCACCCTGACCAAAAGGGCTACCACAGCATTTTGCAGCGCCATGAAATACCCTCTGGTCTACGCCTAGTTGGTCAGGGTTCATCCTACAGCAATATAACGACCCAAAACATACTTCCGGCTATGTCAGAACTCCCTTAGAAGAAATAACCAAGACGGTAGGCTTCAAGTAATGGAATGGCCAGCACAGTCTCCAGATTTAGACACCCACGTAATGGATCGGCCTTGGGAGTCATGGATTCACTGGATCATGGAGTGTGGCGCTGCCGTACCTGTGCGCTGAGGATGAAAGTCCAAGTCTTCATGTCCTTGGTGCTTCCAGTCTTGCTCTACGGATTTGATACTTGGACTCTGACCAAGGATCTGAGATGGCGACTTCATTCCTTTGTACAGGTTCTCTTCAGAGAATCCTGAGCTATCACTGGTTGGACTTTTGTGTCCAACGAGCGGTTGCTGAGAGAGACTCAAATGAGATTTGTTACCTGCGTATCGTGAGCATCAGCTGTGGCTGTATGGACATGTGGCTCATTTTCCCTGACACTGATCCTGCTCACCAGATTCTCTCAGTGAGGGAGCCTCGTGATTGGAGGAGGGCCATTGGGCTGACCACGTTCCTCGTGGTTGCAGCAGTTTTATCAGTATCTCAAGGAGATGGAAATGGGCCTGGCATCTGCTTGGGGGATGGCCAGATCGAGGTCCATAGAGTACTGGCAGGAAGTGGGATACAGCGGCGCACTTCTCTGGTGCATGCTCCCTTACCTGACCTGACCTGAGTGCCATAATGGCTGGAGCATTCTTGAATCTGAGTGGTAGTGGTTCGATTTCGACAATGGCTGTCACATTGAAGAATTTCGACCATAGCTGAGTTGAAGGTGCTGCTTCATTGCTTGATTTAAAGCAGTCGTTTTTAACCTTTTTACCACCACGCCCCAACCCCCCCTTCACATCTTCAACCAAATGATTAAAAATCCTCCTGAATTAAAAGGAAAACCGAAAAAATGTGTGTTTTTTAGTCTTTATTGAACAAAGACTTCTGTATAAGCAACACTCTGATACACAGATATTTAATGAGATACTTGACAATGCTTCTTCGCTACCAGATCTTGAATGCGTGGTCGAATGCCAGAGAGACACAACGCAAGTTCCCTTCAACGTTCAGCTTGTTTCTGTACTTGGTCTTGACAGCAACGAGCGTGGAAAATTTAGCTTCACAAGAATACGTTGATCCAACATTGTCAGAATCCGAAGAGCTTGATGTGAGATCAAAGGGTAAACAGGAAGGTACGTGACCCAGAACGTCTCTCGATCCAGTTTTTTGAAGTCTTCTTCAGCGAGGAGTTGAACTTTAACTCAAGAAACTCCTCTTGCACTTCCTTGAAATATCAGCTCCTTCACATTGAAATGGATTCCAATGAATTTGTTGGCTTTGTGCTTCTCATGTATATCGGGAAAGTGTCTGATGAATTCTGCTTTCAATTCAGTCAGATGTAGTATTGTATTTGTTTTCTTAACTCAGAATCAAGGTAACTGTGAATGAGAGCAGAATCCAAGTTAGCAAAACTGCCTGTATTTCCATTCTGAATTCGACATTTCCAGAGGTCGAGTTTGGCCATGAAGGCTCAAATGACGTCATGGTGCATGATTTGTTTGATGTTTTTCCCTTGAAGTTTGAGGTTGATGGCATTCAACACTTCAAAGATGTCCACCAGGTAAGCTAGAGATTGCAAAAATCCTTCAGACTGGAACTTGTCATGAGATCTACTTTCTGCTGCGAATCTAGAAATCTTGCCACTTCTTGTTGTAGTTTCATAAAGCCGTCCAAGCAGTTTTCCCTTTGAAGCTATTGTACGTTTGTGTGGAAAGCAAGGCTTGATGTTCAGAATCCATATCCACACACAGCTGTTTAAGAGATGACTGTTTAAGGCTCCAGCTTTGATGAAGTTCACTACCTTGACAGCCAGGTTCATGACATCTCTCATTTCAGCAGATAGAGTTCTGAATGCTCAGGCTTCACGATGAAGGATTCATTGCGTACCTATAGCAGATGACCTTTTTTCTTTCACTCTTGTTATGAAACCAGATTGCAAACCAAGCATGGCCGGAGCTCCATCAGTACACACCCCAACCAGCGAGTCCCACGAAGTTGATTTTCCTGGAGAAGTTTGATACCACTTTGAAAAATATCTTTTGCTGTTGTATAACTTTCCATGGGATGACGGAAGAGCATTTCCTCTTTTACACTTCCCTGACATGAAACGAGCATAAATCAGTAGCTGAGAACACTGAGCAACATCAGTCGTTTCGTCCAACTGAATGGCAAATACAGGAGAAGCTCTTACTTCTTACTGCTTCAAGAACTGCCTTATTGTTTCAAAGAATGTCTTGGTTGGCAGCTAGAGCAGGATGCATTGTCTTCAAGTGGCGTTCCAAGCGTGTGGGCCACAATGCCATCATTGCTCAGAGTCTTGTAAGCATATTACGCACTGAGGTACCTCTGTGTTAACCATTTGGAGGGACACAAATCCAAATCGATATATTGATCAAGATACTTTCCGCTTTTTTGCACTCATTATGAATGATTTAGTGTGAAATGGGTACTGCAAATCTGTGAATTTTTTTTTTTAATATTGAAAATTATATAAAATATAAATTTTAATATTAAAATTTAAATAAATATTAAAATTTTAAATTATTTAATACAGAAAATGGTAGGCGCAGTACGTGAACAGAAAACGAAAATTATTAAAGGCGATACTTTTGTTTTTTTATATGTTCATCACGATATTATGCAAATACTTAAGAGATTTCCAAAAAGAATTCGAGAAATTCCAACTTTTTTCTCCGGGTTCGTGCCCCCTCTGGAAATGACTCACGCCCCCCAGGTTAAGAGCCAATGATTTAAAGGATTGGAAACAAAGAAGCCACATGGAGGGAACTTTTTTAGATGGCATGTACTGCGCCTGGGGAGTTGCGTCACTTTCCAAAAGCTCAGCTGTTGATTGAAGCCAAGTCTAGTGTTGGTGCATGTATTGTCTGCATCTGTGTATTTTGTGATTTATGTTGCAACTGCTCCATGAGCCTCCGACCATGTAAGAAAGACGTCAAGTCTTTAACTGAAGTACATCCAAGTGAAGGAACAATGACGATAATATTGAAACCGAAACCTAGTAGTTTGTACGTACATTGAGTGTTAAGGAGCCATCCACTGTTGCCTGGACTAAATTACAAGTAACGTGAAACAAAATTTGATTATATTAAATTAAAAAAACTGTTATAACAACTTGGTGAAATGTGAAGGACATGAATGGAATTAAAGAAATGGATATTTTTGTATACCTTGTCGAGGCTCGTATGACAGCTAACACACAGCGCACAGAAAGGGGGGCATGAGACAAGAGGGGCGGGAGTGGGAAGGACAAAACAATGTGGAACAGAGACATTAGGAGATCTGTGGAAGGGAGAGGGATGGGGAGGGGAACACGGGGTATACAGATGGACATTACAGGACTTTCAGGAAGGAAAGCAGGGAATTTGAAGGAGGTGGGTTTGGGGTGGATTAACGGAGGTAGAAAAGATCGAGGATTTGGATGGGGGACGATAAGAGGTGGTGGTGAATTATCGCCTTTTTAGGTTAAATGGGTGACAACATGAGGTGAAGAGAAATATCTTCTTCTTTAATGGCCACAGTTATTTCCATGTTCTCTTGAGGTTGGCCGGAGGAAGCTTGGCCCAAGTTTTTCCCAAAATGGCTGGCCAGGCCTGAAGTTCGACCAAGGTTAGGGCAGGAATTTGGAATTATTAATTCATGGAAATAATTGCCATACATGTGAAAGGTTGATAAAATGAGGAAAAGAATGGCAGTGCTTGTATAATGTTTTTGAATGGACAGCTTCATTGTTGCTTTCACTTCATCAGTCATTTGCATGTAAAAAAAAACAGAGTTCAAAATTTATCTGAGATTATAACATCTTAGCGATAAACACTTCGATAAATATTTTTGGTGATATTGGTGTGATCGACCGAATAACTCAATTTTGTGTTGGACTTGCTTTGGTTTCTTGTGCCATCACTTACATCAACTTCCTCTCTGATCCACACAATGGGAGCCATGTTCAAAATCAACTTTTCATTTGGAGGAGCTTGCGGGTCATATCTGCCGACCACTGTGAACATTATTCCTCCCTTTCCATCCTTCTGCCAGTTTATAATGTCAAACACAGAAGGCATATCACCATTTTCATCAAATATACATCTTGACCAAGGTTGTTTTTGAAGTGTACTTTTCGTAAATAAAAAAGGAGCTGAAAAACATTTTTTAGGGAAGCTAAATTTTTACTTCTAAAAATTTAAAATAAATGAAACAGAGCTATATTGCCTTTGTGGGAATATGGACTTTGAGGATATTTTTTGCCATAGCAAAGTATACCTGGAGTACTGTATATGTATGGTTGTCCAAATGTGCCATGCTGCACATCCTGCGAAAGTATGTAAACATTGTCTGCCCCTGATATATCTCATGTGTTACATGGGTCAAGCCTGCAAAACTTGTCTAAATACATTTGTAGTTACATACACGATATATTTATTGTAAGCATTGAAGCAACATTTTTTCGTTCGAGGTAATTGCCGTATACAGCTGGAAATTGCCTGAATCGTTGTTCAAGGATCATTCAATCAATTGCTTGAGGTATTACATTTGCTACCTGCGATGTATTTATCATGAATAACATTTTGTATCTGTTAGGGTTCTTTTATTCCCTGCATATTGGAATGCAGCAAGCATCAACCATCATCCTGTTTGCTTAATTCTTCCCATGTCACATCGTAGTGTCAGAAGTGAATATGCAACAACATGCCCTGTCTGTGTGGCAACCAGTATGAGCCACATCCTCGAGAAGACTGATCACCAGATGGACCATCGTGGTCCTTCAATAAACTTGGTGTGATGTGTGGACTGATTCCTGCTGATAAATTAGAGATTCTGGACCTATTGTTTCCTATTGGTGGTGTGATTGAGCCCTGTAAGTATTGGAACTATTCTTTCTCCTGATGAACACTATATTCTTGAAATTAGAAAAATTCCTGATGAGCAGGTGAGTGAAATTTAACATTATCAGTTTCTGTAGTTTGAATTTGGAACTGTTCTGTAATACTAGTCATTTGATTTTTTTTCCACCACTGTATATTTGAATAACTTCCATGTTGTTCTAATATTATGGCTACCTCAGAAGAATTATAAGCTGCTATTGCTAAGTTAAAAGAACAGTTGGAGAAAAACAAAGAGTCAGCAGAAGCAGAATAATATGAGTCAGATGCAAAAGCAGTGAATCGCAACCTCTTTCGAGAGCTTAGGGACAAAAGACGAGCAAAGACTATCAACGTCAGCCTCAAGTGGAGCTTCAAATTCAACTGAAGAATGCTTCATATTTTGTTTCATCTTCACACAACTTGGAGCATTTCCCAATAAACCTGAAAAGTCAAGTGACCTTACAACACAGAATGGGTTGCCGACGTTCACCGTCGCTGGCTACTTGGAAGTTAAACAACAAACAGCAAGTTGCAATTTTCTTGGACCACATCTGGAAAAGCTTTGACAAGAAATTATTGGAAGGAGAGAGGATTTAGTTGAAGATCCTGAGACAATATTGGGAGTTCTTTGAAAGTTTTTTGATGACCATGACACCCTATCACAGCTCCAAAGAACAGTTTTTTGCATACCTCCAAGGAGATAACAAAAACGTTCCGACATGTTTGCTTAAGCTGGTCGACATCATATGATGGAATTGCCTGCATGGTTGCCTCCTTTAAAAGTAGCAGAGAAATCATACTGAAGAGATGTAGAGCTAGTGCTGTAAGATATGAAAACCTATAAAGAGAAATTGACCGTCTTAATATGGAATCCCTGAATTGAGCTACTTTGCAATCGAGATAGAGCCCGACAGTGGTTAGGTCTCAGTCAGAAACCACAAGTCAAGACAAGCATATTGAAAGAAGTTATAGTTCAAGAAACAGCCAGTGCTGAGAGTAAACTGCTGAAAGAAATTGAAAAACAAGGTGAACAGCTTTCAAGCCAACAGCAGGAAATCGAGAAGCTATTGTAGAACTCACAGAGATCAGGTGGAGCTGGCAGGCAATATGGGCAATTCCAACAGAACAATGGTCCCAGACACTGTGGGATTATGGGTCAACTGACCATCTATGCGAGGGACTGTCCGCACCAGGGAGAATCTGGTCAGCAAGACGGAATTTCACCAGTCGACACTTACTGGAGCAGCCTGTCATTGTGGGCGTATGACAGGTAAGTAGAGGGATCATGGCTCATTACTACAGAAAGCAATTGGCAAGTGCCTGGAAGTTGGAGTCACGATTGGACCCCCTGGAAACCAGATATCTGTTCGATACAAAGCGAAGGTTTCCAAAATTACTGAATCCTTTTTGAGAGAACACTTTTTTTTTAAGGAGAGCTGCTGGATGTTTCTGCACTTCTGCATATATCTGAGGCACAAGGACTTTCTGTTATGTCGAGTTAAATCTAACTCTGCTTGGAAAGACATTTCCCAAGATGGGATTTCTTGTTGTTTGTGATATGGCTGACTACTATGCTCAACACAAAAATGTGCCTGGTGTTATCAGATGTAATATTTTGAAACACGTGTCAAATATATTTGGGGATCAGGATGGTCCACAGTTCTTAAGAAAACCTCATCAAGAATTCTGAGGAAAACTTGACTTCTGTGTTGGCCATCTTAATGAAATGAATGTGGCATGGGCCGTGGAAGTAAAAATAAAATAATTATATCTTGTAAATACGAGCATGGACATTTTGGGAATAAAAAGCTCTCTGGATCACATGACTATTGCAAACACTGGTGTTTCTGTATTAATCACACTGAAACAAAATATTTTCATATTGAGATAATTGTTCTTTGTCTCTAAATTATGCATCATTTGTCTTTAATTTTGCTTTTAAACAATATTGAAGTATAAATCTGTTGCAAAGTATAGATCACTTTATCACCATATAAGAAATGGTTCACCAGGAACATCATGGTAAAGGCATGAGATAGATTAGAGATAGATTTCAATTGCTGCAAGATAATTATCCTTATAGGTCTCTCACAATGACAGTCAGAACTTCTTTATATTTGCAGAAATGGACGCTCATGGTATGCGTTTCTTTGTCTGCTCGTCTCATCAGAACACATACATTTGCAAATTGACTGCCTGTTGGTTTCTTTGTTGCAATGTCTGCCTGACAGGCCACAAATGAGTGGAATAGAGTCTCTGTTCAAATATACTGTGATCTTCTTAATTCCATATAACTGTCACATCTCGTTTAAAACTTAGGATCAATGATTATTATATTTGTTTGCCTTCTCATTGTTGAGAAAGTGCTCTCCTGAATCCACTAGTAAATGCTCAAAACCATCACTGTATCACTCAAAGCGAACATTTCAACCAAATGACTTTCAAACCATATAATAATGACGAATGTTTAATACCCGTGCTGGCCCAAGCACATCTGGACCTGGTGAAAGATCTTGTTATTAGTCCATGTTTAGTTAAGGAAATATGTATCCATCGATATATTTGTTACTCTAAAATATATACTTGATAAATTACATACTGAAGGTTTTATAATAAATAGATGAAGTATTTAATAACGATGTAACAATATAATCTTAAATTTTCACCTTGGTCGGCAAATTGGGGAGAATTACTTTGGTGATGCCAGAGGATCTGGTCCCCAGAGGCATCAGTCTCATTAACACTGGCCTCCCATTCAATGCAAAATTGTACAAACACGAACTCTGTCTTCCCATTGTCCTCTTATTAACAGGAAGTCTCATCAAACTGCAGAGGTCATTGACCTCTAATTTTTCTGCAAAAGTTGTGCAAACAAGATGCTCCATTTGCATGCTGAGATAAATGCTTATCATTGTCTAAAGGAAATTAAAGTTTTCTGTGCATACATGCCTACCGAAGACACACATTCTTTCAATACAATCTGCTTAATTATGCTCAATATTGTTTCTCTTTGCTTAAAGGACCTCATGTGCAAACAAAGCTTTTCTTGTATTTGATTGGTCAAGTGCCCTGTGAGTTCTGACCCCCTCCAATTTCCAATTGTGTAAAAGGCCATGCATTCTGGCTCAGAGGCAGAGATCTGCTTGGACTCTTGAGACAAGCTCTTCTTTCCACATATATGTGTTTTTGTATAATAAACGATCTGTTAAGTTATAAAGGGTTTTCTTCTTTTGGTTGTAAATCTCCACCACAGGCCAGAGGATGACATTGTATCCAGAGTTTGAGTTACAGGGAGAAAGCCTGTATGGGTCCAGCATGAACAGTTATATTATGACAGATGGATCACTTATGCCTGCAAAGGAAGAACAAAGCTGTGAAGGATTATTGGAGCGTGTAGAATCAGACATTGGGCCACTTCCTAATGGCTTAGCTGTTGGTCATGCATGGGTGATCATCTCAAGTAGTGGTCATATGCCTGTTGAAATGGCGAACTTTGGAGATAAAGATGTGTACATTAAACCTAGAACCCCAGTTGGTGTTGACGAAATGTATGTTTGACACGGATGTTGAAGTCAGTCAGTGAGTGCCAATGAAGTCTATGTTGAGGATATCTCTGCAGAACAGGATTCGTCCACCTTATTACTGAACTAATGGACAGAAGCATTTTGGTAATGTTTGACACAGAACAGCATCAGTGTGTTCATGGAGTTTTGGCCAAAAACGTTTCCGTTTTTAGCAAGGTTCCATATCGACATGTGCCACCTTAACAGTGGGGAGAAGTTCCACAGTACTTACAGCAGTCTGGAAGAAAAGGGATCATCAGAAGAGTCTACTCACCCCTTTGTATCACCTGTCATCCTAGCAGGAAAGAAGGATGGAGTTTACTTATGTGTTTGTAGCTAGAGGGCACTTCACTCAGGCCGACTGGCAGGGTCTGAAAACAACCATCAAACTTCGAGACTGGTCTCCCATTTCTACTTTCTCTGACATCAAATGATTGCTGGGAATTCTTTCAAAGAAATTTGCTCTCCCTCATACACAGATTTATCCCTCTCATCTCTAGTTGTCATACCTTTCCTCCTGCCCATGGTTCACTGAAGCATGTGCTGAGGCTTGTGGAAGAAAAAATGATTATATTCATATTCTCAATTTATTCACTTGTTGAATTGTTGCTGGGACTTCAAAAATTCAATTTTTTACTGTAGTCAAATTGTCTGTCAGTAATTTTTTCCCTTTTCCCAAGAGTCTTTTGACCTACATATTGATAAAAGGAATATCTTATGATGAAAAAAGGTCTTGCTCGCTGGCATAGAAACAGGGTGACCTGGTTGATAACACTACAAACTTTGCCATGATTGTGTCATTCTCTCCCTCCCACCCAAAGTGGACACCGATTGCAGTTTTGAGTTATTTTGCCTAATACTTCTCACCCTCCCATTCTTTGGATTGTCAAATTGTGTATAAGAGTAATTGCTTTGGGCTTTGTTTCAGTGAATCGTTCAATGCTCTTCTTCCGTATATACGGATTTAAAGATTCTCCGTTTGTATGCTGATCTAACTTGTGGAAACCGAGTTCTTTTATACACACAGGCTGTTGTCCTGAAACAACTTGCCTTCGCCACATGGAAGGCAAATCTTACTGAAGGCAATCTCAGTTCCTTCCACAAAGTTTGGAGCAGTGTGTGTCCACACTGAGGAGAGCCAGGAAACATCTTCCTCATCTCAAGTCTGAACTCTCAAACCTGTCTCAAAACTCAAATCCTGGCGGTGTCTAAGTCCATTTCTGGTGTATGATCCCCATTCACCCCCTCCCTTACTTCAAATGGCTGCACAGCTGACACTGCACGCGAAAAGGCTGAATGCCTCAACTCTGTGTTTGTTTTCTAAATCGTGTGTCTCCAAACCCATCACCTTTCTGGACCCACCTAAACCAGTCGCACCCAGGTGTTCCTGGACTCCATGTCCTGTTCTCCTGACAAGGTGGCGAGCTTGTTGACAAACCTCAACCAGATTCTGCAACCGGTCCAGATGGCATTGGCCCTCATGTTCTAAAAACCTGCTCTGCTGCTCTTGCTCACCATCTTTCTGTTCTATTTCACCCTTTCATTTTATGAACGCTATCTGTCATCTGTTTGGAAATCAGCAAACAATACCACTCTGCATAAAAAGGTAAAAAACTGATCCCTGTAATGACGGACCAATCAGCCTGCTCCCAATCATCAGCAAGATCATGGAATCCATCATCACTTCCGAATCAAATCCTTTCCTCTTCTCCAAAATTATTTGATTTTTCGACCATCAATTTGAATTTTCGACCAGGTCACTCAACCCTGGACATGCTACTTCTGCTTTACCAACAATGGATGGTGGTCCTAAATACAAACATGAGATCAGTGCCATTGCCTTGACATATCACGAGCTTTCGATATGGTGTGGCATCCTGCACTGCTCACCAAACTCTCTTCTTTTGGTATCCAAGGCAATTTCCACTTATGGCTCGCAGACTTCCTCTCCTGTTGCAGTCAATGCGTGGCTCTTAAGGAATTCTCGCATCTCCTCTTCCCATCTAGGCTGGAGTCCTCAAGGCAGTTTTCTTGGCCCTGTGCTTTTTCTGGTTTTCATCAATGATTTCTCAGATTCCTGGAAAATCCTCTTTTATCTCTTTGCTGATGACTCCAACTCTGCCGTACCATCTCTCATCCCTCTGATCGACAGGCAGCAGCCCTTCACTCTCTGCAGACCCAGGCAAATCACAAGCTGGTCCACCTCTTGAATGGTGTTTTAATCCAGACAGATATCACACCCTCACCACGTCTTTCCGAAAAGATCGTCTGAACCCCCCCCCCCCCCCCCACAATCTACTTTCTCACCAACCCTTTTGAAGTATTTTTCATTCAAGCTTTTGGGGCTCATTATCTGCCATAATCTTTCCTGGGAAAGCTACATCTCCAAGTTGTGGCCAAGCCAGTTGCCTACTGGGGCATACTATGTCCTGCCAAGTCTTCCTTCGCACACCTGAGCTCCTGACAACGTACAAGCTTTCATTCACAGTCTGATAGAGTCCTGTTCTCCTCTCTGGGCCTCACACCGAGCTCGATTTCATGCTGTGGAAACCAAGGCTTTTCGGATCATTGGTATCTCCATGATGAACTATGTCTTTGGGTCTCACACTCTCTCACCACAGGCAGTCGGTGGTTTTTCTGTCTTCTACCATCTCCTCTCCAGCCTTGCCCCCGATCCCCTCCGGCCCTGTCTGTGATCTGTACCCCCTTATATCCTCAGGGCACTCAAGGTCCGACAAAAACTCACTTCTAATGAAACTGTCAAAATCAAGAATCATTGCTCACTTTCACCCTTTCATTTTCTTTTTTCCTGTCTCTGGAACAACTCACTCTCTTCCTCCTCCTCCAGATATTGAAACAGCTATTCTTTACCATCTCATATCTTTTGCCATCCAAAATCTTGATCTTCACTACATCCGTTAATCCACCTCAAACCCATATCCTTCATATTCCTGTTTTCCTTCATGAAAGTCCCGTTGGTACCATCTTGTTTACCCCGTGTACCCTGCCCCACCCCCTACCTTTTACAGATTTCCTATTTTCTTTGTTTCCCAGTATTTTATGCTTCCCTCACCACCCTTTTTGTCTCCTGCCTTGTTATATGTTTCTGTGTGTTCGCTTTTACACGAGCCTTGACTTGGTACAACAAAAATAAATAAATGAGTGGAACATGCATCTGAAACTTACCAGCAAAAACAAGGCTCACAGTCACCAAAGAAGCAATACTCGATAACTTAATACAATTCCTCACCTGCCATGGTTCAAATTCAAATATGTTTGTACAAGAACCGTTTGTAAAGGGTGATTGTCCATATTCACACGTGTGCAAATCATGCAGAGCATGTGCAATTGCATTCACAGCCAATATACACACTATACGATTCTCTGAGTTCTGAGACATCTGTAAATGTTGAGTTCATTTTCATTTAGGCTTTCATTGTTCAGACAAAAGTCTTTCCCAACAATTCCGTTCTCCCAAGTGCAGTTGAAAGTGACTTCCATAGTTCAAAAAGAAAATCATTCAGTGAATCTTTGCTCTTGAGATTGAATGTATTCTGCAGAATAATTTTAATTTGAGAACAACTGAGTAATGAGTCTGATAATCTGGTTTTTCATCATAAAGTTGACCAAGCGGTCCAATGGAAATATATACATAATATGGAGTTTACTGTTGACTCTCATAAAAAACGTTTTTAGATCCTCATGGAGGATCTCTAAGTCTTACTCACGTTGTTGTTCTTGTGGACTTTTTTGTTCACAGCCTACAGTTTTCATCGAAACTTACTCAAACTTGGCATATATATGTATAAATACCCTGCGCAGACAGTAACGATGTCCGATTTTGAAAATTCCTTCCGAGAAAAAAGTTATGACGTCAAAATATCTCCGCTAATGGAAATCGCCAAAAATTATCTCCGAAACTAGGTAAGCTTTTTGAATTCTGTTTGCGGGAATCGAACAGGGCATTAGCAGAGATGAATTACACACATATGATGCATCACCATGACGTCATATTCATTTTTATGAAGTCATTCCTATTTTTTGACATTTTTTGTTTTTGTTTCATTTGTTTCACAGCCTACAGTTTTCATCGAAACTTTTTTTTTGTATACCTTGTCGAGGCTCGTATGAGAGCTAACACAACAATGCACATCAGGGGGGGGGGCATGAGACAGGAGGGAGGGAGTGGGAAGGACAAAACAGTGGAGACAGAGACTTAGGAGATCTGTGGAAGGGAGAGGGATGGGACGGGGAACATGGGGATAGAATATGGACATTACATGGACTTTCAGGAAGGAAAGCGGGAATTTGAAGGAGGTGGGCTTGGGTGGATTATCGGGGGTAGAAAAGATCGAGGATTTCGATGGGGGATGATAAGAGGTGGTGGTGAACAGCTGTTTTGAACGCCTGGAGGGAAAATGGGAATGAATAGAGTGAGGGAGTTTATTCAAAGGCGGAAAAAGGAGGAATGAAAGAGTGAAGGTGAGCAGTGATTCGTGATTTTGGTAGTTTTACCAGAAGGGGGTTGTTGGCGGACCTTGAGCACCCTGTGGAAATGTGGTGGGGACAAATCGCAGAGAGAGCAGGGGGGGCGAGGCTGGAGAGGAGACGGTAGAAGACAGAAAGACTACCGACCAACCTGCGGTGATTGAGTGAGAGGCCCAAGACTCAACCTCATTGCGGGAGATGCAATGATCGAAATGCCTTGGTTTCTCAGCAGTTGAAGCCGAGAAAGGTGGGAGGCAGGGCACCAGCCCAGAAGGGAGAGCAGTACTCCATCAGGCTGCGGACAAAAGCTTTGTCAGTGGTCAGGAGCTCAGGTGGGCCGAGAAGGACTTTGCATGATGGAGGATTCCCAGTCGGCGACTGACTTTGGAGGCGAGGTTTGAAATGTGGCTTTCCCAGGAAAGGTCATGGCAGATAGTGAGACCCAGAAGCTTGAAAGAAAGGACTTCTTCCAGAGAATTGTTGAGAAAGTGGATGGGGGGGGTTTCTAAAGGGTCCTTTCGAAGAGACATAGTGAGAGTGTGAGATTTGTCCTGATTGAAAGACTTGTTCCACGTGTTGGACCAGTTTGTGATTTTATCCAGATCAGCAGTGAGCGAAGACGCTGCTGCTTGCCGTTCTGAGGGATGAACCGATGGTACGGCGAGGTGGAGTCATCAGCAAAGAGATATAGAGGATTTTCCAGAGAGTCGGAGAGATCATTGATGAAAACCAGAAAAGAACAGGGCCCAGAACGCTACCTTGAGGAACTCCAGCCTGGACAGGAAGGGGGGATGAAAGAACTCCATTTAGGGCCACACATTGACTGTGACAGGAGAGGAAGTCTGCGAGCTATGAGTGGAGATGGCCTTGGATACCATAGGAAGAGAGTTTGGTGAGCAGGGCAGGGTGCCAGACTGTGTCAAAAGCACGTGATATGTCCCAGGGATACACTCGGATTTCCTGTCTGGCATTGAGGGCTTCCATCCATTGTTGGGAGAGCAGAAGCAGCATATCCAGGGTAGAGTGACCTGGTCTGAAACCAAATTGATGATCAGAAATCAAGCCATTGGAGAAGAGGAAGGATTTGATGTCTGAAGCCAGTGCCGGCTACAGGCTATAATCAGCAGGGGGGCACTATATTTTTCAACACCCCTATATATAGCAAGCAAATGCTCACCTATACAATAACAAACAGTGAAAGTGCTTTGAAAAAGGCTACAAGTATAGGCTACTACAATTATGCACCAACAACAAATAAATTATAGCATTATAATGTCTTTAATGTAATGTCACCATCTCCACGGCGGTAGAGAAAAAAAAAAAAGGTACTGCACACATAACAGGCTTTCACTTATAATGACATCACATAATAGATAGACCTACTTGTAGTGTGCACATAAACACTAAACTAGCTAGGTTAACATTAGTCTAGTACTGTAGGTTC
>CM068953.1:147203767-147214940 GCA_035128595.1 Eptatretus atami
GTAACTTGGAACTGCTTATCGATTAATATCAAACTTGAAAAGGCACATCTACGGGTCCCAGGGGTTTGCTTTCCATGAGGCAAAGGCAAGTTGTTTCAGGACAACTGCCTAACCACAAGCTTCAGTGAACCTAGGGCGGGAGGAAGAATTTGACAACTGAAGACAAGAGGGGATAAATCGGTGCATGAGGGAGAGCAAGTTTCTTTGAAAGAATTCCCAGGTTCCAGGATGACGTTGATGTTTGGGAGAAAGTAGGATTAGGAGCACAGTCTATAAGTTTGAGGGCTGCTTGGAGACCTGCCAGATCGGCTTGAGTGAATGCAGACTCGAACGCGGTGAGGTGGTTCTCTGATATAAGCAGAGAGATGTCATTTGACATGGACGTGGTCAGAGAAGACCGATTGGAGCGAGGGAAGAGCAGCAGATATTGTCAGGGAATTTGTCAAAACAGATTCGAGAAGAGATGGAGTATCATTGGTTGAGATTCGGGTAGGGAAGTTGACCGAATTGAGTCAGTTCCCAATGAGTCGCAGAAAGTTTTGCTGAGGTCCATGACAGGTGAGAAGGGGTACCCCACACCTAGCCAACTGGCATGATGACAATTGACAGTTGCCACATCATTGAGAATAGAGGTTTGGATGAGAAGATAGAAGTTGTCCATGTTTTCAGATAGTGAGGTGTCGATGGAGTCATCACTGTTTAATAGATGGTAATAAAAAAATGACGTTTTACAGCCATTTTCCTGCTGTGCAGGGTTGGGCTTTTTTTCTTGAGGCAGATGTTATGGCCGGATGCCCTTCCTGACGCAACCCTGATCGACTCTTACGAACACAGGGATATCGGTACACTATTCTAACCGGGGCATCACCAGGACAGTACACTGGTACTCATTTCGCCGACCTGGAAGTGATGAGCAGGCTGAGTCAACCTTTCAACCTCCCTGGTGTTAATCAGCAGCCACGGGGCTTAACTCAGGACCCTGGAATCCAAGCCGCAACGCTAACACTAAGCAAACACCAGGCTTTAGGTAGACGGTACAGTATGAGTAACACATATATAAACATGAGGGTGGGAGTGGAGTGGAAGCCGTAGCAGAGGTATTCCTGTGGGTGTAGGGTGAGGGCAGTACATGGAGAGTAAGGAATAGAGTCTTTGATGAAGGCAGACTTCCACCAGGGCAAGGTCGGTTGTCAACCAGAGGAGGAGTAACCAGGAGAGATTACTTGGGGCAGACATGTCCTTGGGGGAAAAGTTTCTGTTAGGCAGAGTTTGTTGGTTCGTCAGTTGGCAACTGTATTGGGAAAGATCATGAAAGGTTTGAGCGAAGCCCCGGATATTTGAGGTCCATACTTTTAATGAAGAGGTAGGGGAGGAGGCTTTGGTGCGAGGGGTGGGGGGGGGGGGAGGAGTAGGACAAGGGGACGAGGGGGGAGGTAGGCAGTGTTTTTGAAAGAGTGTGGGGGATTGCAGAAATTAGCTATGGGAGGGGGCCGAATTGAGGAGGAGAAAAGGTCTGTGGTGCTGGAGATGAGAGGGGGAACAAGAGGGGGAAAATTGCAGGTGAGGATTAGAGGAGGTGAGTGAAGATGGAGGTGAGAGGGCAGTGGAGGAGCAGCTTGTGGTGACGGTAGGGGGGCAACTTTGAGAAGGTGAGTGAGGGGGGTAGAATGTGGGAGAAAGGTGAGGGGGAGTTTTGAGAGAGGTGATGAGACGGAGGCTTGGCAGTGGAGAGAGTGGGATTGGTTGCTTTTGAGAGTGAGGGTGAGAGGAGTGAGAGGGAGTGAGTTTGGCAACTGAAAGTTGGAAAAAAGATGTTGATGAAAAGCGAACATTCATAGCAAACTGGGGTTTTTAAAAAGTTTCTTAAAGTTTTAAAGGCTAAGTTATTGCGATAAACACATTTCTTTGAGAGATGCAATAAGGCGAATTCAGAGAAATGGAGAGAAAAACGCTGTAACAGTGCATTTTTAGGCAAGGTATGAAGAAAGGTGAATTGAGAGCAATCTGTTTAACTAGGCAGAAGAGTAGTACATTGTGATACAGTAAAGAGTACCACACGTGTGAAGAGGAAGATGAGGCATTAATAGAGATCGTTTTTGTTATTCATATTAATTGTTTGAGAGTTTCAAACAGATTAGGTCATGGAAAGTGTTGTAGAAAGAAAAAACGAGGAAAGAAGAGGAAGAAGATGAAGAAGAAGAAGAAAAGAATCGGAGAAAGGTAGCGTTTTTTTATTTTTTATTTTATTTAAGATAAGAAATAGAGTGATTAGTTTGGGAGGAGGGGATGTTAAGAAAGTGGGAAGATAGAAATTGAAGATATGGGGAGAAAAACAATAAACACGATCGTACACCGAGGGGAAACAAAGGGTAAGGCTTAAGCCTCAAGGATAAGGCCTCAAGACCGCGTAAGAAAGTTCGCGACATCTCAACAAAATAACACATTTTTGAAACAAACCGAACTAGGAAACACGTAAACATGTAGGTGAGAAAATAACAGTTATAACGGACAGATAACGACCGGAAACTTAACTTTGAGATCGTCAGCAGGGAGCCCCCAAGGGAGACTGCAACGCTCCAAACCCAGAACCAGAGACACACTTCTTCCTGAAACTTTGCATGATGAAAAATACCCTGCGAGACAATAACCATCTCCCGATTTGAAATGCTCCTTGGAAAAAAAAAGTTATGACGTCAAAAATCTTCCCGCTAATGAAATCGCGAAAAAATTATCTTCAAACTAGCAGCTGTTTGAATTCTGTTTGCGGGAATTCAAGCGGCATTAGCACAGATAATTTACGCAAACCTGATACATCACAATGAAGCTCATATGTTTTACTAGACGTCATCATTAAGAGGACAGGACCTTAGCTCATTCGAGCTGTTGAGAGAAGAGTTTGTTTAAAAAAAAAAAAAGGAAACACTCGTTCTGCAAGGTCCGTGTGATGACGTAAGGGGAAAGACCATTGGTGGAAGGGAGACTAGGCCTTGCTTAACACGGAGGTGCCTGTGGAAGAGTGTGTTGGACAGGGAAACAGAGTTGACGAGGGGAGCGGATAGGGGGATCAGCTCAAAAGGAAACATTTTCATGTGGCACTTTTTTTAATTTTATTTATTTTTACATCGGTAAACAATAACGTGCAAGACACTCACACATACACGTTTTGGCTGATGTATATCTTCTTAATTATGCAGTATTAAATGTCATAACACATTAGACTGTTAGTTCTTGGGCGTTTTCCCTCCCATTGAATTCTGAAAACTTAGATTCAAATCATGACCGAATGGAGCCGTTGCTGTGTGCAAGTGATTCGGAAATACTGGAGTTGTTATTAATGGTGGAATGTGAGAAAGATGCGGTTCAAGAGAGAACAACATCTGGGAATATATCAATAATAAGGGAAGAAATGTAAAAAAAAATCGAACTACAATTATATATTGCAAATCTGTACTCCCCTTGTTCGTACATCACAATGGGCAAAAAAGCACATAATGTGCCTCCGCGCCTAAAGTGGATTTTCTATCTTGTCAACAAGAGTATTTGGAAGGCCCAGTGTCAGGTCAGACCCAAGACCAAATAGGAGACAGAGTGTGGCATTAAAAAGTTGAAGTAATAATCATGCTGATGATGATTTATATGACTAGAAGCATCTCTAAATTGCAAAGCCCTCTACATCTGCTTTGTACTCAATTAAACTTTGATGAAGAACACACCTAACAAGAAAAAGAACAATCAGAGATCGCAGACCATCACCAGGACTTTTTTTTTGTAAGCGTTTGTGTAGTTTTGTGTGGCGTATTTTGTGTGGCCTTTGTGTACTGGAGGTGTACCATAATTAATAGAGACAGTAATTAGAACCGACGCTTTATAATTGACTGGCAGTGATCGACGGTCCAAGACATCCGCTTTGATTGGACTTCACCTGATGCATGACGTTTTTTTTAAAATTAGTATTCAATTGAATTTAGAATGGGATTAAACACTCAATTCAATAAAGGAAGACAAATAGTACAGTCCCTGCCATTGGAGTCATCAGAAGAACTACCCAAACAAGCAAAATAGCAAGATGAAGTTTCTGGAGAACTAGGATACAGATTTTGCATTGCAGCTGCTATCTCTCCTATCCCAAAACCCCGATATCTTCCCAAACGGACAATCCAGCCACAGCCAAATTGTGCCTTTAGCTGGCAGACCATGCATCTGACAAGTTGAAATTTAAAATAATATATTCCCATCACACTCATCATAATTTTGAATTCACATCAATTGTTAACAGTTCCAGAGAAAACTTAATTTAATATTTTTCTCTTCAATCCAATATGATTGCCAAACCATTGTGACCTTCCAATTTTCTTACAAACCTGTCATCCAAGGCTGGGGAATATTTGTGTGAAGTTTGCCTCGATCTGTACAACTGTTCTGGAGAAGAAGATTTATTGATTTTAGAGTAATTTAAAAGGCTGCCCAAACCACGTGTTGGAAAGGATCGTGTCATAATGTCGTGAAACTTTTGCTCCTCATGGATAGGCGGTCATATGTACATTTTCGCCTTCATCTTTCAGCCCACTACAGAGAAGAAAGGTTTTGAAGTTTCTTTAAAAAAGAGACCGAAAAAACAATATGGCTGCTGGATACATAACTGATGAATCATCAAAAATATTTCTGTGGACAATTTATCCCCTAATGACCCTTAAAATTTTCATACTAAATTAGATGTGGCATTCTACATATGGAATTATGACGTCATTAAAGAAGGCACCAATGAATGTCATAAAAAATCACCTTATTCCGCATGAGGAGTACTTGCCATGTGCCACGTTTCAATTTTTTCCTATGGTGTGGTTTCAGAATAGAGGTCCAAAGTTTTTTTCCTTTTTTCCAACATGGCTGCACACCACGCTGAATATGACGTCAAATTATTCATTCAAACATTCTACATGATTAGTAGCTCTAAGGTTGAATATTTTGTCTCAATCTGCAAGCAGTTGTGGAGAAAAACACTAAAGTTCTGTACAGATGAACAAACAAACAGACAGACAAACAAACAGACAGACAAAAATGAAAATCACTCAGAGTGAAAATTTTGGCAAAACAGCACAAAGTAGAATGGCACTTGAAAGCGCACCCCTGCAGGTGGAACGGTTTTACGGTTTGTATCCCATGAATGGGCTGGATCCGAATCAAAATCCATCTGCTTGTTCTTGTCACGATTCAACTCGTCCAGCTTGTTTTGTCTAAAACTTGTCCATAACTTTTTGAGATTACAGTGATATTTTAGTTTTTGAACCCGATTCTATCAATTTGAGAATTAGACCTGTTGTTGACCTTTTGACTTAAAATTAATTGGTTAGTTTAATTCAGCACCGACATGAAAAGCTCTCAATTCAAGATAAATTGGAGAACATTGAGGATTTGAGAATTTGGGCCAAATGGCTTTGGCCTATTTTGACCTTTTGGCCTAATGTTTACCTTCAAAATTTAATAGGTGGTTGAATCCAGATGACCTGCTATGCAACGTCTTCAAATTTTCAAGTAAATTGTATTTAGATTAAGGATTTAGAAAATTTGCCGATGTTGACGTTTTGGTCAATGTTGATCTGTTTCTCCTCTGGTAACACCAAAATAATAGGTTGGTTGAATTCTTGTGACCTGATATGTCAATCATTTCACATTCAAGTCAATTGGATGAAAATTGAGGATTTAGAAAATTTGGCCCAAATTGCCTTCTTTGGCACTATTATGACCTTTTGGCCTATATTACCTCAATTAATAGGTGGTTAATTAATTGACCTGCTATGCAATCCTGTTCAAATTAAGTCAATCGGATGAAATTTGAGGATTTTAGGAAATTTGGCCCAATTTGACGTATTGGCCTGGTAGACTTTTCGCTATGTTTTACCACAAAATTTGTGGGTGGTTGAATTCAGTGGACTTGATATGCAAATGCTCTTTCAATTTCAAATTAATTGGATTAAATTGAGGATTTTAGAAATTTGGCCCATTGCTGACCTTTTGGTCTATGTGGTGATTTGGGGGGTCTGGGTGCTTTGGGGGATCCCGAGAGTTGTGGAGTGGTTCGACTACCACTTAGATGTGCTGGGATGTCTTGAGAACTCACCTTTAGGTGAAGAATAATTTTCTCTCTCTCAAGGGACACTGGACACCATTGACCAGAGTCGCAGGGTCAGGCTGAATGGAAGAGCTGAAGCTATTAAGGAAGCTGAGGCATAAAACTGTAGGTGCATAAGGTGATAAGAGGCCTACGTGCGATAATCTGTGGAAGGGGTTAGAGCATCACCTGTGGTCAAGTGATTCTCGTCTGCTTACAGCGGATTCTCGCATCTGCGTTCTTCCAAAGCCCGACACTCGGTGTACTGCAATGAGAGCAAGAGGTGGTTGGGCTCTTGAATAGGAGTTGAAGTGAAGGCGCGCTGGCCCGGATATTTGAAGTGGCTGTACCAGGCTGATCCACCGGCTTGCCGGTTGGATGTCAGGGGTTTACTATTCCTATGTTTGACCCTCCAAAACCAACTGTGGCCACCTTCATTTGTGGAACAGACTGTGGTGAACCAGTTGAAATGTGGTAAAGTTGCTGGGCATTTGTAGCATCCCATTTGCTGAAATTCCGAAAGGCTGGTGAAATGCTGTACTCGCGTCATTGCCATGCCAGTTCTGTGCTCTGCCCGGAAACACAGGCATCATCCAAGCTGTTGGAAAGAGGAGCCTTGTTGTGCCCTTTGGAATGGGAGGGTGAGTGGCAAGTTGCAACAACGACAGAGGGTGAAGCTGCTCTCGGCCGGCAAAGTCTTTCATTGGATAATTCTTGATAGGGTTCGCCACCATCCTGTTCAGTTACCGAGCATCAGAGCAGTCAGGCTTTATCCCCAAGAGGTCAATGATTGACCGATCCTTGCTCTTCGGGTCTCACAAACGCAGACGAGAGTTTCAGCAGGGGCTGCTTGCAGCCTTTCGTTGATCTCCATAAAGCGTTTATTCAGTGAATCGGGATGCCCTCGTGGAGGATTTGTTGGTCTTCTTGGGATGCCAACAAAACGGATCGATCTGACGTGTGAACTGTACTCTGGTAGTGACACGTGCGTGTGATGTGGTGGTACCAATCTCTGACTTATTTCCAGTGTTATTTGGAGTTCCTCAGGGGTGTGTACTGGCCCCACACTTTTCAGCACTTGTATGGACTGGGATTATGGGAGGATTTCGGAGAGTCAAGTTGTGGTGCACGTTTGGGGAATGTTCAAGATCTCTCACGCTTGATTTCAACAGATGACCGAGTCATCTTTGTGGAGACTGGATATCCTTTTGGGGCCCTCGCAGTTTCTGAAAGAGGAGTCGGAGTCACTGGAATCAGGGTTTCATATGACTCTTGGATGCTGTATCCTGGTCTGTACCTGTTTGTGGCGAAGGATGTGAGGTCACGAAGAAGGTGCACTTACCTTGGCAGTGATATTCTGTCGTTGCGGCTGTGAAGCCAGAGGTCAAAGATATCATCGGCCTGGGGAGTCATGATTCACTTGGATCATGGTGTGTGGCACTTGCCGGTACTGTGCGGAGGACAAAAGTCCAAGTCTTCAGTACTTGGTGCTTCAAGTTTGCTCTATGGATGTGAGACTTGGATTTTGACTAGGAACTGAGACGGAGACATTCTTTGGTACCAGGTCTCATCGAAGAAGCTTGGGAGCGCTGGTTGGACTTGTGTTTCCAATGAGCGGGTTTGCTGAGAGTGATCAAATGAGATTTGTTACCGCATAGTCCGAGTGTCAGCTGCGGTTTCTGTTATGGAATGGTGGCTCGTTTTTCCTGCGCTGATCCTGCTCACAGAATTCTCTCAGTGAGGGAGCTCGATGAGGGAGTCTGCCAACGGCCGAACGCGGCCTCCGTGTTGCGCAGGTTATACATCTCAAGGAGATGGGGATGGGCTAGTCACTCCCTCGCGGGGTGGCCAGAGGGATGCCTTGGATCCGGCGGAAAGTGGACGCAGCGATGTGCTGCTCGGCGAATGCTCCCATACCTGACTTGACCTGACATTTTGGCCTATGTTTATCTTATATGGTGCGTTGAAATTGACTTGAAATTTGAAGATGGCTTGCATTTCAGTCAGCAAATTCAAGTCAATGGATGAGAATGGAGGATTTTAGAAATTTGCCCTATGCTACCTTTTGTCATCTGACATCAACATTATATAAGGTTGAGTTCAGTGACCTCATGTGCAAATGATCTTCCAAATTTCGAAAGTCATAGATGAAAATTGAGGATTTTGAAACAATTTAATAATTTGGCTCTTTTGGGGTTGACCTTCTGGCCTATGATGGTTTGTCCTTTTACCTACGATAACCTCAGAAGTAATAAGATGGTTGATAGATGACGCTGATAGCAATTACTGTTAAATTTAAAATTCCATCGGATGAATGTGAGGATTTTAGAAAATCTGCTTTAAATTGGCTATTGGCCTATGTTGACCTTTTTCGGTGACCGAATTTTTCGGAAACTTCAATGCGTTAAAACCGCAGAATTGGTGACATTAATCTTCTGAAAATTTCAGATGATCGGTTTGAGCAGTTTGGGCTGAGAGGCGAGGGACGACAAACAAAACCAAACGCACACAAACAAACTGGAGCATCAACGTACTTGTCCCCCCCCAAGAAAATATTTCTCCAAGTACCATATGGACCAAAATGCAAAACCCTCTCCTTTCGGCTAGGGTAAAACAAAAGAGGGAATGTCAATTTCTCATATTCTCATAATAAAGTTTGTTAATATTTGATGAAAAAAAGCTCAAATGGTAATGAGATATCTGCAATTTACAAAGCAATGTCAAGTTAAGAGTGCCCTGGCACCTACAATTCTAGTGATGGCCATATTTTTTTTGGTCGCCATATGACCTTGACCTTCGACATGTAGGATTAAGAGTGTATTAAGAAACGTTACCATCAACAATCTATCCAAAAACCTTAACATCATTGAAAATCATGAGGAAAACTATTTCGTCATGATTAAAAATTATTTTTGTATAATTAGGTCACAATAAAAAAAGGTCAAGTAACGAATGGAATATCAGTGCATAAACTTCAGTGCAGTTACACTATTATTGATGCAAAAGACATCTTGGAAGGTTCAAGTGCTTTGAGAATCCGCATTGGCAACATTGTGTGGACAAAAAACACATTCCTTTTTTTTTCCAGACCTCCATTCCGATTCTTTACTAAACATGCATTTGGTGTTCTGTCTGTCGTCTGAACGTTTTTTTTAAATATCCGATACATTTCGGGTGATACTATCATCATAAACAAACTTGACAGTGGGGGGTGGGTATGAAGTGTAATCTGAGGATTGTGTGCGCGATTTGCGAGTCTAGATTTTTTTTGCATTTTTAGTTTCATTTTGGATGTTGTGATGTTGAAAATGATGGGTTTAATTTTCCTGTCCGAGATCTCATCTCTGGAGCCGCCCCTGTCTCTGGAGCCACCCACCCCACCACCCCCCATCTAGGACTCAACTCATGTCTATCTCCACTGATTATGAACCAATTTTTAGGAAGTTGTTTTTTTTGGTGGAACTTTTGGAGACATGCTTGGTGCTGTTTTTTTTCTGTTGCCAGGTGAGACATTTCTAATCATCATTGACACAGCAGTATGTGCTCTCTGCAATGAGGGTGCTACCGCCAAGCAGAGACTGGTGAATAACCCAATTATGATTGAAGATCTATTGGTTTGCTGTATGAAACAATTAATCTTTGGGTCAGCTTGATATGAAAGAAACTTGGTGATGCGTTAGGTAGCTTGACGTGAAGCGGAGCGCAAATCTGTGTGTTATCATATTAATATCGGAACCATCATCACAAGAGCATATTGAAAGGCTCAGAGTAAACGACCAGCCTCATTTCTCTGCATGTTCTTATCGAGGGCCTGGGCAACCTATCCAGTGCAACTGGTTTTTCCCACGCTAAAGAAAAAACACACTAAGGCACAGGGTGTTTTGTTTCATCCTGCGCTTTTGTCCGAATGATGCTTCAGAACCCTTTCACGTTTTTCAGACAAACATGGTGAAAACTCTGGAGATAAAACCCGACTAAGATGACATGTAAGAAACTTGTGTATCTGAGTTAGAGAGCACACAAGATGCCTTGCTTCTTGAAACGTACTATCATAGGAAATGCTTGCATGATGCACAATGCACTTTTGCTCGCATTAGGTTAGAGTATGCAGCGTCATTCGCTCTGTATGTGATGAACAGCTGATCCTCTCCATTTCAAACACCCTCCTCTTTCAAAACATGGATGAAGGTGAATGGTGCATAACTTGTCAATTTTGAAGAGGTATTACGGTAGAGATTAATGGACAGAAAATCTATCGCAAGCATCTGAAAAACTGATATCTGAACGGTCTCTAATGTCCAGTTCTGCAAATTCACTTCGCAAAAATGAGCCTGACAATCTCATTCCTCCCAACAGCAGTTAGCATTGCTTATGGAACTTCGGTCAGTGATACTGGGATAATGGACAAAATTGACCATTTGAAAGAGCATGTGCAACATTCTATGATGAGGGATGGTGGAGTAGAACTGGTCATTCAACAGTCAGCTTTGAAGACTTTGAGATCCTCTGCTACTCCAGTTCTTCTCACTCATCTCCTCTTTGCCTCATTTCTCAAAGTTTTGGAATTCGCAATGAAAAGTAGACAAAGTGTGTTCACATCACTTGCCAATTGGCTAATCCAAAATAACTTGATTGATATCAGGATGAGCATCAACAAAGAGGAAAAGATTGCGTTCAGCAGTCTGTCAGAACCTCTTCTCATTGGCCTCTGTCCCTCACAATCATTCGAGGGTGCAGATATAGTTACCTCAATTAATACACTACTCAGAAGTCTACATGGCAGTGACTACCAGGAAGATCTTCACTCGAAAAAGCATGAAGCAAGGTGTTATTCATAGGAGAAGGAAGACTGGTGGATTTTTGTCTCCCAGATTTTTTCAGAAGTGGTAAACATCTGAGGTTTGCTGTTGACATATTGATCTCCTGGAAGCACACCTCTGGACAGAACACATTCCATGGAGCAGTGAGTCGTATCAACCAGTGAGCAGAAGATGGAGAGCCAATCAACAACCTCTTGTCCGTCCCAGAGAGCTCTTCATCAAACTACTGTGCATTTGAAGTCGA
>CM068953.1:147258976-147276066 GCA_035128595.1 Eptatretus atami
GCGGATCGAAATGATTCAAAGAATTTCTATGATGCCATGAAAGAACTGTATGGCCCTTCCGCACGTGGTGGTGCTCCCCTGCTATCTCAAGACGGCAGAAAATTGTTAACCAACCAGGCAGAGATACTATGTCGCTGGCAGCAACATTTTAACGAGCTCCTCAATGGACCATCGCATGTTGATCAGCACAGCATAGACCAACTGTACTGCCTCAAAAACCTGTGATTCAGCATCTTGCGAATGAACCAACTGAACAAGAAATTCGTAAGGCTATCAATTGTTATCAAACGGCAAGTCACCTGGTGAGGATGGATGGGATATCCAGCTGAGATTTTCAACATGGTGGCGAAGTTGAAACTGTTCACATAAAATTTGGAACGATGGTGGCATTTTCAATCTGCGTCGACTCCGGGCTAAAACCAAAACAATTGACCTGCTTGTTGGAGATCTCCTGTTTGCCGATGATTGCGAATATTTCCCCATACCAAGGAGGGCTTACAATCGCTCTGAATGCTTTTGCAGTCGCATCTTCTAATTTCAGTCTAACGATCAGCAAAAGAAACGGAAGTCATGTATCAACCACCCCAGGTGTTACACATCACCTCGTCCATCGATCCTTGTCAACGGAAAGATTGAAGACTACACAAACTTTCCCTTATCTGGAAGTATCTTGTCTGATGATGGACAGTTGATCATGAAATTGTCAGCAGAATCTCAAAGCCAGCTCTTCTTTGCAGGTCAGAGAACGGGTTTGAATAGCGCATGACATTAACTTGCCAACCAAAATAGCAGTCTAACGGGCAGTAGTTGTTGGCACACTGCTATATGGGGAGCGACGTGGAACGTATACAGTAGACACATCCGACAGCTTGAATCTTTTCAGCAAAGATGCTTGAGAAACATCTTGAAAACAATTGGGAAGAAAAAGTTTCGAATATCGAAATTTTGGCAAAACAAAGTGCTGTAGCATCGAAAGCATCATCCGAAAGCGTCATCTGCAATGGTCTGGTCATTTAGTCAGAATGAATGACTTGCGTTTACCCAAGTCAATCTTTTATGGTGAGCTACGAAATGGGTCCAGAAAGTTGGGTTAAACCAGACGTTAATGGACAGGATAATAGACGGATGATTGGCATATTGGATCATGGGTTGGGGTGGAGGGCTGGATGATCTGGTATCGGAAGATATAGGATAGTCAGATGGTATATGTCCTGTGTCGATGATTGTTGGATGGGGAAGAACTTGATGCAAGGGGATCGTTGTCAGGCAGTAGAGGGGAAGCAGTACAGCACGCGGGGTGAAAAGGTTGTGAGGAAAGGTTTCGGGGAGCATGACGATTGGGTGCAAAAGGGCGCGCTGCCGAGTGGACAGGTGTCCATTCCGCAAGGCAAGTGGAAGCGTTTCGTTGTGGTGTGGAATGCGACCGGGCTTGTTGCAAACAAGCCTGGTCTCAGTGGACAGCGAGGTCCGGGTCCATCGGCAAGATGACCGAATCGACGAGAGTCCGAGAAAGGCGCGGACCCACTCTGACATCATCACTCTTCTTCATTGCTGGTTCAGGTTTATCCATGTCTTTTTCTGTGCAAATGTATCAAAAGATAATGGTGTGTGTGTTTAACACTTCTCCAGTGTGTGGTAAGTATGGTGATGTTGTTTAGGCATTATCATCCATGGCGGTAAAGTAATGGTATTATGTTTACATGTATGTGCCAGGTGTCGTGCGTAAATGAATGGAAATGTGGTTAGATACGATTCTCCGGTGGTGGGTAAATAATTGAAATTTTTGATCGATCGCTGCGCGTCGTGGTAAAGTAATGGAAGAATGGTGTGTTACATTCTCCGTGGGTAAAGGTAATCCGGTTTGCTAGCTACTTATACATGTCTGGCCGTGGTGGTAAGTAATCGTATTATGTTGTGACATTCTGCCATGTGGTAAATTAATGGTACTTTGGTTTGATGCATTGCTCGAGTGGTGGTAATTCTCGGCTGTGGATTCTAATTCTGTGTGGTAGAATAATGGTATTGGTTTACAGTTCTCCGTGGTGGTAAATGAATGGTGATTTGTTTAGACAGTCTGCCGTGGTGGTAGAGAGTAGAGTGGTTATTGTCGGTTACATGGTCTCCCGTGGTGGTAAAGTGTGAATGTTATTTGTTTACATTCACCGTGTGGATAAATGAATGTTTATTTTGTGTTTACATTCTCCGTGTGGGTAAATAGTGGTATTTGTTGTACATTCTGCCCGTGGTGGTAAATATGGTATTTGTATATTATCATACTGTGTGGGTAAATAATGGTCATTTGGTTTACATTCTCCGTGTGGTAATGGAAATGGGTAATTTTTGGTTGTGACATTCTCCGTGTTAGGTAATAATGGTATTCGTTACGATTCTCAGTGTGGTAAATACAATGTTATTTTGTTTTACATTCTCAGTGTGGTAAATTGCGTATCTTGTTTACATTCTCAGGTGTGCGTAAATAATGTTTTGTTTAATGTCTCAGTGTGGGTAAATAGGTGTTCATTTGTCTTTGACACTCTCAGTGTGGTGAAGATAGATGTTATGTTTGTGTTACATTCTCAGTGTGGTAAAGTAGATGGTATGTTGTGTTTACATTCTTCGGTGGGCGGGGTATGAATAAGATGAAGATGGTTTACAGTCTTCGCTATTGTGGTAAATAATGTTATTGTTTACATTCGTCAAGTGTGGTAAAGTGAATGGAAATGTTGTGTACGCATTCGTCAGTGTGGGTAATTAATGTTTATGTTGGTATTAAACATTGACGTCGATACGGTAATAATGGTATTGCGTTTACATTCTCAGGGGTGTGGTAAGAGTAATGTTATTTGTGTTTACGATTCTCTCGTGTGGTAAATAATGGGTATTCGTTTACATTCTCAGTGTGGTAAATATGGTATTTGGTTTAGGCATGTCGTCAGTGTGGTAATTAATGGTATTGGTGTTGTTACAGTTCTCAGGGATCTGTCAGCGTAAAGTAGGTGGTATTTGTTTACATTCTCAAGTGTGGTAATATGGTATTGGTGTGTTACGATCATCGCGGTGTGGTAAGATATGGTATTCGTTGATTTCAGATGTGGTATATGGAGGAATAGTTGTTACATTCTCATTGGGTGGGTAATAGATGGAAAGTGGTTTACAATTGGTGCGACACACTGTGCCGGTTGACTAGTCAATGCATATTCATTGGTTGTTGCTTCCCTGTGGCTTGAACTCGGCCTACCTGTGAGCCAGGAGAACGCTCGTGACGTATAACAAATGGTCGCGCTTGCCATGTGGTTTTTTGCCCGCTGGCGATGAAAAATGCGTTTTATGGCAGAGCTGGTGGCCGACAACAGTCGTGGAGGTGATCGCGTTTGTGTTTTTATGCGTTCACTCAGGCGCCCCAAGATATTTTGTGACTTGCGTGATTTTATCGTCGAATGAAACAGTCTTGATGCTCTCGGTTTTAAAAACCGACGAAACTGTCGACAGATTGTTGTTACAACGACAACTATAGGAAAGAACTTGCAACCTGAGATGTGTAGACAAATTGTTATATGCTCGTGGCGGTCTAGTTCTAGGTGACCTGCTAATTGGTTTGATGTGTAAGCGTTGACTGGCTGTGAGGGTCGTGATCAGCTGATTTTTAATGAACAGCGATTACTATGACGGTGGTCGAGTACGATCATACGACAACTGGTTAGGTGTAATTTTATTTCGTGCGTTTTGTTCTAGACGATGAACTACGCCTTGCCGAGGAATTCCTGGGCAGACAAGGGAGTAACTCATCCGCCGAGCAATGATCACTACAAAGGTAGCTGCCTTGTATATGACACATCTTGTACATGGCAATTGACGATCACCGTAGAGTAGTCTGTGGGTCAACTTGCGTATAAGACATTTTATTTTGTTTTTGTTAACAACGATTACCACAACTCATACCAACGGTAAGATAGAACTCTAAGGCCTCGCATGGTTGTTGTACCGTTACGCTTTTTATGGTGGCGGAATGGGGTTGGAGCTGTGATGGCTATCGGCGGGTCGCAAGAACAGTAGAAGGGCAGAACAGTTAATTCGACTCGGCAAGCACAGCACGAGAGAAAGCGGGAGAGAACGTGCGGTCCGACGGCCGGCTCAGGGGATCACAGTCATAACGCAAACACAGTGTGCCGAGTACGTCACTGCGAGGGTCGCCGACTTCGTCCGATGTACAATCAACCTGTCAGAGAAGTTTACTGCAGAAGTACAATGCAGGGTAAGCGACTCATTTCAGGCTGCAGTAATTCCCAACTTAGAACTGTCTAACATAAGTTCTAGTGTTAGCACAAAAAGTGCTAAGCCGGTGCTGGCTAAAAAGGCTGGCCTGCAGTACGAGGACAAACAGCTGAACTAGCGCAAAAAGCAAGCCTGGCCCGCGGCAGAATCAGCACGAAGATTCAAGCACAATGGGGCTTGGATTTAACCCTACTGGAGCAATCTGACAGTGGGAGTCATGAGGCGGAGTTACAACCATTGAACAATTGTATTAGTGAACTTGGAGGGTGGACAAATGAGGCCCGCCCGATATCTGACGTACCTCGAGGAGACTGAGCAAAAAGCGCAGACAGAACAGGTATGTGGAAGATCCACAGTTATGGGCGTCAGGTTACACTGCCTGACTTTATGGCTACTGGAACAATGATGCAGGAAATTTGCGAACACCGGCTCTTACGCCAATATCGCGAGTATTTCTCAGCAAGCAACCAGACACCTGATCAAGCTTCTTTGTTCCTGATTTAAATAACCGGCTATTTACGCTACAATTGTTCCGCATGAAATAACAGAGAGTTTAAATCACAGTTCCAACCTCGTGTGACATTGAGCCCGAATCTTGCGCTTCAATTTGTGCCGGTGATAGTAGCACAGGCAGAATAATACAACGCCTATGTATGTTTGATGATTATAGTTTTTTTATTTGCATTTGAGTTTATTGTGTTAAGTCGAGGTTCTGTGAATTGTTTTGTGTTGATGTTATATAGTTGGAATTAGTTGTCATCAGTCTTGTCATGAAGTGTGATTTGTTTTTAATTTGTTGGTTAGTAATGGTAGTTTTTTGTGTTTAGTTGTGGATTGTGTGTGATTGATAATTTCATGGTTTTTGTTTGTTATGTTATCTTGATTTGTTGTTGTCATGCTTGTGGATTTTTAAAGTTAAGGTGTTGTTTGTGTATTTTGTTTTTGTTTCCTTTGTGATTTTGGTTAATTTTTTTTTGTTATATGTTCTTGTTATTTTTTTAATCGCCGAGTTGTGTTTCTTTTTCATTGTTTTTGTGTATATTCCATTTTTAATTATTTTTTTTTTATTTTTTCGTTTAATTGGTTTTTTGTATGTTTCTTCTGTTATTTTTGTTCTTTTATTTATTTATATTTTATGGTTATTATTGTCTTTGTTCTTCATTTTTTAAAAGAGATGGTTATTTTTCTTGTTTTTATCCGGTGATTTATCTCGAGTTTTGTTCTTTATCGAAATTTTGTTTCTAACAATTTTTAGAGTGGTGATCTTTCAAGTCTTCGTTTTTTGGTCTTTTTATTGTTATGTGGTCATTTATGTGTAGTAGATGTGGGTGAAGGATGATTTTGTCTTTATCGTTTCGTGTGAGATATATGTTTTGATGGGAGTGTCGATTTTTTGGTTGTTTTTTAGGATGGGTTATTGTTTTTGGAAGTTTTTGTTTTGTCTTATTCTCTCGTTTGTGGTGTTTTTATCGTTGTGTTTTGGTTTTGAAGTTTTTGGTGTATTTTTTGTGATCGTGTGTGGTTTTTGTAATAAATGGTGATATGGTAGAATTGTTTTGTTGGAATGTTTGTGCAAGGTTGGGGATGTGACGGGTATCAGGTTTGGAATTGATGGTGGTGTGTGGAGGCTGTGTGTTGTGTTTAATTGTTTGGTGATACATCGATTTCAAGATTTTTATAGGTGTGAGAGTTTGTTGGGATGTGTGTGGGTGGTGGTGTGTAGTGTTTGTGGGTATGTGGTAGTGTTGTGGTCTACTAGGGGGGAGTTTTTGTGTTGTGGTGGGTGTGTTATCTGTGGTTATTTGGATAGGAAGGTGTCGATTCATTGATGTTTTGTTTTAGTTTTTGGTGTGTAGGTTGTGTGTGTGTGAATTGTTTATGTTAGAGATTTTTTGTGTGTTGGTTTTTTATTGTTCTGGAATTTTAACTATGTGTTTTTATTTATTTTTTGATTCTGCAGTCTGGTTATATGATTTGTTAGGTGTTATGTTGCGTTGTGTTGATAGGAATTTGGAAGATTGGTAGGTGGATGAAAGATTTTGTTTGTTTCAGGAGTTCGTATGTTTGTTTGAGTGTGGTTTGTTCTGAAGTTTTTTTGGTAGTTTCATATTTAATTTCGGTCTCGTTGTATTATTTCTGATTTTATATTTTTGTTATTTTTGTTGTGTTTCTATTGTTTTTAATTAGATATGTTTAGAATTGTGATGGTTTTTAGATTCAATTTTTAGATTTTTGTATTTGCGTGTTTGTTGAAGTGATGTTGGAAGACTTTATTCGTGGTTTTGGATGAATCGTTTTTTTTCGTTAGGGTTCTGTTTTGTGTTTTATGTGTGATATTTTGTTGTTTTTCTTTTTTTATTGTTTTATTTTATTCCTGTGTTGTGTTGTTGGATATTTTTTGTTTTGTTTCATTTTAAAAAGTTGTTTTTATTATTTTCAAGAATTTTTTTTTTTTTTCTATATTTTTTTTTTTTTTCATCTTATTCTTCTTTTATTTTTTTTTTTTTATTATTTTTTTTATCTATTTTTATATTGTAAATTTTTGATTTTCAATTTTGTGTTTTTATTAATTTTGAAAGAATTTTTATGATTTCTCTTCTTTTACTCTTTTTATTGAAAGTTTGTTGTTGTTTTCGTTTGTTTGCTTTTTTTGTTGATTTATTTTTTCTTTAGAATTTTTTTGTCGATTCTTTTCCGAGTTTTAGGTTCTATTTTTTTTTTTATTTCTTTTCTTTTTTTTTTATTATATTAAGAAAGTTTAAGGAGATTTTTTTTTTGTTGTTAGTTCTTTTTATTTTCATTTTTTAAGCTTGATTTGTATTTCAATTTCAGTGTGTCTCTTCATTTTTCTTCTATTTTATCTATAGTTATCTTTGTTTCTAATTTTTCAAACCATTTAATTATTTTTTCGCTTTTTTTTTTGTTGTCTTATTTTTCATTTTTATCTTGTTTTCATATTTTTTTAATTTATTGGTTTTTTGTTTTTGTTTTTTATTTTATTTTTTTCTTTTTTTTATTATCATTTTGTTTTTTTTTTTTGATGTTTTTGTTTGGTTCCTTTATTAATTTTTCGTGTTATTTTTGTTTTAGATGGATCGAGTAAGGATTCTGTTTTTTTTTTTTGAGTTTTTCTTTTAATTTTTTTTTTCTTTAATTTTTTATTATGTATTTTTTTTTTATATGATTGTTTTGAATTGTTCGGAGAAGTATATCTATTTTTTTAATTATATAATTTTCATTTTTCAAAATTTTTTTCTTTTTTTTTTTTTTTTCTCTTTTTTATTTTTTTAAGATCTCCTTTTAGTTATTTTCCATCTCTTTTGATTGAAAATTCATTAAATTGTTTATATATTGTCATTGATTTTTTTATTATGTGTTTTTTAAATTTTTATATTTAGATTTTTCATTAAATTTCTTTAATTTATATTTATGTAATTTTAGATTATTGATTTATTTTTTTTTAAATTTTCAAATTTTCTCATTTATTGAATATGTTTTTTATTTTTTTTTTTGTATTTTTTTAATTTATTTCTTATTTTTTATCATATGTTTTTTTTTAATATTTAATTTATTCATATTTTAAAGAATTTCATTTTATTTTATTTTTTAAATTTTTTTCTTTTCATTTATATTTCTCTTTTTATTTTTCCATTTTTTCATTTCTATTAATTTTTTAGGATTTTTCTCTCTTCTTTTCATTTTTAAATCTTTCTATTTTTTTTTTTCTATTTTTAGTTTGTTAAATTATTTTATTTTTCATTTTTATTTTTTATTTAATTTTTTTTAATTTTTTTTTTTTTTATTTTAATTTTTTTTTTCTTTATTATTTTTTTCTTTTATTTTCTTATTTTTTTATTTAAATCTTCAATTTTTTTGTTTCCGCGTGTTCTTTTTTTTATGTCTTTTTTTTTTGCTTTTTTGTTATTTTTTATATTATTTTCTTAATATTCTTAAATTATCATTTTAAATTATTTCAAATTATATTTCTTTTATTTTTTTCTTTTATTTTTATTTATTTTATGTTTTATTAATTTTATATCTAATGATCATAATTTTTATTTATTTAATTTTTTTTTTTTTTTTGTTAAGTCATGATAGTGTCTGGTTTTTTATTTTTTGTTTACATAGAGTTTTTTTTTTTTTTTTATGAGTGGAGACGTGTAACGTCGACAGTTATGGGATAGAGGCTATGACTTTACGCGTGTTTTGTATATTTCTTTAAGGTTTCGAAAAAAATTTTTGTTGCTGGCAGATTTTTGTCCCTTAGTGATTTGTTAATTTATATATGTTCTTGTTATGTTAGATTTTCTTGTGTCTTTGTTTCTCTTGTTGTTTTTGTTACTACGTCTGTGAATAAAGCATCTCTATTTTGGATGTTTGCCAATATTAGATGATTGGAGAGAACAAGTTGAGGTGTATGTAGAGGAGATTCTGATTTGGATATTTTTTTAATATCGTATGATGTTATTCTATTATGTTCGTTTGGATCACTGTACTTTTCACAATATGCGTGTATTCCTGGAAGAAGAGATTGTCGTGTGCAGATATATATGGGTGCTGCTGATGCTTAGTTGGTATCATTATAACGGACCACGTATCGAGCCAGAAGCAGTACACAGTGTGGAAGTGGCAGTAATGCTTTCGGCATATGCCTGTTATGTGTGAATGAGCTATAATTATTGGGTAGCCTAATGTGTTAATGAAGAGATTTTTGACCTCCTGATTAAGTGGTTAGGTTCCATTCAGAAAGAAAGAGCAAGCCGTCAGCTTAAAAGATGGTCAAAGTGTCAACCAGGAAATTGGCCATTTTCTTAGACGATGGCGGCTGTCGAGCAAATATGCTGGAGTTGTTTAGAGGACTAGCGGGATTTGGTTCAGTCCGAGGAAAAGATGTGTTGAGTGGAAGTGAGTCGAATTCAGAATCAATAACTTGTGTGTTGCTTTCTTTTTGCGCGGGCTGGTCATGAAAGAACAAAGACGCAATACATAGCCACACTGTATATGGCTAGCATAACATTGGTAGTGAAGTGGCTTTCCTCAAGGCAGTAATCACAGAAGAGTAGGCACTGCCTGTAAGCTGATTTTGACTTCTTTCATCAGGAAGTAGCTCTCCGCATACTACGATAAAGCTGCCTTAACAACATACAGGAGAAATGGACAATGATGTTGCGTCCAGGTCAAAAGAAAGATTAATATGCTGGTGTTTTCTCCTTTCTATGTTGTTTTTGCTGGAGTTTATAAGAACCTCAGTCAGTACGCCAATGATCCTAGTTTGCGTACGAGAAGTTAATGCCGGCACAGAGGCAGCAGTCATGAGTGGAGTATAGACAGTTCAGGTAGAGACACAACTTCCTGCACAATCGCACATGCCCTCTTCTCAAGAAGAAGACATTTCAGCCAAATGTGTTCGCTTTGCACAATACGTGCACATAACCGTCAGCGACGTGTACGTGCGTATCCAATTGAAGTCAGCTTGTACAGGAATAAAAGAGGGACTTTCTGCGGGAAAATAAGATTGTTTTCCCCACGCGGTGCGCTGTTGATGTCAACTGGACCACAGGTTGCAGCGAAGACATGTGTAATGGTAATTTATCGTGCTGTTCGTTGTTGTGCTAAATGGCAACATAGCATAGTTTATAGCAGCAATGCATTACGACAGAGCGTGGCTCAGCCTCCTAGTAAAGAGCCCACGGTTGACCAACATGAGCGCCGCCAGCGCCAGCCATTATAGGGCGTTGTCGCCGAGTAAAGTCGGGACGCGGGGAGGTCTAAGCCGGTCATCTGCTCAAGCGTTGCGAATCAAAATGCACACAAAATTTGTGGTGATGTGTCCCCCGGGTAAAATCATGCAGTAAAACAATTCTGACCAACGTTTACCACATGGTGAGCGATCTCAAGACAAGCATCTCATTGCGCTTACGTAATCCTCAAGGGCGGAGGAGCTCCTTGGTGAGCCAACGGCCATGCCATATCATACGTGCCCAACCTGGTGTCTGGTGGAACGTCTCCCTGCAGTTGGGTGGTTACTTGCTTATTAGGTAGGTTGGTGGCAGGATTGCACTCCGGCCATACCGTAAAACCCTTCATTCCGCAAAAACGATCCAAAAAGCGCGAAAGAAAGAAAGTGGAAAAACCCACTCGCGTGGGAAGTACCTCCTGTGCAGGCTTCCTTCGCAGGGCAGCTCACGCGGGATGAGGGGATTAGGCAGCGCAAGAGCCTTCAGGTGTTACGACCTGCAGTTGGGTGCTCAATCTGTGTGGGATGATAAGAGGGCGATAAGACCTGATGGGGTTGTGAAATCCCTGGGTCAGATTGGGGCGGGAAAGAGTGTGTTCGGAGGTGGTGCTGTAGGTGTCGTCCGGACTCAGCGGGCGGGTCTCCTTGGGTAACCTGAGGCGTCCCTTCGGGTGGGTGCCATTGGAATCGTCCTATCCTAAGAAGAGGGATTGATCACCTGTCTTCTGTTATCATGCTGAAGCTCAAGTAGCCGTAATTGAGCAGTGCGGGATTGGCAGGCTCGCTTCGTGAGGTTGCGGTCTAGAGCGCGGATTGCGTGCAGATAAATGGGTTGGCGTATTGGTTAACTATCGCTATTGAGTGGTCTGGTCGCTGCTGATGGTTACCCGAATAGGGCCCAAGGAGGTTCCTGTAGCTGTGTCCATTGAAAGCTGACCCGCCAATGATACATTGAGGTAAACACTTGGTCAAGCGAGCGTATTAGTGGAGATTAAAGGATTCGCTCACTCGCTTAGGGTGTCAGTTTCCTCTGGTCTATGTTTAGCTCCCGACTGAGGCGAGTGATCTCACCGTGAAGACTTGCATTCTAAACGCCAGACGACATACGACTGGGTCTGTTGGTTGATTCAGTGTGCGCGCGACAGGACGAGATACACATGTCTAATGCTTGGGGGATGTTCAGCAATGCATCGGACTCGAAACTGATCGGATGGTTTAATGAGGGTGGTGTGGTTGGTCTCCCCATGGAGGCAGGTGAACTAATGAACCGAGGAATAGCACTAAGTTCACCTTGACTTGTGCAAGATAGTGCATGGACTTAAGTGGTGGTGGTTCAGTTGGTTTCAGTGCAGCGCCACAAGCTCAGTCGCTGACTTGGTAATTGCCACAAGAGTAGGCGGTTGTGGCGATAGGAGATTGACCATGGTCCTGCCATCGTGTGACGGTCGTGTGGAGTGATCCAGGAACTGCGCAGGGTCTATTCCGGGAGTGGACTCAGTTCTCAAATTACTGACCACTAGGTGAGGACTTGTTTGTAGCAACTCTAAAAAGCTTGCACCTATTAAATCCTGGAGAATGGTACTGATCGCCAGCAGCTAGGCTGGATTTGGGCAAAGCTGCAGTTAGCGTGAAAGAGAGTAGGGCTGAGAGGAGGTTTTGCGAGACAGGCTGTAGTGGGACACGTTGTTGTAGGTCTGGTGCTTTTGGGGGGTCCTGAAGAGTTGTGGAGTGCCTTCCATAGGAGGACCACCGTCTTGGATGTTGTGCTCATGCGCGGGTGGATGTCTTGGAACTCATGCTGCGAGGGCAAAGAAGAATTGTCGCTCAAGGGACAGGAGTGGATTGTACGGCAATCTGACCAGAGTCGGAGGGCCAGGTCTGAATGGCAGATGGCTGAGCTGTTCAAGGGAGCAGAGGCGTAGAAACTGTACGTGCAACTGAGGGTGGACAAGGAGGCCTATTGTGCGAGGGAAATCTGTGAGGGGGTAGGCGATCACCTTGGGGACAGGCTGGATTGTGCTCGACCCGGCTTACAAGGGAATGAGTCGCGGCGCGCATTGCGTTCATCCCAGCCCATCCCCTCGGAGCACTGCAGTTAGAGCAGAGAGTTGTAGGTCAGGCTCTTGACAGAGGAGGTCTGGAAGTGAAGGCCCCGCTGGGCCGGTATGTTTGATAGGGTCGGTTGTAACCAGGTGATTCCCCCAGCTGTCCGAGTTGGAGTGTCAACGGAGGTGTGTTACAGAGTCCCTGTTTGGGCTGGACCCTTTACACAGAATGCAAACATTGGAGTGGTCCCACCTCGGTGTGGAAACATGGGCTGTCGGTGAACGTCGCCGATTGAAAAAGCGGGGCAAAGCTGGTTCGCAGGGATCTGTGGGCAATGCCATGCTGGAATGCGTTCGTCGATGGCTGCTGTGTGAGTAACTGGGCTGCGAAACTCAGTAGGTTGTTGCATCGCAGGTTTTTTGTGGCTCTGCCTAACACAGGCTCATGCCCAACGTGATTGGAAGAGGGGGCCATTGTTGTTCCTCTACTGGAAGGGAGGGTGCATCGCCAAGACTGCAACAACTACCTGAGGGTGACTGCTGCTCTCGTGCCGGGCAATGGTTCTTTGCACGCGATAATTCTGGATAGGGTTCGCACAATCTTGCTTGAGTCAACCAGCGTCGCAGAGCAGTCAGGCTTTACACCAAGAGAGGTCAACGATTGACCGTTATCCTTGCGTCTTCGTGGTCTCACGGAACGCAGAGAAGAGTTTTTTGGCAGGGGCTGCTTGGCCAGGCCTATGTTGATCTCTGTAAAAGCGTTTCAGATTCAGTGAATCGGGATGTCTCTGGAGGGATTCTTGTACTTTCCGTCGGGGTGCCACCAAAACTGATCGATCTGATTTCTGAACTCTACTCTGGTATGAGAGTGCTGTGAAGTGTAGGTTGGGTAGCAATCTTCTGACTTATTTCCGTTGTTACTGGGAGTTCGTTCAGGGGTAGTGTAATCTGGCCCCCATACACTTTTTCAGACTTGTATGGACTGGGTTTTAGGGAGGTGGTGTCGGAGAGATCATTAGCTCTGGCGGTGCAGTGCGTTTGGGGGAATCGTCAAAGATCTCGGGGACTTGATTTTGCAGATATGCAGTCATCTTTGCGGAGACTTTTAGATTACTCTCTTTTGGGGGGCCCTCGAGGTGCTGAATGAGGAGTCGGAGCCCGGCTGGGTATTACGGGTTTCTTGGGTCAAAAACTAAGATCCAGGCTTTTCTGTGCACGAGTCTTGGATGGGACTGCTTGTCCCTGTCTGTGTCTGGTTTGTGGTGGGATGTTCGAGTGTCCGGATGAGCATTCGACTTACTTGGCAGTGATATTCATGGTCTCTGCTGCTCTGAGTTCAGAGGTCAAGTAGGACGTTCTGGGTCGGGGCCTGGGAGTTGAGATGGGATTCACTTGGATCATGGGTGGTGGCGCTGCGGTAAAGGCTGTGGCGGAGGAACAGAAAGTCCGAGTCTTCAGGTCCTTGGTACTTCTCCTCCAGGGGGGGGGTATGTATTTGTCCGACTGTCCGCCCCCCTTTTATTGTTTGTTGTGTGGATATGGGAACTTGGTGGAGAGATTGAGATCTCGCTGGCATATTAGTGCGGTAGAGGTTGTTTTTGCAGGGGGGTTTGGGATTTTCTTTGGGTGTGGGCACCGCTCCCCTGGCCGCGCCCCGCTCACCCCCGCCCCCGCCCCTCCCCGACCCCTCCCGACGCCGCCCCCCCGACCCGTCCCCTCTCCCACCCAGCCCTTTGTTCTATGGATGCGAGACTTGGACGTTGCTGACCAAAGGATCTGAGATCGGAGACCTCGTAAATTGCTTTGGTACCGAATAGTCGTCTTCGGAGAATCCACTTGGTATCGCTGGGTCGGATTTTTATGGTGTCCAACCGAGCGGTTGCTTGAGAGTTAGAGACTGCAGATGAGATTTGTTGTTACCATTAGTGCATAGTACGCGTGTTGGCGCTGAGGCGCAGGTGTGGGCTGGGGCTGGGTAGTAGGACACTGGATAGCTCGATGCATCTCCTCGCTGGACGCTGACAACGTTCTGAGGCTCGGCCTCACGCAGTCAGGCGATTCCTCTCAGATGCAGAGGATATCAGAGGTGGCTACTATGGAGGTGGAGGAAGTGGCTAGTGTGCGGACCCACGTGCCTCGTGGTTGCGGCAAGAGGTTGTGACCATTCATCGTAGTCCAAGGAGATGGGGATGTGGCACCTGGCATCTGCTCGGGGGAGGGCCAGACGGAGGCTCCCTGGAGGTGACCGGGCGGCTAAGAGTGGACGCAGGTATAGCGACGCTGCTGGTTTCTGGACAGTATAGTTGGTGCTCACTAGCTGACCTGAGCCTGACGTAAATTGCGTCGACGACAGCAGAGCAACGTCACGCCTTCGCAAATGCAAGATGCAGAGATTTTTCAAATCGTTTGGAGATGAATCGGGGAAAATATTCCCGCTTAAACCTTAAACGTCATGCTCCGGGTCAAGCGGACGCAAATGAGTTATGGGCAAAAATGCGTGCACGTGGCTACAACAACAGGGTTCCGAGTAGTACGGTAACGCACAAAAATTCGACAAGTTCCTGGACGTGTAGAATGGACCGGTGCGATGGAATATTCGGCAAATGCCCGTCACGAAATAAGGCCACGCCGTGTTGCCATTTATTCATGCCCACCTGTCTGATATTGCTCGACAGAAAATTCCCCGAGAATTGAGCAGCGCGCCGGGAATATTTATTTTGAATTCGGAGCCGGATGACATTCAGAAGGCGCAATCATTTTTTGGAACATACGGACGGGCCCGAGAGGATCTCATTCGCCAGAACAACTCGTTGCTGGGCGATAATTCGATGGAAACTTGTATCGGGGCAAAGTTCATAAAACAGGTGTTCCTGCGTGGTGAATAAAATGTAAACTGTTTGGCCCGTCGACGTCGTCCGTGCGCAGAGTTTTCCGACTTACCTATGTGACAATAAGCTGTTTGTTGGAAGAAGATTGTCTACCTGTTGCATAAAGATGATGTACAATTTTTTCAGACATGTTTCCGAAGTGGAGATAAAGATGGACGAACAAATGTCAGGCGCCTGTCCACTGCAGACAGACAATTTCATTTCAGTAATGCAGAGAAGGAAGTATTGCGCTTGTCTCGGCTTCAATCCTAATCTGTAAGTGTAATGTGGGTGCAACGCTGGCGTTTAAGGGCAGACAGACAGGCGCTACCTAAAAATAAAACTTGGGAGCAATGCAAAAAGGCTAGTTCTTGCACCAACAGCCATGCATATAAAACCCAGATTAGAGAAGCCACAACCACATGGTCGAGTTTTATGAAGCGAGTATCGATAGAAACGCAACGCAGGAAATATGCCCCACCCCTTGAGAAGATAGAGGAATGCTGTGTATCAACCATTTTTCGGGGGTTTTACCATCCAGGATACAGGTCCAGACCAAGATAACGGGGCGTTGTTTCGACTCCTCCTAGCCAAGTGAGCAAGGAACGGCGTTCATCTCACGACGTGGTATGCTAAAGGGGGCCAGATCTGAACCATAGATGACTTATCGCTTGGTGTTTTGAGAGATAAGGTTTTCGCTCTGGATGAAGCAGGCAATGTTCAGCTGACAGTACAGGTCATGTGTTGTTTTTATTGGTTGTCCTGGTCAATGACAAGAACACACCGCATTACGATCAGATTTTTGTGGTACTCAAAGTTAGATGTGATTTCCCAGAGAACCGCTGGTTTGACTATAGGAATGACAGTTGCATGTCTTCGGAGAAATATAGGCGTCTCCCGTGTGGCCACGTGTAAGCGGTCTCCGGAAAGTGTCGTGGCTGGACCAAGAAAAACCAAATGATGACGTCACCAAAACTTTGTACTTCGAACACAACTTTTATGTTGTGATGGATTGAACGTCATGTCAGATCTTGTGGAACAAGGCTCGGTACCACATGACTTCTGTGCTGCGACAAGACAAGAAGACTCATGGCGAAGCGGGCAGGAACCTCGCTCCAGCAAAATTGTTGTCATAATAGACCGAGAAAGTACCAGGGTGACATTCTAAACTTCTGAGGATAATGGCTAAAACGTCAAAGAATCTATGAGGACTTTTGAACGGAAGATATAGCCGTTACGCGCAACAGTGAGAAGCGCATTTAGGGCCTTAGTGGTGGGACCTCCCAGGCACGATGCTGTCGACGTTTGAAGTGCCCAACTACCGAAAGAAAACCTTCCACGTAGGGGGCTTTTGTCTAACGATGTAGCAGTGTGTTCGACCCCCTAGTCTCGGTCGCCCCCAGATGAATTGTTTCAAAGGTAAATTACTTCGATTCTCCGGAAGTAAATCTCATGGGACGGAGCTGTAATGTGGGAGCGAGCCATTGGTTTCCTGACATACGCATAAGAAAAAGAATCGGGAGTGTTGGAGAAATTCTCTGAGTGACTTAGAACAGTTACATAGAGGTTTCGCAGGACGCTTGACGTACGCCCCACAGGTTTTCGCGACCTAACTGTCATAAAGAGAAGTCCACGTTTTTCCTCGATGCCGGTGCGGAGAAAATAATCGCAAGCTGTCGCGTTCACTTGCAGACAACTGGACTTCAGCGGTAACACGCACTTTTGGATTCATCGCTTGCGCAAAAAACAAAGTGTATGCCCCTCAAAGCAACTCGGCTAATAACAATCCACGATTGGAAGTTGTGTGGCGGCTGTGCTCACGGCTGGCTAAATTCGCAGGGAGACAGTTTCTGAACAGCTCGATGTTGACGGATTGCTTGAAATAACCATTCTTCACAGATCAGTAAAGTGGTATTGGATTTGAAGGGGGTTGTTTGTTGTTATCTGGTTACACGCAGTACAGAAGATTCTACGTGTGATGAATGCAATCGTCGTGTCGAGTTGCGCAGGCGATAATAAACAATCTTCCAACATGTCAACAATCGAAATATGTTGCCTTTCACAATTGATGAACCGCAGGGGGACGTTTGCTGACAAGACTAGCAGATCGCCAGCGTGAGACTCCATGTCAGGTCTAGTAGCTGGCTTCAGCGGGCGCCGTCTACATGA
>CM068953.1:147323640-147335096 GCA_035128595.1 Eptatretus atami
CCGGTGGGCGAGGCGGCCGCCATTCGAGTCACGTGGCCGTTCGCATGCCGGCGGGCACGAATTCGCAACATTATTTTAAAAGAGAACATACCATACAAATTAACAATATGCTAAATCCAAGTGATATACAATATCCCGAAACTTTGTTTTGAGGAACTCAAAGGAGACTCTGCTGAGTCAGATCAATTTGTGAGTTGTCCAATGTTCTCACAGATGGGATGAAACAGAGTTAGAAGCTTATAAACAGTGTATATTCTGTGATTGTATTCTCATAACTCACCTCCAAAATATATATAAAGGATCATAATTATTTCAAAATTACACCCAAAATGACTTACTTTAAAAGGTTGTTCAGAGATTGATAAAATTTGGTTGATGTTCCACAGATTAATGATATATATTATTCATGACTGTCATTTTAGAGATAACATCAACAAAAGATATTATATAAATAAATAATGGATTATTTAGAAATCAAACCCGAAGTTCAGATAAACTATAGAGTTTCAAATAAAACTTATAAAAGAGATGATTTATTTTACAAATATGTAAATAAACGATTTTTTTTGCCTGTCTGGGAAAGTAAGATTAAATTTAACAACCACAAAAATATATCAAATTCATTGAGATGTCCAATACTTGGTTCAAACGGATGTGGAAAAAATTGTTTACTCTTAAAGATGCTCCTTACTCCAATCATTTTTGGATGAGAAGAAGTTAATAATTTTCACAAAGTTAGGTTTTCAACCCAAGTATCAATTGCTCTCACAAAGTTTTCATGCGGGCCTTCAAAACAGAAGAAATTATCAGTTTATTTCAATTTCAAAGCAAACTAAATGATTACAACATTGAACATACAATAAAACTATTTTGTTATACTCAAAAATGTAAAAAGAAAACTACTCCTTCAGTATTTTGTAATCTTTTGATAATACGGATGTTGTACCTTCAATCCAAGATTTGGATAAATAAATTTAGAACCTTATTATATTTGATGATTGTTGTGGAAGCTATCTAGATCTGTTTGGTTTCTCTCATCTACACAGAGGGAGACATTCTTCTTCTTTTTTTTTTCTTTTTTTTTTGTATACCTTGTCGGGGCTTGTATGAGAGCTAACACACAACACACAGCAAGGGGGCATGAGACAAGAGGGGCAAGACTGGGAAGGACAAAACAGTGGGGTAAAATAGGCATAAATATAACAGCACGACCCCCTTGACGGCTCCCGTAGGGAGCGGGTGCTTCTAGTATAGAAAAGACAATCAAAGGCAAGTTGTGCTGTGTCTGCCAGAGTCCTTGGTGGCTACGGACAAATCTCTCTGCGCCAGAATTTCTAAGCTCTATTTATTAAATCTATCTCAGCATACAAGTTTAAAATTATTTCATTTCCAAACAGAGGGAATCTTTAATCACAAAGCAAACTGAAGCCTGTTTGAATGTCTTTCTCAAGCTGGAAATACACACAACCTGCTTTTACGAACAGAATTCTTTCCAAAGCCATAATGAATATTAATGGTAATATTAATATTCATCATTTAATATCCCCGCACCACATGATAGTTTTGAATATGACTAATAGGTCGCACCTGTCAGATGGCAGTTCTTCAAGTGGGGCCAAAAACTCAGACATGGATGGGGAAAACATGTCAGTTTCTGTATCAAGGTCGTTCAAAAAGTCCTCAACAAAATTCATGAACTCACTCCGAGTTTCACGAAGAACATTTTCGTAATCAATTCTGCAAGGGCATCCTGTGAAAATGAGGATATACATTACTTCATCTTCATACAACAGAGAAGTTTGTATAGCATTACATTAAAAAAATAAATGAAACTTTACCTCGAGATGTTTGATGGCTGAACTCACTCAATTCAGTTCGAAATATACATCAGTAGAAAGAAGATCATGTTTTGATTCAAAGCCATAATCGTCCTTCGAAAGTGAGTCATCCTCAATGGAAAACTCATCTAAAATGTCATTGGAGAGACTGGAATGTTCTATCGCCGAGTCAAAGCTAGGAGGGAAAAAATAATAGTTAATCATTTTGAGATACAATGACAAACAGACCAGTATTGTAGGTGGACCGGGGCAAGCATGTCGACTTACCTCTCAGTTGGAATTTCTTCGTAAAGCAACATCACAGCAGTTATGATGAGTCAATGAGGGTTTGCCAAACCTTGACCTCCACGCTTTAAAGTGAGTTGAGAGTGGGGAGGGGCATTGATCTTTCCAGAAGAATGTTGGCACAGTCCTCGTACTTTTTGACCTCCACGTGCTATAGGTGGGAGGGAAGGCAAGCACACAGAATACCTCTTCAGGATTTACGCACACGTTTTCCAACCAAAATGTAATAAGCCACAGAATCTCTCAACAAAATCTTTCTGTTGAAGCTGGGATGATAACTATAAACATTACATTGGCAAACCAGCTCAGTTGCAGTCTGAAAAAATAAATAAAACAGAACCACCCACTGCCTAATTCAGTGTCAGCTGATACTCTGCAATCCTCAGCATCACTCGGCTAACATGGCTTTAGATGTCTTTTTTTTAGTTTGTTTTGCAGGAATGTCAACTCCACAAGGAAATGTCAAGGATTGTGTTTCAGGAGTTATTTTTCACAAAAGACATAAACTGCAAAGGAGGGAGGGTAAACAGTTTCTTTTTTTCACTGTATATACTCTTCCAGAGTTTATCGAAAGGTAGGTATATAAAGGGAAGGAATCTCTGTTCAAATTGGGGTATAAATAGGTAAGAGAAAGAGGGTGGAGGGTGGGTGGTCAGGGGTGAGGGCCGAGGGGTGGGGGGGGGGGGGGGGGGGGGGGGGGGGGGGGGGGGGGTAAAATACAAAAATAAGTCTGATGCATAGTTGAGGCTCATGGAAGAGCTTGGTCCAAGAAACAATTTAATGCGGAGAAGCTAGTACAGGATGAGTGGAAGAGGTAGAGGATGAGAGAGAGAAGTTGGTGCCGGAGGAGATCTGTTTGTGAGAAAGAAATTCACTCCTTTTATTGATAGGGTCAAATAGTTTTTCCCCGAGTTAACATTAAAGTCAATGGGTGAAATTGAATAGTCCAAGAACCAACAAAATTCCCCGACTGAGGATCCTTGTTTAAAAGTCGTTATTCTTTTCCTCTCCAAAGTGAATGTCAAAGACAAGCAAGGCTTGGCATATAAGCTTTGTGTTTTGTACACAAAACTTTGAAGTTTTGTGTCAAAATTATCAATTGATATGCTTTCCTTCTTGGGAATAAATTGATTGTGCACACATTGAGATATTTTTTATTTCATTTTAAAAAACATAGTGTAACACTTAGGTATGAAGATACATCCCAATAAGCAATAGACAAAAGAAATTAGAGCAAATATTTCAGTTGCAATCTTGAATTTCCCCTGTGTGCTGTTGTTAGCAGGTATAAAAGCCAGACCGACGTGGAAAAATGTGAGCATGCTGAAGGTGATGAACTTGGCTTCATTCTTGTCTGAAGGCAATTTCTGAGCCTTTGATGCTAATCCAAGGCAAATGGCAGCCATCACTCCGAGAAAGATGATATTACAGACAGCCCAGGCAGGAGAGTCTCCGCCACACTCCACTATGATGATACCAGGATGAGCTTGAGTGTCCAGATTTACATGGGTCTGTCCCACAAAGATCCATGTCAGGCTGAGAGCGATTTGTGGTCCCAACGATAAAACCAATACAATCCAGTGATTCAACAGTTTAAATTTGTGTGAATGGTTGTTCTGCTGAGTTTTCTCTGCAAATGAAAGAAACCAATAAGTTTAATGCACTGTATTTTAACACGAAAAATATGGAAATCATCTTGATGTACACAGATCCTTTTCCCTCGGCATTGGTGAAAAAAAAGAAGAAAGGACGAATGATGCGTGACTCGCTACGAGAACACCAGACATTGATTTTTGGTGAGTCTCTTTAATGTTGTCAGACTTCCTGAGGTTTTTCTGTCCCGTAAATGTGGTTAAGTGTGGTGGTTGGCTTCACCATGAATGTCGAAGCTGCTTCATTGGAAAATGTCAACTTATCAAGTAACCCAGGGCAATTGTCGATTTAAAAACAGCAAAAACAACAACATTAATAACGACATTAACCTTAACAACACTTGATGAATTGTGCTTTCACATGCCATTTAGTTTGTTTCTGTCATGTGTATGTCAAAAGTTATAAAAGTTCAAAGTTGCACAAGGACTATGTGGACACACTTTATGTGTTTCTATAATAATTAATGTCTATGTGTGCATCAGTCAGTGTGTGTGTGTGTGTATGTTTTTTTTTGTGTGTTTGTTTATATTTTTATTTAATTATTTTTATTTATTTATAATTATCTATTTTTATGTGTGTGATCGAATTGTTAGCAACAGTTGTGTGTGAAAAAACGAGATGCATGTGATAATTGATATTTCTTTTGGTGAGGCTTCTCCTGCTGATTTGTGATTATCTTTTCATGGAAAATCCACTGTACTGTTTCTTCAACACACACACACACACACACACACACACACACACACACACACACACACACACACACCTTGGTAAAAGATCCACATCAGGAGATCCACAACCTCAATTGTGTCCAGGCAGTCAGTCAACCCATGCTTTTCACAAATACACAAAAATTAAATAAATACTGACTGACTGCCTGGACACAACTGAGCTTGTGGATCTCCTGATGTGGATCTGTTACCAAGGTTGTGGATCCACCATTTGGATAGGTTCTGGCCTGAAAGGATCAAAACCTCGAGGAAGAACGGTGCCCAGCTGATGATCCATCATGTCGGGAAAGTGTGTGTGCTTTTGTGTGTGTAAGTGTTTCTTTGTTTTTCTTTGTGTGTGTTTGTTTATATGTATGAGTGTATGTGTGTCTGTTTGTGTGTTTGGGTATGTGTGTTTGTGTGTGTATGTTTGTGTTTGTTTTTAATTCTATTTATTTATTTTTATTTATATATAATTATTTATTTTTGTGTGTGTATGTGCTTGTTTTTGTGTGTGTGTGATGGAATTTTTAGCAACAGTTGCGTGTGAAAAAACGAGATGTGTGTTTGTGTGTGTGTGTGTGTGTGTGTGTGTTCTCCATAATTCCAAAATCATGAAACCTAGCAGCCCAAAACTTTGCATGCATACTAAAGGAACTCCAAGGGAGTGCATTAATGATAAATGTGTATTTCGGTCAAGTATAACACCCCTTTTGAAGATAATTAATGGCTTACCTTCATGAAAGGCTTATCCTTGTTCAGCCCAACATCACCTTGCAGAGTTCTTAGCGACCATTTTAATTCAGCCGACTAATATGCCCTGCCTTAGAAGAGGTCGTAACGGTGTCTGTACGATTGAGTTGCATACCTATGAATTTCTGTATACTTCGCTGATCATTGATCGTTGAGCTTCATATCTACGAGTCACTGTATACATTGTCACGTAGATATGTCACTTCATATCTACGAGTCAAGAGTCACCTGCCAAGCCAGCCATTCCTCATCAATCGATATTTATAAGCCGTGGCAATACAGTGCTGGCTTCAATTGTTTCATTGGAGTGCTTGCCTGAGTGCTTAAGGCACTTGGTGAGTGCTCTACAAGCTGCTTGGTTTTAACCATCTGTTCTTAAAAATTCCCTCTATATGACGGACCCAGACTGCATCTATTTCAAAGTGTTAAAGAAGTGGGGATTGTCGTGTCGGCTCTGTCGAACATTTTTAGCCATTTGAACCAGAAGCATTCCCGACTGCAAGGCGGTTCTGAGATTTTAAAAAGAGCGAGAAATCCATAAAGTATGATGACTTAAGTGAAGGCTCTTTCGTTCAGATGGCGTTTATGGAGCCTCACGGCTCTGAAACCGCCATAAAACTTAAAAAGAAGAACATCCCTCCCTCTCCATATTCGACTAAGTGAAGGGTTTACACGTCTTTTTACAACGTGGCAGTGTCAAGTTAGGAATGTGATAAGGTGATGTGAATGGCGAGGTATGACGTACACAGTTCAGTCACCTGCTCTATCTCATGTGTGTTTGTGTTTCTTCATGAAAAGACATGTTTCTTCCTCATCCCCCCTTTTGTCCTATTAGGACAAATTAACAAAATTATTTTACATGTGATCACCATAACCCATTCCTAAAGGAGAAAAGACATGTGTTTCGCAAGTTCACCCATATTAATGGCAAAGAGCACTCATAGGAGAAGAATGCTGGACAATGGCCATCCCGATCGTGCCCCAGACAGGTTAATGAGCGCATTTCTGCCTAGTTTATGGCCTGTTCATCAGCAGCTGTCACAAATTGTGAAGGTGTGCTACCAGACGATGATAGGATCAGGGTGTACAAAGAGCAGTACCCAACAGGAAACACAGTCTAGGCTCTCCTTGAGCTGCAGAGAAGGTAGATCCTGGCAGGTACAAGCTTGGGCCCAACATTGAGTTGCAGATGACACTGCATTGAAGGAGGTGAAGAGGACTCGAGATGTGACCCAGAAATCCAGCCCCAGCAGAATTTGTGGCCTCGCAGCAGCAGTTCGTGCAATCAGGTTGATTCGGCAAAGTGAGCAATGCACGTTGGAGGCAGCCGCGATGGCTCCACGAGCTCCTCACACCATTGGATGCATGTTGCAGATGACTCACCGTATGGACCTTCAGGGCCTTCGTTGTGCATTGTGCGACCATGGCAAGTTCAGAATGTAGCTGCAGAGCAAGGATTTTGCAAGTGTTGTCGGGGTCGTTCCCCCAGGCAGGCACCATACAATGGTGACGTTAAGTCTTTGCCTTCTCGGGGTTTGACTTGTTCAACCTTTTCTTCAGTAGGTTATTTTCTTTTTTTTACATGCTCATCTCACCTCCTCAGGAAAGGGGTAGTGTCATGATCACGTGTTGAATGACCAATCACCCAAATCTGGGTTCTCTCCATCGTCCAATCTTTCAGTGGAAGTTTTTCCAAAGCTTCATTAGACAAAATCGTACAATGCAAAATGTTCAACTGCTCCCAACACTCCAAAACAAACAAAATTAAGGTTAAACACTGATTATAATTCAATGAATCGTAGTGGGCCCATGTATTTCAATAAGACTGACAAAGGTTCTTATAGAATCATCTAACTTGCATTACATGATGTATCAAAATTTTACCTTTCTTTTTTTTCACACCTAAACGACGTGATAAAATCTAAAGAAATCTCAGTTGTATGGACACTCAAAAAGAAAAAGAACACACACACAACACACCACACACACACACACACACACACACACACACACACACACACACACACACACACACACAACAGGCCATTTTCCCGCTAAAGCAGGGGTTAGCCTTGCGGGCCCCATGACAATCTTCTCCACTTTACCCTATTTTCTGCATCTCCCCTTCTTAATCCCCTTGCCCACATTTCCTCTTCCACCGCCTTTAGCCAAGTTTTTCTCGGTCTTCCCCGTCCTCTACTTCCGACTACACTCATTTCCAACACTCCTCTCACCCAGTCACTTTGATCCTTCCTCAACACATGACCCAACCATCTCAACCTGTTTCTCTTCACAACATCCATCACAGACTCTATTCCCATCATCTTCCACAGGTCATCATTTGTCTTCCTCTCTCTCAACGACACTGCACACATCCACTGACCATTCGCATTTCCACCCTTTCCAGCCTTTGTTGCTGCTCCATGTTCAGTACCCATGTCTCACTCCATAAATCATCGTACTCCTCACACATGTAGCATACACCTTTCCCTTCAGCTTCAACGACACTCCCCTCTTCGTCAGCACGCCACTCAGTTCCCGAAACTTCTTCCATGCACATCTCACTCGAGCAACCGTCGAAGAGTCTGATCCACCTTCTCCATTCAGCATGTCTCCGAGATAGCAAAATGTTTTCACACCTTCCAGCTTCACACCATCTCCAAGATCCAACTCAACAATTCCTTCATCTGCAGCTCCCTCTATGCACACCTTCCACTTGAATGTAGCTGCCACACTGGTTAATGACCCTCTCACCCCACTACATTTTCGATGAACCCATTCAGCACACATTGTACACTGAATGGAGTTCACTCCGACACCCTTCCTGCACACAGCACACGGCCACTTCCCAGTCCTTTCCACCTCACCACATGCTTTACCACTTGCCATCACCTTCGTCTTTCCGATATTCACCTTCAAACCTTTTGCCTCCATACATTCCTTCCACTTGTTCATCTTCTCCTTCAGTCCATCCATACTCTCTGCAATCAACACCAGATCATCTGCATACAGCAGCTCCCACGGTAAACCCTCCTTTACCCTCCGAGCCAGCACCTCCATCACAACTACAAATAGAAGTGGACTTAGTACCGACTCCAAGTGCACTCCTACCCTCACCTCAATCTCACCACTGTTCCCGTCCTTCGTCCTTACAGCTGTGCGTGCTCTCTCGTACATTGCCATCACTACTCTGATCAAACATTCCTCCACTCCTAACTTCCTCAATGCCCATGTCATTACTTCACGTGGAACCCTATCAAATGCTTTCTCCAGATCAACAAACCCAAAAAACAACTTCTTCCTCTTCTCCATGTACTTCTCCTGCAACTGCCTTACAATAAAAATTGCATCTGTCGTTCCTCTTCCTGGCATAAATCCAAACTGCATTTCGTCAATCTTTACTTTCTTCCTATCCTCTTCTCCAACACCCTTTCCAATACCTTCATTCCATGCTCCAATAACTTTATTGCTCGATAGGAGCCACAGTCCAGAGGGTCACCTTTCCCCTTGTACAGAGGGACGAGGGTACTCAGTTCCCAATCCACAGGAATGCGGCCTTCTTTCACCACCAGATTACAGACTCTGTCATTCTCTTCACACCCCAACTTCCTGCTGCCTTCAACATATCTCCCACAACTGCCGTCGGCCCTCCTGCTTTCCTACTCTTCATTGCTCTTATAGCTTCCTCAACTTCCTTCTCAGTTATCTTCTTTGCTGGTCCTAAAACTGGGTTACTCTCGATGTTGCTATCCATTCATTTCTACATTCAACAGACTTTCCATATATCTCTTCAATCTTCCTTTAATTCCATCTGAGTCCACAACGGTTTGTCCCACTTCATCCTTCAAGCAACTCACCCCCGTCACATCAAATCTCTCTCTCGCTATCTGCTTTGCAATCCTGAATACCGCTCTCTTCCCCTCCTCCGAATCCAAGCGTTCTCCGAACATTTTCCTATGGGCCTCCTGCGCCTTTGCTACCTCTTTCTTTGCAGCCTTCTTGGCTACCTTATAACTTTCATGTGCTGCCTCTTCTTCCACCGTATCCTTTGCCTTTTGCCATTCCTTGAACTTCTTCCTCTTCTCTCAATCGTCTTTCCAACTTCATCACCCCACCACCATTTTCCGAGTGCCTCGGTGGTCCTTTTTTCCATCCACATACCTCACCAACGGCTCCAATAGACTATCTTTCATTGACATCCAACCACTTTCAAGCTCAACCACATCATCCTCAACCATACTCAGCCTCCTCTCTTAATGCTTCCTTCACTGTCGCCTCTTTCAACCTCCACACTTCATCCTCGGTTGGTACTTCACCCGCTGAATTCTCCGTGCACCTTTCACCCATATATCGCAGACAACCAGGTGGTGCTGTGAAACAGTCTCCTCCCCAGGGATCACCTTTGTGTCCGCGGAGGTTTCCACTATCTCGCCGACGCACCATCAGGTAGTCAATGGTTGTTGTCGACCCACCTGACGTGTATGTAATAAGCTTATTATCCGCTTTCTGGAATTGAGTATTACAAATCAACAAATCAGCTCCATCAGCAAACTCCAAGATCCTTTCACCTTCTCCATTTCTCACACCATATCCATAACCCCCATGGACTCCCTCAAACCGTCTGGACTCCTTCCCACATGTCCATTCAAGTCTCCTCCAACCACAACAACTTCCTCATCTTTCACATTCTCCATCAACTTCTCTATCGCACACCAGAACATGTTCTTCTCTTCATCGCTTCGACCGACCTGCGGGGCATATCCCGAGATGACGTTCACCAAGAGCTTTCCGATCACGATTCTCACCATCATCAACCTTTCACTCACTCTGTCACACTCACTACACTGTCTACAAACTCCTCAGAAAACATGACACCAACACCATGCACCCTTCCAGGCACCCTTGCCACATAAACTTGTACTTCTGCCCCTGCCTACCCTTCACCATTCTCACACCACTTCCCTTCCACCGTGTCTCCTGCACACAACAATGTCCACTCTTCTTCTGACCATGTTTCAACCACTTCTCCAGATCTCCTGCCATTGTCCCTACATTCCATGTACCAAACCTCAGAAACGGATCTCCACGTGGGGCATCAGACGATTGGTCATCAAAAATGGAAAAAATTTCCTCCCTTGCTTCGATCGGATTCCCCACCTTGAGTTTTAACGAGAGGGGTGAGGACCCCATGGGTACTTCGGGCTGTACCCTGCCCATCATTTGTACTCATCATGGTTTCCTTTTGAGGCGATGTTTTTATAGCCGGATGCCCTTCCTGACGCCAACCTCTTTTAGTATCATTTTAGGACACTCAAAAACAATAATATTGTTGCGAATTCGCGCCCGCCGGCGTGCGAACGGCCACGTAACTCGAATCGCGGCACGTCGCCCACCGGACGGACAATTCAGTCGTGACCCTCTCGGAACAACGCCAGGAGCTAGTCACGGGTGGGTTTAACCTCACCGATCGTGCCAATGCCCACCCACGCAGGATAGGTTCGCTCGCCAAATTCGATCTACCTAAGTACCTGCGCGAATGGTCGACCGGGCGATCGTTACCACGCCACAGGCCGACTCCGGACACGAACCGCTTAAGCGGTCCGTTCGTGCTACAGTGATAACCGAGCGGTGTTATCGTCGGCCTTGACGGTTCGATTAATTACCGGGCATTTTAAACCCACTACGAACCCCTTATGTGATGCAAGATGGAATCAAACGAAGGAAAGGACGCAGCGAAACGGGGAACAAGTTCACACAAGCACGTTTATTCACACACACCACACAAGCACGTATCCACAGCAAAAGAAAAATGCACAATAAAAGCAAAGGAAAAGTAAAAACCGGATACGCGCACACACGGCAACACTTAAACAGTTCTACTTGTGCGGACAGGCGCACCCACAGTCATTTACACAAACCCAAAGAAAGAAAGGACTTCCCTTGGTGCGGCCGTCGAGTCCTCCTCCCACGACGTCCACTCCGAGCTCCGTCTCCTTCGCCGTCCTCCACTGCCGACTCGACCAGACTCGACGACGAACAGCTCGACTTCAACGAGCTCCTCGGGCTCCGCGAGCTCCACGAGCTCCACACCGATGCAGAGACACTCGACCACGACGACACAGCTCGGCGATGACCCAACAACGACTTCAGACGGAGGCGAGTTCCACGAGTCAGGGAGAGAGCGGAGAGGAAGAGGGAGAGCGCAGGAAGGAGGAGG
>CM068953.1:147336959-147350361 GCA_035128595.1 Eptatretus atami
AGAGAGAGATTCTGCTCTCTCGTCTCTCTCTCTCTCTCTCTCTGATGTCTCTCTCTTCTCTCTTCTCTCTCTCATGTGTCTCTCTCTCTCTCTGTGGGTTCTCTCTCCTGTGTCTCTCTCTGCTTTCTTTCTCTCTCTCTCTTCTCTCTTCTCTCTCTCTGTGTCTCTCCTCTCTCCTCTCTCTCGTCTCTCGTGTCTCTCTCTCTCTCTCCTCTCTCGTCTCTCCTCTGGTCTCTCTCTCTCTTTCTCTCTCTTCGTTCTCTCTCATCTCCTCTCTCTATCCTCTCCTCCTCTCTCTCTCTTCTCTCTCTCTGGTGTTCTCTTCTTCCTCTCCGTCTCTCTTCTCTCTCCTTCTGTGTCTCTCTCTCTCTCTCTGCCTCTCTCTGTGGTCTCTCCTTCTCTGTGGTCTCTCTCTCTCCTTCTCTCTCTCGCCTCTCCTCTCTCTCTTCTCTCTTCTCTCTGGTCTCTCTCTCTCTCTCTCTCCTTGTGTGTCTCCTCTCTCTTCTGTGTCTTAGTCCTCTTCTACGTTAAAAAGTGTTTTTGTTCTCTTGCTCCTTTTCTCCTTTTTAATCACCCTTCGCCTTGCCATCTTAAACAACACAGACGTTATGCAACAATCAAGATGCGATTTCAGGCAAGCAGGCACCAACACCAAATTTTTTTGACGCCGAATTTTATATTATTATCTTAATATATTCATTGTTTTGAGGAAATAATTATATAATTACTGTTCAAGACATTCGACCTCTGGATAACTCCAAGAGTAGCGGCAATGTCTGCGAGCCACGGCGTATGCATCCCCCTAAACAGCCTTGCTCACACCGTTGACGATTTTAGCCAGACGTATCGCCCTGACCGTAGGATAAATTTTTGGCTAAACACTGGCACACGTCAATACGTTATGGGTAAGTTGTATTATAGTAAGAGGACGCCTGGCATACGTGCGTCATCTACGCCGCCGAGTCAGTCCGAAATTTTCAAGCATGCTGAAATTATCCGACGTTCTCGGCGCTCATCGCCGTATGCCAGCGTATCTACGACGTCATGCCAGCGTGCTCTAAGTATACAAACTTACCATAACGATTCGACGTGTGACAGCTTGGTTCGGCAATTTTTTCATACTCGGCATACGCTCGGCTAAAGTCATAGGTGTGGCAGCGGCTTCACAGCTTCGATGTATAGTTGGTTATGATTTGATCGTCGAGCCGCAGCCTATTAATAGTAGACGCCATCATGATCGTCGCGATACGCTGCCGCGCTATGCATAAGTTAACTATCGTTGGGCATAGGTCTGTGAACCGGGCCGCAACAAGCTCAGCATTCGCTTGGTATGAAGTCTATCTATATTGATTGAAACGTTCTGTGTACGTTACTAATACATTATGCATACGTCCAACACGTTTATTCATATCGCCCAAAATTTAAAAGAAAACATCAATAGTTTAGCGTAAGCCAGCGTTTTACCTGTCTTTTGGATACCTTGGCATACCACTGGCTAAAGCGTCAAGGTGGTGACAGCCCCTTACTCTGGCCGTATCTCGTGCCCAGAGTTTGCTTTACTGTTACAGTGAATCAAGTGTGTAAGACAGGGAATCGTACCTGTGACTACACGGCGGTTAATTTGCCAAGTGAACCACGCCGCATGCTACTTCATGGTACCATTAGCATTTGGAATCAGATCAATTGCCCACTGAATATTCAACGAACCCCAAGCAGGATAATTTCAGGATCACATCCAACACTTCAATGAGTTATTACACAGCAAGCAGGCAATAAAAGAGCAGAAAGTGATGGGAGGAATGATTAAAGGGATGATGAGAAATAAAAGAGAGAAATAGTGTTACTCAGAAAAAATGGTGAGGAAATCATGCATGAAATTTCAAGAGTTCAAACACATATAACGCACAATTAATACACACATTACATTTTGCCCTTGCCCTCTACTCGATTACCCGACCTCGCGGAGCACTTTTTGAACAATTGCTTAACAAAGAATTACAAACTGGATCCGAGAAATGACACAGAGAAATTGGGGTTTGAAAAGGAAAGCAGAATGTAGAGGTTAACTAAGAAAAAGTTTGGGGAACTTTGTCTGCTCTCAGCCACACTGAGATCACTCCGTTTGGAGTACTCTTGCCAGCACTCACTCATCATGCCTTCCCTTACAACAGAGCACCGGTGGTCTGGAGTCCTGGGTCGGAACTGCCTGGCCGGCTAACAGCTTGGCTCAGGACTCTCGTTCCGTGCAAATATCGTTCCGGTTTGCATTTGTTAGGTGGACTGTCCTCTACGATGGTGCTGGAAAGTAAACTCTGCGCTGGAGGCTGTCTATGTTCAAAACTCCTGCAGAAAATTAAAGAGTAGAAGCGTTGTCGCTAATGTGAAAGGCCGGAAATGTCTCCTGGGGAATCAGGCTCTCAAACTGAATGCTCTGGCTTGAGGCGATCACGAAGAGAATTTTGTCCCTGCTCTGTGTTTTTTAACCCTGGCCCTCCATCACTGGTTGCTTGTCAATTCACTCTGCCATGCGTTGTCACATCAGGCCGAAGAGGTGGGTGTGCAAAGAAGGGTTGAAACACCTCCGTTTCCACACTTCTCTCTCCCTGGTACTGGGACATGGGCTGTCATTCTGGCCTTTCGCAAGCAATTGAGTAACGGGTTTGGCGAGCAGGCATTTGTATCGAACGTGAATGGAGTTAAATGGAAGGTATAGAAAGATAGAGATATCGTGGAAAGGGAGTGGGAAAGGGGAAAAAGGAACCGGGCCTTTATGCTGCTTCCACGCGCAACACATATCGACTCAATGATATGATTTACCTCCTCTAAACTAAGAATACTAAATAAATTATACTGACTAATATCTAATGTGTTGTGTTTCCTATCCCTCGAGGTGGTGCACAAAGTTTACTCCAGGCACAACTGTCACAAAATTATTAAACTTCCCTTGTTGAACTTGCTTTCTGAACAATAATTTATCTTATCTTTGAGGTTCTGAGGATGCATCCGCTGCTCAAAGTTTCTTGTCCACAACCATTCCCATAATGCATGTATAGCTGCAGAAGATATTTGGCTTCTCAGACCTTTGGCTTTGGTTCTATTAGCTTTTGCTCTATCTGGGAATTTTTATAACAATTGTTGTTGGACCTTCTGTTATCATGTCAAAAACTCCCCTTCAAAATGAAAGTAGCGCTGGCTTTATTCTGAAGCTTCTTCTCATGCCCTACTGGGATTGTTTTTTATGGACTATTCGCCTCATCATTGGCGGCCCACAGATTCTCTCATGTGATTCGTAGGCCAGTGGCCTGTTTACTCCTTTTACCTTACAATCATTCCATTATCTTATCATTGGAGGTAGATTGTGTATTAATAAATTAACTTTTACTTTTCATTAGACAAGTGTTTCAATAAATGCTTTATTCTTAAATATAAGAATAATCGCATTTAATTATAAGTGAATACCTTTTTTCGTCTTATGAGATACTTTATATACAAAAATAACCAATGAATCAGTTACTGTGAAAAGAAAATTTTGCTTGTTTTGTTTTTCATAATGATAGCTTTTTACTGTGCTCATGTTTATGCAAAAATGAGGTGCAGATGTTTCTGGGTAATGCATTGCGACAGTTAGCAGTCAGAACAACACAAGGATGCAGCAAGTGGAACAAACAAACCAGAAGCAGAAAAGAAATAGTGAAGGAACATAACAACTGCAAGTGGCTGAGGGGGAAGATAGGATGCTTAATGAGGATACAAATTGTAATAGGTGGAAGATTAAACATGAGGAAGGGAATCCCACCTCAACGACAGGAAGAGCGCCTCTACTACACCAAAGCTGAAAGCTAAAAATGGTGTCCCTGGTCAAGACCAACAGCTTACTTGGCCTCGCAGAATGAATTGTAGAGATTAAATGACAGAGATCGAGCTTTACGAGATGAGGAAATCATCGTCCTTTGCAAAGCTTGTTCTGCGCATGAAGCATGGGGGACTGGTGGTAAGGAGAAAGTCATGAACCAATTGAAACAACAAAGCTGGCACCCATGGCCAAAAGAGTTCCACTAAAAATAATTCACTGCAGTAGCTTCAATGCTCCAGAGATACTTGGATCCAGGAAACGAATAAAGAAAATAATCTGACAAAGCCAGACAGTAAGCAATGAAGACTAATTGGGATCACCCAAGAAGAGTGAATCGGTATCGAAAAAAAATTTTTGGACAAAGAAGGAAAAATGATGTTCATATGGCAATGGAATATGCCAGACAAAAAGGCATGAGGAAAGAAAGTACAAACACTGGGAACAGAATAATCCGAAGACTAATGCCAGCCCTGACAAAGGTATTTTAATAGACAGCATTAAACTCAAATAAACAATATCCTAACACAGAAAATATTCACAGAGGAGGACAAGATAAGAAACTGAACAAACTGAAGAGGCCATAAGAGATGACTGGTCACCTATAAATGGCAAACTCATCATGCCACAATGAATGATGGGACATATGTTAGGATGACAATTCAAAGTTAGAACCTCCCAAGAAAGGAACAGCCACCGAACTTACTGGGGTTACACAGAAATACATACAAGAGACGGAAAACAAAACAAATAGCTATTTCATATTAATCACACAGAAACAGAAATTGGGCACAGATGTAGAACTTGAATGCAAGAAACAAAACTGAAACTCACAACAAACCAGAGATTATGAAGGAAGAAATTCTGCAGCAGCACGGCCCCAGAGAAAGATGCACTTGAAGTTCTACATCAGATCAAATAGCACCTTTGCAAACAAACAGCTAATAGCAACAAGGATTAGAATTAAATGAGGGGAAAATATGTCATAACAATATGAAGCAAGAGGAAGAGGAGGTGAACAAGAATCAGCCATTCGGCTAGAAGATGAGTGGCAAATAAATAGAGGAAATCAAGTTTATGTCACCACAGGCAAAATAACATCTTCACCGAATACCAGATGAAGATACAAGTGAGAGAATATATGAAGCAGTTCATTAAAATGCTCCAAATTCACCTATTGAAGAGAAATTAATGATGTGCGTTTTGTAGCATCACTGCATGTTCAAGACAAAAATACTGGTAAACCAACACAAAAAATATAGTCTGATAATCTGACCAGAACAACCCCACCCATGGAACAGAGACTTGAGAAGCAGAGAGACGACTGAGGGTGGAACAGGGAACAAAATAACAATTCAGAGAGGAACAGAAGTTCAAAGCTCATGCCAAGAATCAGACAATAAAATAAATACAACATGAAAACAATGGACTTGACCATTAGCTTCCATCATATAACTCCAAATACAACAGATAGTAGGCGGAATAAAAAACAAATGATGAGGCAACAAGAGAAATCAAAATTAACCAATTGAAAGCAACACATAAAAGTTTTGACCGAAAGCTCGGGAAACAGAACAAAATGTGACAATCTGCTAAAAAAAGGAGACCGCAGAAAAATTTCCTGGAAAGGTAATTTGAAGATGAAAACCTCGTAAAAAAAAAAAACAAAAACCACGCCTACTCTTATTCCCACAACTGCATCGTGACCTGAGATGTCTATCCCTTTCTCCCAAGTGCGCATGTCTGCAGTTCTCCCGTTTTCATGCTTGTTTGACTCCTCTCATTCACTGCTTTTACCTGTATTTTACTGTCAAGAAGTATAATAGAGATTGCTTATGTGCATTTTGGAGCGAGAAGAGGATCGTGTTTGATATTGCTTTGTCCCGTTATCCTTCTTCCCATGTGCAGTTTGTTGTTATTGTATTTGATTGTGCTGTTTTATATGGTCTCAGACTCCGAAAGCGAAGAACTGAATTTTTCACTCCCATCTTGGCGACCGTATACAGGATGCATTTGCCTCGGTGAATACGAGATCAGTGGCATGTAGTTGGAAAAGAGGGAAACAAAGTGAGCTTACATAAAGGTCAGGGATTTTCTTCCCTGAGGGGAGTATAGGTGCATTTGCCTCCTTCCTGTATGTCTTGTCTCTCGACCAGTTGGTAATACTTTCTCGAATTGCATCAAGAGTCTGAGCCATCTTGCTGTGCTTGGGTTGTTTGAAAGATTCTGTGTCCGGGTTGCTGTCGGCTTGTCAAGGAGTTGGTGTGTTTCAGTTTGACCCACCTGTCCTGATCAAACAGGCATTACTTCAGTTTGGCTCCTGAACTGATCAACAGAGGCATTTTGTGCACCCCTTTTTAGGTCCAGTGCTACTCTCAAATATTTGGTTCCATACCTAAAGTAGAGGCATAAATTTGGTTTCTCCTGATGTCGGGATATTTATTGTAATTCGGTAATCTCTACCTGAATAGGGGATATACTCGTAATGTTCCAGTCACCTGAAGCTGGAATGAACTGGCTGCATCTAACTAACCTGAAGTTGGATAAATTGATGAAAATAGTAGAGGGATAAATTGTGGGTTTATTTTATCTCTCACTTGAGATGGAGGGATACAATTGACTAAATTTATGTTTTCCAACAGTGGTTGGAATTGACAGAATTGTGGGTTTATTTTCAACCTGAATGTTAGAGATGGGCTGTTGTGACTTGTTATTTGTACGAATTTGTAATGTACAGAAATTGTATGTATAGAATCACTGAGTTTGTATGTGCAACTGAATTGCAATTGAATTGGCTATGTCCATATAATGTTGTATTGTTGGTTATTCATTGACGTAAGCGAGTGTTGATTTAGTTTGTGTACGACATAGCAGTGTTTCATTTGTGTATTGTGACTGTGAACTTAGGGAATAATATGATGGAGAGTGGAGAATGAGGATGGTCTCACTGTACACTGTGAGACTCTGAATGAAAAGAGATGTGCAATCGTCTTTATCAGAGAGTACGATAACTTTCAGATCCTCACACTTTTGGTTGTAGCTTGGTGTGTAAACAAATAATGGGTTATGGCTTGTATTGAAAGATCAGAGCCTGGCATTTATGGTGTGGTCTCTTTGAGTGGCAAGGCAAAATGCCCATTGAGAAGTTGTGTTGGGACCAGATAGAGAGATATGTGTACTGGGAATTTGATTTGGTCAATATCTGAATTTCGAAGCGATGAGGGCTTCAACGAGGAACTGAAAGATTACTACACAGATGTCATATCCTATTATTAGTAATAGAATGTCTTGTTAGAAATTGATATTGCACACAACTAAAGTGTGAAGAGAAATGGACATTCATAAATAAAATATAATAATTACGTACCTCAGCAGACAGTTTGTGGGGCACATTACCCACAAAACAGCTGAAGTGTGCTGGAAGGAATCAATTGATGAACTTCAGACAGAGGAGTTTGAAGCAAGCCCCCCCCCTGGGGGTGTTTTTGAACTTTTCTGTTTGTGGTTTGGTGGCTGGCTGATGATGTGAAGCAAAGGAGTTTGTTGTGTGTTCTTGATCCTTTCTGTTTGCTGTTTTAAACATGAATACATATTGTGGATCGATACCTTAAAATTCCTTCAAATATGTGTACATGTGTCTGGTACTTGCTCCAAAATGAGCACAATGGAATGTGTGAGAATCCACACGTGCTATGGTTAGGAGCGTGGGAGTAAAAATTGATTAAGCCGGGCTTTTCTGCACTGTTTGCACACTTTGTGTGCTATTTTGGCTTTGAACTGTACGTTGCATAACATTGTCTGATGTGTCTGTCTGATAGACATTGAAGCAAGTGTCCCATGCATGGAGCATCAAAGCTTTTTTCTGAAATGGAAAATGGAGTTGGTGCACTCAGACTCCTGTGGGTGGAAAATATGTGTTGATCGTTCATGTGAAAGTAGAAAGCGTCGGTCATTTCATTGACCTTGAAACACATCGGGCTTTGGTTTTGTGAATGTACGAAATGGGATTTGTAATGATTTTTTAAAATGATGCAAAGTGAGGAATTGCCTTAATTGCTCAGCCCCATAGAAAGCTGAGTGTTTTGGCTCTCAGTTTGTTTAAAATACCAGCTTCCTTGCAGCAATCAATGTTTATCAGAATTGCTCCTCTCCTCTTACAATTCTTGTTTTAGCAAGCAGCGTTAGAACTGCGAAAAGATATTTTATGGTATTAAAACCCTCATTCAATTAATATGCAGATTTAAAGGACGGCGGGGGGGAGTAATCGTACCCCCCCCCAGCTCCTCCCCCCGCCACAAATGTGTTTACTTTCCTTCCGTAGTCTGCCTTGCCACAAGGAATTCCACATCGCGCTTTAAACATTTTATTTAACCCCTATAACTGTTCATCCTGGTGTTTAGCAGGTAGGGGGCGAATTTCATTAATATACCGAGTGTGCCTCGGATTGACATTAGTACGGCGTGCTGTTCATTAGTTGATGGATGTTAAGTTGATGGATAACATAGTTGACTTTTAGTTAAAGACAACTCCTGCCAAACTATGCTGGGAAAGGCAAGGGCCACACCACCCATGTAACCGCTTTTGAGATTCAGCAGGCAAAACTCAAGAAATTTAATCACTAAAGCAGCGCAAATTTCCTTGCATATAATGCAATGAAATAATGGTATCATCGAATGAGAATTATAGATGCTGAAATATTTGATGATTAATACTGCGAGATATTGATGAATTTGATGAATTAATAACTACAGTGCAAATGCTCTTATTAATGATTGATCTGTGAAGCAAGTACATCACAATGAAGAAAATTTGGGTTCAAATAGTGATTTAATTAATGTGAAGGATCGGGTATATGTTGAAGACTTGTCCTCTTTCTTAAATGTTCAGAATCCAAGAACTAGGACAAAACATGCGCAAGCTACCACTTAGCAAAATATTAGCTTTTGACAGGTGGGGCTGGTGCTTCTGACACCACAGCCTCCGTATATTTATCAGCACAAAATAGCCGGCTTTTTGCTCTGCGGGCGGCTTGCAGCCAAGCCAAGGTCAAACTTACTCGTGTCAGAAGCAAAAAAAATTCTTTTTTTATTGGGCTTTGGTTCATGGTTGGGCCTTTATTTGTCAGGAATCAGTTTAATTGGACTACAGATTTTGTTTACTCCCACACTGAAAAACATAAAGCTTTTAAGAATGGATTGGATAAGTATGTAAATGAGAAAGAATGGAATTAATTAATCAATGCTTGCTTTGGTATTGTTTTAAACTGTTGGAGAATTTCGTATTTTGAAAATGTTGTCAAAGGTTAAACTAGTGGAGATGTGTATGGTGAGTTAATTACTGTGGTTTTGGGCTTGTATTGATTGATTGATGTATTGTCAATCACTTGTACCTATGAACTGTGACATGATTGATCTATTATCCGAAGCCACACTCGAGCACAGATTGGTCAATTTATATACTAGTCCGAAACCCCGTCAGACGGATCCGTTCCAATGAGCCCCAATATGAACAACCCTGGTGGCTCTCTTGTAAGAGCCGGATTCCCAGTCGAGTATCCAGTGGCCCTTACCTAATGAGGCCTAAAAGTCTTGAACACGACATTTTGGTGTACAGCTACTCCTTGTGAGAGTCCCCTGATTTGTGCACCGTCTACTTTGACGTATCACAACAAACCATGTCAAAACTTCTCAGTCACAGTACCGAGAAAAACCGTGACGGCGACCGCTAGGAGGAGACAAATTGGTCCTTAGTATAAATATAGATACATGTTTCTTGTTGCTTTTTTTGTGTCAAATTCACATTCTGAGGTAGTCAGCATGCCGCAGAAGAGGGTTTACATTCGCAGACGCTAATTTTTGAGGAGTGGAATTACACCTCTCGCGGTGACCGGTCTGTCGACGACAGCGTATGACGTCAGCGATGAACCGATGATGTCATGACGTCTTACGCCTCTGCAGCGGTGACGTCACATGTCGCATTAAACGAATGTAACAACGAAAAGTGTTTATTCTGCTTCAGATTGAACGGTTGACTATCTGCCACTAATGTGGATGCACTCTTACAGGTAACGAGTTTCTTCAGTCCAGGTCACAGACCGGAAAAACGTGACGGCGACCCTAGGAGGGCACAAAATTGGTCCTTCAATATTAATAATATAGATTAGGAAATCATAAGCCAAATGGAGGGAAAATCAATATTGAGCGAATCAGCATGGTATTTATATTCACATTTGATGTGAAATAAGACAATGACTAGGAACCAGCATTGTGAAATTAATTAATGGATTAGGATTGTACTATTATTGTAATTGTATTCGCTCTCGCTGACTTAGTAGCTGGTATGGCTAACTTAATTTATGTAATATGCTTCCATATTTTGTGGCAAGACAAACAAAAGATAAACAGAATCATGCTAGCACAGAAGAATTAGAGAAATGAATGTTAAGTAGGTCAGAGTGTAAGATTATATTATTGAAAATCCTGTAATGACCAATTAAATAATCCTTTTATTTTTGTTTACTGATTAATTGGAAGTGCATGATTTTGATGAGTGGTACTTCTTATTACGTTTAACATACGCCATTTCCCCCATTCAAATTTGCAAAACAAAAGTAGCGGGTATTTCACCAACATGATTGGCCTTTACTGAGACCTTTTCTCATACGAAGTGACTGTTATGCTGAAAATAAATAAATGGGCAGTTGTGCTCTGGATACTGCCTGTGAATGGAAGCTGTGGATTGTTTAGCAGATAGAATATTAATTTGGCAATGCAAAATGGTAACTGTTACAAAAAAAAATAATCAAAATCGCTTTTGGCTTTGTCTGCTTCCAAAAGAGGGAGCCTGTGCTCTTTTGGGTTATTCAATTGGACTTATGCTCCAAACATTCAACGCATGTGTTACTTATAGCTCAGACAAATTAGAAAAACAAGTGAAATTAAACAGAAGAAGCATTTCTCATTTTTATACCAGATGATGAATACTTTTTCTTGACTAAATGGATCTTTGGAGATGGTGGACAAAATTATTGATTTTGTTTAACATGTTTTGATATAAGTATTTTCAATTGTGCTACACACGAATTGCCTCCACTAAGGCACCTATTGATTGCTCATGCTTAAAGAGGGGTATTTCCTCTCAAAGCATTCCTCTGTAATGGTACAAAACTGAAACGGCCTATCTAAAATTGTTTCAATTGGACCCTAGAAATTCTAGCACCTTTCTACAGTGCAAATAGCAAATGATATTGTTACGGCTGGGAAATTCGGCATTACAACCAATAAAATGGCCTCAGTGATATATCTCATAGGTACATGTGTAGTTAGCCCAACCCGTTGTATAGCCGGAATTTATGTTGATCCATTCGGGCTGCGATCCTCCCAGTTAGTCGTTTTTCTTTCTATCTTTGATTTCAAACGAACAAAAAACTGCCAAGGATGCTGGTGTGCTTTTCCCCGCATTCTTCCCCGTCTTGTGTGAGGAAGGGGGGAACGGCGGGCTCGCCGCCGATTTGGTGGATGGAAGCGTGAGCGGTACGGGGTGAGGAACGCCTTTTTCGAGAATCCTCTCAAAGGAGGGTGGAGCCTTAAAACGGGCGGAGTGAAGGGCGGAAGCCCGCGCTATACAAAGTCGCGACACGGGGGGGCGCGTTCTCTCCCCTTCCTGCAGTTTCTCCGCTTTCCTGCGCTCTCTCTTCCCATCGCTCTCTCCCTGACTGGTGGATCGCCTCCGTTGAAGTCGTTGTTGGGTCATCGCCGAGCTGTTGTCGTCGTGGTCGAGTGTCTCTGCATCGGTGTGGAGCTCGTGGAGCTTCCAGCGGAGCCCGAGGAGCTCGTTGAAGTCGAGCTGTGTCTGTCGTCGAGTCTGGTCGAGTCGCATGGAGGAGGGAAGGAGACGGAGCTCGAGTGGACGTGTGGGAGAGGACTCCGACGGCCGCACAAGGGAAGTCCTTTCTTTCTTGGGTTTGTGTAAATGACTGTGGTGGCGCCTGTCCGACAAGTAGACTGTTTAAGTGTTGCCGTGTGGTGCGCGTATGGTTTTTACTTTTCCTTTGCTTTTTATGTGCAATTTTCTTTTGCTGTGGATAGTGGCTTGGTGGTGTGTGTGTGTGAATACACGTGCTGTGTGAACTTGTTCCACGTTTCGCTGCGTCCTTTCCTTCGTTGATTTCCATCTTGCATCACATAGGGGCTCGTAGTGTTTTAAAATGCCCGGTAATACTCGGAACCGTCAAGGGAGGCGACGATAACACGCTCGGCTTATCACTGTAAGCACGGAACGGACCGCTTAGCGGTTCGTGTCCGGAGTCGGCCTGTTGGCGTGTGTACATCGCCTGGGGGGGGGGGGGGGGGGGCGCGGTTCGACCATCTCGCGCAGGTTACTTAGTAGATCGAATTTGGCGAGCGACCTATCTGCGTGGGGTGGGCAATTGGCACGATCGTGGTGAGGTTAAACCCCACCGTGATAGCTCCTGCGTTGTTCCGAGAGGGGTCAACGACTGAATTTGTCCGTCCGGCTGGCGGACGTGCCTGCGATTCGAGTTTACGTGGCCGTTCGCACGCCGGCGCGACGCGATTCGCAACAATTTATGTTTTTTGAGTTTCCTAAAATGATACTAAAAGGGGTTGGCGTCAGGAAGGGCACCCGGCATAAAAACATCGCCTCAAAAAGGAAACCATGATGAGTACAGAATGATGGGCAGGGTAGCAGCCGAAGTACCGCATCGGGGGTTTCCTCACCCTCTCGTTAAAACTCAAGGAGGGAGATCCGATCGAAGCAGGGGAGGAACATTTTTCCATTTTTGATGACTCATCGTCTGATGCCCACGTGAGAATCGTTTCTGAGGTTTGTACTGGAATGTAGGGACAATGGCAGGGAAGATCTGGAAAGTGTTGAACATTGGTCAGAAGAAGAGTGGAATATTTGTGTGCAGGAGACACGGTGGAAGGAAAAGTGGTGTGAGAATGGTGAAGGGTAGGCAGGGGCAGAAGTACAAGTTTATGTGGCAAGGGTGCCTGGAACAGGTGTGCATGGTGTTTGGTGTCATGTTTTCTGAGGAGTTTTGTAGACAGTGTAGTGAGTGTGACAAGAGTGTGAAAGGTTGATGATGTGAGCAATGTGATCGAAAGCTGTGACGTCATCTCGGATATGCCCCGCAGGTCGTCGAAGCGATGAGAGAGAACATGTTCTGTGTGCGATAGAGAATCTGATGGAGAATGTGAAAGATGAGGAAGTTGTGTGGTTGGAGGAGACTTGAATGGACATGTGGGAAGGGTCCAGACGGTTCTTGAGGGGTCATGGGGGTTATGGATATGGTGTGAGAAAATGGAGCAAGGTGGAAACGGATCTTGGAGTTTGCTGAATGAGTGATTTGTTGATTTGTAATACTCATTCCAAAAGCGGATAATAAGCTTATTGTCCCTACATTCCATGTACCAAACCTCAGAAACCGATCTCCACGTGGGGCATCAGACGATTGGTCATCAAAAATGGAAAAAATTTCCTCCCTTGCTTCGATCGGATTCCCCACCTTGAGTTTTAACGAGAGGGGGT
>CM068953.1:147383322-147395340 GCA_035128595.1 Eptatretus atami
TTCGTGCGCATGATGTGTGTGTTTTAATTTTTGTGAACCTCATTGCAACCTGTCGAGCTTATTAAGCCATAAAAGAGTGTCGCGTCTGTATCGCTGAATTGCCAGATGGTGGCTTGTGCAGGATGAACGCGGATTTCACTCTCACAGGCCTCGCAACGAACGAACGGAAAGATATTTTGAATAATTCTGTTTTTCAATATTTTCGCAGAGATATATGATATCAGTTAGCCTCTAAATCCCAACGTTGAGAAACCGGTGAAAAGAAAGAAGAGGGTTATTTTGGACGACGACTCCGCTAAATTAGCTTTGAATACCAATGCTGGAAACATGAAATAAAGGCTGATTCACTCGCTTGTTGCGGCGGTTAATGTAAATAATTTTTCATCGGTACTTGGATTAGGGGAGGTATAGACTACAAAAGAGAGGTATCATTCGGTGTCGGACTATAGGATTAATTATGATTTTAAAAGGAGCTGGTTGAAAAATATGCAAAATTCGCCTAAGCGGTTCGGACAAACGAACGGAAAATTATTTTTGAATTCTGTTCTCAGGATTAGAAGTATCTATAGGGAGTAATGAGATTACCAACACACACACAAGCATCAGGTCTCAGAAAAACCCGATATAAAAAGGAGCACTTAGGCTTAGTAGATTATGGCCTTGCCGGCTTGCAATTTTTACTAGAAAAATAACGTCTCGCGGGGAAGGAATTTCTCTTCCACACCAATCCATCCCGAATAAATTCTTTCCAAGTTTGCCGCACGTAGGACAAAGACGAAAGGATAGACAGACCAGAGGATAAGGTGTCTCTATTAGAACTCGTGTGAATTTATGAAAGATCTAAATTAAGAGATTATTAAAAACTGCAGAGCGTAAGAAAATAAAATAAAAGGGATTGTCAAGTTCTTCTTCTACCTGTCCCCCCCCCCCCCCCCCCGAACACCAGGCACACGGTTCTGGGCCCCTTTAGCGACCAACAATGGTTTATTTCACCTTTTTCTAACTTGTATCGCACTATACTTAACAAAACGTACGGGCACGCACTATATTTTAAACAAACATACGGGCACGCAGCTATACTTAAAACAAAACATAACGGGACGCACTATACTTAACACAAACGTACGGGCACGCACTATAAACTTACACAAAACGTGCGGGCCACCGCACTATTCACCTTAACAAACACGTACGGGCACACGGCACTGATACAATTTAAACCTAAAAAACGGGCCCAACGCACTCATAACTATTACAGACAAATTACATAACGGGCACGCACTATTATGAAACAAAAACGTACGGCACCGCACTATAGACCTGAAAACACAACGTACGGGCGACGCACTATACTTTATAAACAATTTACGTCGTGTACACACGATCTAATTTCTTAAACAGATTAACGTAGCGGGTCAGTCACTATAGCTTAATTACAAAATCATACGGGCACGCGCTCACTTATACCTAACTACCAAAAGATAACGGGGCAATGCACTATGAGCTTAACAACATCATCCGGAGGCACACACACAAACTCTAAACAAAAACATACGGGTCACGCACTATACTTAGAACAAACGTACGGGCACGCACTATACTTAACACAACCGATACAGTAGCTACACAACTATAACTTAAACAAACGTATGCGGGCACCCACCACTATACTTAAATCGAAAACCGTACAGGCAATGCACTATTTCTAGCTAAAACGAAACCCCGGGCAGCAGATGCACTATACTTTAAACAATAACGTAACGGGCACAGCACTAGTATTTAAACAATACATAAGGATCGGAAAAACGCACTCATACTTAAACAAAACATCACAGGGCTCGCCCATCCCAAAAAAAACACAACCACACTATACTTAAACAAACATACGGGCACGCACTATACCTTAAACAAAAAACGTATACACAGGCACGCACTATAACTATAAAACAAAAACATACGGGGCACGCCACTAATAATCTTAAACAAAAACTACGGGTGCACGCACTATACTTAAACAAAAACTACGGGCACGCCAACTATACTTAACAAAACGTGACGGGACCAGCACTAACTTAAACAAAACGATACCGGCGCCCACTCGCTACTAATCTGATAGAACAAAACTGACTGCGGCCCGCAACCTATACTTAAACAAAACATACGGGCATCGCACTATACTTAACAAAACGTTACGGGCAAGCACTATACTTAAACAAAACGTACGGCCACCACTATACTCTTAAATCACGGGGGGAAGCACTATAAGCAATACAGGGCACGCACCTAAAACTTAAACAAACACGTACGAGGCCACGCAACTATAGTTAACAAAACAACTCGGGCACGTCACTTATACTTAAACAAAACTTACGGTCACGCACTATACTTAACAGAAACGTACGGGCACACACTCCAATAGCTTAATACAAATACTATCGGCACGCACTATACTAAAAACAAACTCTCGGCACGCCCACTAAACCTTAAACAAAACGTACGGGCCACCACTATACTAAACAAAGGCAACGCGGTTTCAAAGTTTTCGTGTTTTGTTTATTTTTGCACCGTCGGCACGCACACGGGCACGCACTAGTGGAGAATGATGAACGTTATTTACAAATAACAAAACTATGTACAGATCAATTGAAAAGAAGAGAGTGCACGTCCGACGCACACGATCTTAATCCCCTCGTCTCCTGTCTCGTTGGTTTGTGAGAGAAGCTAGAATTACATAAATGTTCACATTTTACAACTGAATTTTAGCCTCATTCCCTTTGGTATAACCCTTTTGATGGCATGGCAAATCAAGAGGACACAGGAATCTTATAACGAGACGCTGCGATAGAACCCATAGATCATAATCATCTCTACTCAACTTTAGCTCATTGGTTTATTATTAAATGCAGATTAAATAGAATGATGAAATAACTTTAATATAACCCCGGTATTATAAAATATCCAGGGTATTCGTGACCTAAACCAAAATTTAATAAGCAAGTATAAGCGGACTTTAAGCGCGGTTGATGTGATGAATGGAATGCTATAATTGGGAGCTCAGATGCTAATTTTATTAGAACTGAACTCTCGTATACCGGCGCTACTTTCTAGTATCACCCATAACGTCTCCGCGCAAACCGTAAGGCTATCTACATGTCAACACTCCAGTTGTTGCCTGGAGGTGTAAGTGACCTCGCCAAAAGTATGTTGACCTTAAACAATGACCATTCATGCTTTACGTCAAAATAATCCTTATAAATACTTCAACTATGTTCAAATATATTCAACTGAATGTAATACTCCCTTCCTCAGTTTCATAGAGGAATAGAACTCATATCAGAAGTCTATTATGTCCAGCCGACCTGCATCAAGTCAACAAACAAACTCCCGGACCTTATCGGGTGTCTCCTGGAACGCAAGTCAAGTTTCCTCAGAGGGCACAAGAGTGGACGACTTCAAAGGAGAAGATAGCAGAAAAGGGTGGCATTGCGAGTACTCGGCACACACCAAAAGACTTTATCATGGATCCCTAGTCATTTTGCCCAGAATACAGTTAGGCATACAAACCTTTTCGCTAATCCCTTTCTCCAATTGCTATGATTGTTCAGCAGTTGTATCCTCAGTCCAACTACTGCCCGAAACCCGGCTTCGAACCCGAGCCGTCAAAGTTAAGTTTGTCAACAAGAGAAGCTAACAGTGGTTCAAAGCATTCGTTTGTTCCGTTTGGCTTCTTTCTATTTTTGATCAGCAGCAATATCTCGGCTTGGTCTTCTGTTTTATCCTTGTTGAAACGGCGACAAAAACCTTATGCGCTACTGACACATTTACCGTCGTCTCTGTGAAAAAGCGACTTACTCGGAATTTTGCACCGTGTGTTTCAGTTTTTTAAGACGCATTTTCTCAAAGGCTCTTACAGGAACTGGCACAAAAGTCAACAAACCGAAATATTATCAGACTACAACACAAAAAAACGATCAAAACGCACATAGGTCTTTGCAGCTGCAATCTTGAAAATGTCGCAGAAGTCAATTGTCCTGGAGTGTCCTTGTCTGCAGCAAGCTGCAAGGTCAGCAAATCGCTGAAGAAGAAGCAAAGAAGATTCTGATGGATCAGCACTTTTCTGAAAGATTCTCACAACCAGGTAACACTGCACATAGAACTTTAGCACACGCGAAGAAGGTATTCTGCATTCGTGGGAAGGATGCTGACTGAGGGAAATTTCAAATGCCTGCGGGTACAGTTTGCGGCCGTAGGAACTGTGACAGCCTAAGTCACGTGGGCTGTCAAGGCAAGACGACAAGTTTTCACAAGTGGGAGAAAAATTCAGCAACGAAATTTCTACATTATCGGAATCCCATGGGCCATCCTCAAGAACATATCTGCAGTACGCGTGGAATGAAATGTTCCACCATTCAGTATCGGACTTCCGTCCAATTGAATAGAGAAGAACGCAGATATTCAAGGGTAATGAACAGGAGTCGGCTAGTTATTTGTAGCGCTATGAGATGACGGATATTCCTTTGTATATTCAAGAAGATTCTCGGTCGGCCGCTAACCAAGTACATCAATTAACATGCGGAGTAATCACATTAGTATCAGATGCTTGACAGGAATTTTAATACCTCATAAAATTAGCGTGAGACATACTGTTTCCTGTTTATCTTGATACATTACAAACGTTTAGGCCTTTGAGTGATTCGATGGCGCTGGAGACGTTATCACGAATTGCGACAGACTGAGCAAAAAGCCAGGACATGCCTCTCGGAAAGTACAAAGGGCTGATCAAGCAACAAGCTTATAAAAAAATTCATCCAACGGCTGGGACTCCAATTATAGTTTCTACCACTTTGATGGAGCGCTCATGTACATTCCGGCAACTCATTACATCCAAAGCCCGGGGCTACAACTGCCCGGGCTCATTAAAGAGACGCACCTTTGGATTAATGTCCGGTACATATCAATGTCTCAACCACGAAAGCCCAACAGTAATCTCCCAGGACCCACTCTGGAAAATTCGAGCATCGGGTTGGACTGATTGAACTATACGCACACAAGCTGACTCTGAGGCTGACCCACTCCTTGCTCCGGCTAAACATCGCTCCTGAGGCCATAATTTGCCTTTCGTACCGACGCCGGTTACATTGTGCCTGTTGGTTAACTCGTTCTCTCTTGGCCAGCGTGGAAAAATCGAACTATTGGACACTATAAAGAAATTTTACATGCTTGAACTCCAATGGATGCCCTTCAACAACGTCCAGTGATTAGACTTTCGCTCACGAAACACGGCCCTATATTCTTGTGAGCCAACGCGATATTAATTGTAGCAACACGGAACGATAGCTGTTTTTTCAATCCAGGAAAGTATGTGTTACTCCATATGGTCTGTTTGCATCATTGCCCTTCTCAATCCCTTGAATACCTCACACTAAAAGTGCACTCTCAGAAGTATGGCACTATAGCTTAAAGGTTGCTGTATATTCGCATTTACTCAAAGCTAAGCAAAGGATACAATCATGCACCATTAATATATCAGAAATCTCCTATCTCATCATATAATACCGACCAGACGTTTTATATAGGAGGTTATCGAAGCAGCTACAACAGAAGCTCACAGCAGTGCCAAACTAGATCAGTGACACTCCCGTCGTAAGCGCAAGTTTCGAAGAGACTTGATGATATATAAGGCACGCACAGTGAGATATTACCGCGCCAGTTTACTAGCAGAGGAGGTACCCTACACAGAGATGGATTTCAAAGATTCAATCGACAGCGCAATCCGAGATACTTGACATCCCTTAAGCAATCTACTAGTTCACATACAGCCGACCTCAATGGCGTATAGGACTTGGAGTGAAATGCTCTTGTCTGGTCTTTTCACACACAAACAGTCGCAAATCATAATCCGAACTGTCGGATTCCCTGAAAGCAAGCACACTTGGCTACTTCCGCTAACAGTTGAGGTTACCTTTGTAAGAAAGTTTGTAGACATGGTGGCCGAAGTATCCCGTCGAATGTTCCAGCACAGGTAGAACGTTTTTGCTTAGGGCTCTGATTGGTTTCCCCAGCAAGTTCTGCTGATTAATACGGCTGAAGGCGGTCATTTCTTCTAGTCGGCACTCAGTACGTATATGAAGACTTTGTTACTTGCACCAATTGACCACAACAACCCGCCACCCATCTCATGTCTGTCATCGTTCATCCACCGAGATAAGTACTCGACTCGCACTTGACCCCCAAGAACATTGCTATCCACACAGTTTTTAAAAACTCGGATCGGACACCAGACATCGCAGGGTTTTTCCATAATATTTTCGGCAAGTTTTAAAAGGTAAGCCTTGATCCGATACCTCCAGTGTAAATCACATTTGTTAATGTTCCAGTCTACTTGTTTTCAGTTTCATGTTTACGTGAATCAGTTTCAAGGGTCGTGAGAAGGAGGCTTGAAAACTCTTTATATATATGCATATACTATATACATAATATATATAAATATTGTTCACGAATTTCGGTCACCCGCGCGGCATCGGACCCCACGTACTCGAATCAGCGACCCCTGCGCTCGCCCACACAGATACCGAGACAATTCAAGCGTTCGCCTCGACCCTCTTAGAGCAACTACTAACATCGCCCAGGAGCTGAGCTCACGGGTCGGCGTCTTTCGCCCACCAACAATCGTGCCAATTCGGCACCACCGCCGCAGGATAGGGTTGTATACGCCAAAACCCTCGACCTAAACCTAAGTAGCCTGCACTGGCACCACGCTAAGTTAACCGGGCGATCCATACGTACCTCACCAGCTGGGCCGGCCTTCAGGACAGCGCACCGCTTACATTCAGCGGTCAGCCTCACCGTGCTTCAGTGATACCGAGCGGATGTATTATCCGCCGGCACAACCATAACCACCGACGGAAATGATTATTTTACCGGGTGCTTACACCTTCCCTAAACCAATTCCTTCCGTGATGCAAGATGGAGCTTTCAAACAAAGGAAAGAACGAACGAACGGGGAATCAGTTCGACAAGCCACAATTTATTATCGCACTCAGAACAAGGCAAGCACGTATTCACCACGCCATTTATCAGCTACCGAAGCAATTTTACAAGTGCAAGAGTTCAAACCGATAAAGCAATTTATTTACATGCCTAAACAGTTTCTACTTTACAAGACACGGCGCCACACGACACGCATTCAAAGAAACACAACAGAAAGACCCTCATATGACAAGGGAGTCAGACTGGTGCCGTGGGCCTATATTTCGCGAAGCGTCAGGGCCGTTTGGAATGGAGCGCGCCAGGTCCCACGAGACCGGAAGGGTCACATAGCCCAGCACCACGCCCTCGCCGTTTGTGCGATGCGGCGCAAGCCGCGATGTTCAGCGTAGCTTGGCCTGGCTTCGTTCGCCCCCCTGGCGTCGGTCGGCCGACGCGCTCTCCCGGCGCCTCCCCCGTCTGCCCTTTCCCGTCAGAAATTCGAGCCTCCGTACCCCCAGACTACGACTGCCCCCGCCCGAGCGACTAAGACTGCCATAAGAGCCACTAACGATTACCAACTGCATCCCACTGGTTCTTGACTTTTCTGCGACCAGGTGATTCTAAGCAGACCGCGAGCTTGAACGTTGTGACTCGCGCTTATATAGGCACGGGGGAGGGCGCCCTCTATGTAAATTTCTGGATCACAGCGGGTTTCGGAGAGCGGGCCACACCGATCCCGATGCTCAGAACCCCCACTGCTTTGGGCTGGCTGAGATGAAATTGGGTCGGCTGTGAACATTCCTGCTCCGCCTTTTGAGGCGAAAGAGAGCCATTCACAGCCATGGCACGAACGTGTGATAGGATTAGGCGGACGGATTGGTGGGAGCTTTGGTTGTTGGCGGGCCGGTTTGAAGAATGGCGTGAAGCGATGGTTTTGCGGATGGAGTTGTGGAGGTGTAAAGAGCGGCGAAGGGGTGGGGTGGCGATTTGATTGCTGGGCACGTCAGTGGCGTTGGTGTTGTGCGCTGATTGTTGGTTGTTGGGGAGGATGATTTTGGTCCAAAATAATTGATGAGTAGAAAAGAACGGCTACTCAGTTCAACGAAGGATCGCATGCCCTGGAACACGGAAATTCCCCTCTAAACAACGGGTGGGTGAAATCCTAACTACCACACTCCACTTATCGTCATAACTTGCGAATGGCTAATGACAGTGGAAACCCTTTAAAATGGTGTATTGCGAAATCTTCCACAGGCCGTAACAATAATAGTGTAAGGTTGTGCGGTATCCTTCCGCCAGTGCCGGCGTGGACGGACAAGCCGCTTTAGCCGAATCGCGGCCGTCACGGACCCACCGGACAGGGAACAATCCAGCTCGCGGCTTTCGGTATGGGCAAAAAGAATCCGGAAAAACCAGCCCACGGGTGTGTTTTTAGAGCACACGCACATCAACCCTTGTCCGCACTCTCAAAACCCCGCGCCGGCTACAGGGCTGCCGATTTCGCCAAGGTCTTATGATTTACCCATTAACTATTGCTCAAGCGGGTAGATTACCGGAGAGAATTGTAGCAACAATTCTAACGGGAAAAAGCTTGGAAAACACCGAAAAAGAAAGCGCCCGCGTTAAGGCAGCTCGTGCTTTTGGGATAAAACCGGTTGCGGAGTGTTATCTATGCGCCCGCAGACCTCGTCTCCCGTTGGACCCCAATCGCTTTACCAGCTATTTTAAAACCAACTATATTCCATGGGCAAGATAGCAGTTCAACTTGGGGATAAGAGAAAACGAACGGCCGTGACATTTTGAACAAGCACATCTTTTATTACAAGCCGTATACAGTCAGGTATTCATGCAGACGGCACGTATTCGAGCATGCACTATATACAATTATTCAACTGTTCTGCACACCGCCAACGAGAAAACAACTGTCCCAAAGTGGAACACGAACCTTTGTATTTAATTAACGATACACAGGCATTAACGTAACAAGTCACTATCAACCAAATTCATTCCCCACATCCTATATGGCGCCGATCCGTAATAAACTATAAACTACTAAAAATCAAATCATTTCTCATTTGTGCTTTTATAATAACATCCGAATACTCTTTTCATGAACCTACTAACTAATAAAATTTCTCAACACCTCTTATCTTTTTCCCCCAATAACCACTCCAATTATTGTTTTAAATTACTTTACGATTCACGTACTTGTCCAATATACATCTCTTTACCCAAATAAGCTAGCTCTTACGTCTTCGTTTCCACATCCCGTATAATCTCTCTTAATCTACCCATAATAATCTAAATTCATTACCCTAGACTGAATTCGTGACAATTTTGTTTTCTCAAAAAAAACACCCGTTCTTTTCCTAATCGAAAGCCACTGTTCTCGTGCTAAGCCGCGATTCGGCTAAAAGCGGCTGGTCCGCACGCCGGGCGGCGGAGAATCCCAAACAATATATTTTACGCTGGGAAATCGAATACAATAAAGGTGCTCAGAGAAGTTATGAGAAGTATGTGTAGTTAGATTTCCACCGGTGTTAAGGGAATTTCCGTGTTCACAGGGCTGCATCCATTGAGTATGCCTTTCTCTTTTCTTACATATTCTGTGGACATATCCAAAACCAACACACCAAAGACAAACCACAAGCACACTACACCTTCCTCATTCCCCAACTCACATCGCCGGCAAACATCGCTCATCGCATTCTAAACGACGCCCCACACAACATCCCACACTCCGCTTTCGATAACACTCGGGGCCATGGGTTTGTGAATGCGTCCTTTCGCTCAAAAGCGGAGTCAGGAATCTTCACACCCCTTTCTCATCGCACCAATGCTGAGCATCGGGTGGATGTGCGCTCCGACCCGCTGTGACAGAAATATCATAGACCCCCCCGGCAAATAGTGTCGCGAGCAAAGCTGCGCAGTACGTCGCAAGAAAGCAAGTGGACGCAGTGGCAGGAGCAGGCAGAAGTGTGCAGCAAATCGCGAGTGTCGGCTGGCATCGAGCGGGGAGACGGAGCTCGAAGCCGACGGGAAAGGCAGACGGGGAGCGCCGAGAGCTGCCGACCGACAGGGACGAAGCCAGGACGCAGCTACCGCTACCTCGCGGCTTGCCCCATCGTCCAGAGGCGCGGTAGACCTCGGTGGACCTGGCGCTCAAAGTTCACGGCATTAGGCCACGTGGCCCAGTCTGATCCCTGCCTGAAGGTTTTTTGTTTTGTGAATGCGTGTGGCGCCTGTCTTGTAAAGTAGAAACTGTAGTCAGTAAATAAAACATTGCTTTATTGGTGTACTTCTTCATTGCTTTGATTGAATTGCATCTTACTGTATGGCTGTGATACGTGCTGCTGATCTGAGTCTGTGAATAAATGTGCTGCGCGTCCGTTGTTGGTCTTTCCTTGTTGAAAGTCCCACTTGCATACGAAGGAGATTGTAGAAGGGTTTAGGCACCGGTAAATAATATAGTCGTGGTGCCAGCATAACACCAGGCTACGGTTATCACTGAAGCCACGAGCGGACGCTTACAGCGTTCGTGTCCTAGGCCGCCACGGCGAGGTACGATCGCCCGTAATACCGGGGTATTAGGTAGGTCGAGTTGCGAAACCCTATCTGCGCGGTGGCCGATTGGCACGATTGTGGGGGTGAAAGACACAGTGATAGCTCGGCAGTCAAGGAGGTCAGATGATACTGCGTTCCGGTGGGTGACGCGTCGGATTCGAGTTAGTGGCGAACGACGCCGGCGAACGAATCGTAAATATATATATAATGATAATAGCTATATAAGAGTTATCAGCCTCTTCCACGCATCTGAACTGATTCATAACATAAACTTGAAACTAGACTGACAATACAATTGTATTACACGGTACGGTAACTACCATTAACACTTGCCAAAATATGAAACCTCTCTGCTGCGATCAGAAAAACTTTCGTAGCAATGTCTTGGGGTCAACATCAGACGACTCGGTGAAAGCAGATCATAGAGGGTTGGAGTGCTTGTGTCATTGTGGAACGTAACCAAAGTTCTATACGTCGAGTGCGCTGAATGACCGTTCGCTTCGCATGATTTGTGGAACCATAGAAGCCGATGCAAACGTTCTTTGGTGCAAATTCGACGGACTCGGACCAGTTATCAATATATCGACGCTCAACGGAACCGATGGTTCGAAAGAGCCACATTCTTGATTAGGGATCACGCAGGTTCGGATTCTTGCGGACTGTTCTGTGGTTTGAATTGACCCGGACAGCGGCTTTACCAAGTCTATAGCAGAGGTCGGTTGATTGAGTATCTTGTCAAGTTCATCGGATGCCTGTCGGATGATTGAATCAAACATTCGGTTACCTCATGAGATGGCAGTTATCCTGCGTGCCTCCCTAAGTCTCTTCGGAAGCTGCGCTTCACGAGGATGTCACTGGATCCTATTTTGGCACTGCTGAGCCTGTGTGCGCTAATTAGAGATTTTAAATGCAGCGTTGAAAATAAAATAGAGGATTGTCAGATTCTTCTTCACCATGTCGACTCCGCAACGGTTCTGGGCCCCTTGAGTGACCAAAATGGTTTATTTCACCTTTCTAACTTGTATCGCACTATACTTAAACAAAACGTGCGGGCACGCACTATACTTAAACAAAACGTGCGGGCACGCACTATACACTTTGTTTAAGTACAGGCAGCTCCCGTACTTGTTTAGCAGAAATAATTGCCAAATGACCCGATAATGTCTTTTATATAAAGAAATATAAGTGCACCAGTGCCCGTACGTTTTGTTAAGACAATAAGTGCGTCCCAAGTTTGTATTATTGTATATAGCGTCCCGTAACTTTGTTTAAGTAATATGCACTCACCAGAAATAATATCTCTAACATATATTCAACGAGAACATGCGTGCCTCCGTAGTTTTGTTTAATTAGTGCGTTGCCCGTATGTTTGTTTAGTATAGGCTGCCCGTAGTTTGTTAATATAGTGCTGCCCGTATTTTGTAAAAGTTAGTGCTGCCCGTATTTTTGTTAATTATGTCGTGTCCCTACTGTTTTGTTTAATAA
>CM068953.1:147399120-147410786 GCA_035128595.1 Eptatretus atami
CGACATGCCCTCTCCGACGAGGCCCCTCTCTCGACGATGCCCCTCTCTCGAGATGCCGCCTCTCTCGCCGATGCCTCCTCTTCGCCGATGCCCCTCTCTCGACGATGGCGCCTCTCTCGACGAGGCCCCTCTCGACGTGCCCCCCCTCCCCCACCTTTTCCGCTTCCCCCCGGGGGGGGGGACGATGCCCTCTCTCGACGAGCCCCTCCTCGACATGCACTCTCTCGGGTGCCCCTCTTCAATATCTCAATGCCCTTCCTCAAACGTCCCGATGAGTGTCCTCTCATCTCTCTGATACGCCCCTCTAAAAACTCTTCTCTCTCTCCCTCGCCTCATATGATCCCTGATTCCCGGTGTCAGGGCTTTTCGGTAACCGACCCATCTTTAGTTTTCTGGAACTTTGCAATCGTCCTAGCTATGGAATGGATAATCGAGTTCAATCCCTTAGGCAGTACCTCTCGGACCCATTTTCTGCATTAAGGCGAGAATCTACAGGGTGGCTGAGGCTATGCGCGTGGTAGATTTTGATCAGATCCTGGTCAGTGCGTGGATAGACCTCTGCCTGAAGCGCCATAAACCCTCAACATAAAAAAATAAAAAAAATAGTTATATTAAAGAGATAGTTTAACATCGAAATCTGAGATCCGGCTCCCAAGCCATGGTTCCCACCGCCAAGCGTCCATAGCGACGTCGCTTTGATCCTTCGATTGCGGCTCTCCCTATCATTGCGAGGCCGAATTCGCCAAGCGTCTGGATTGTTCACCCACTAACAGGAACTACCTGGATATTTGAGGTATGTTGACGCTTTAGTACTTGTATCGCCACTTTATGAGTGTTTAAAGAAACGCGGCTCATGGCCGGAGCGCCACGCTCGGATATGTTAGCCGCACCGCGGGACCTTCTTAGAGAACCAAAAACAGTTTATTTCGCCTTTCTAACTTATACGCCGATCCTGAACTATAACTCACGATAGTTGTGTTGACTTTTTGTGACTTTGCACGTCGAGTATAAGCAAAAAAATTTCGCGTCGTATGGCGCTTGAGATGGTGAGCTTTGCAGGAGACGCGTTTACTCTACCGCTCGCCACGAAACGAACGGAAAGATATTGAATCTTTCATATTTCGCAGTCGATAACAGTGGCCAAATCCAACATGAAAACTGGTGAAAAATCGAAGGAAAGTGGGTATTTGCGACAAATAGCTTGAATACTTGGAAACATAAAAATAAATGCGCGATCACTGCTTTTGCGCGTATTAATAAATTTTTCATCGGTACTTGGACTTAGGGGAGGTAAGACTACAAAAACGAAGGTATCAATCCGTCGCGACTTATGAGATAAAACTTATAGATTTTAAAAAGGTACTGTTAAACATTTCACCTAAGGGTCGGACAAGAACGGAAAATATTTTGAATTCCTGTTCTCGGATTATACAGCTATTTATAGGGTAGTAATGAGATTACCTCGAAAATCCGATTTAAAAATGCTTAGCTTATAACTTACCGCGCTGCAATTTTTACTCGAAAATAACGTTCCGGAGAATTTCTCTTCCGCCACATCCGAATAATTTTCCGTGCACAGACAAAGACAAGATAGCCGACAGAATAAGGTGTCTCATCTAAACTGTGTGATAGAATGATAAATTAGAGATTTAAAATGCAGCGTTGAAAAATAAAATAAAGAGGATTGCAGCTTCTCTCAACATGTCCGACCCGCAACGGTTCTGCCCCTTAGCGACCAAAATGGTTATTGCACCTTTCAAACTAAATCGCACTATACTTAAACAAAATGTACGGGCACGCCATACTTAAAACTCAAAAGTATTGTGTGCTTTTTTTTTTGCACTACGCACGCACTAGTGGAAATGTGAACGTATTACAAATCAACAAACAGTACAATAATGGAAAAAGAGAGTGCACGTCCGATGGCAACAGATCTAACCCCGTCTCCTGTCCGTGTTGTGAAAGGAAAGAAATTAACATAAAAATTCACATTACAACTGATTTAGCTCATTCCTTGTAACCCCTTTTGATCAGCAAACAAGAACACAACTAACGACGACGTTAACTATAACAATAATAATCATAATCATCTCACTCAACTTGCTCATGTAATAAATGCAGACAAATAAACTGATGATATATAATCCCAGTAATCAAAACCAGGTAATCGACCAAAACCAAAAGTAACTAAAATAAGCGCTAGCCGGGAACTAGGCGAGTAGGAATGCTAAATTGGGAGCTCAGATGCAATTACAAACTGAACTCGTATCGCGCCCTTTTATAATACATTGCTACGCAAGCTTATCACATTCAACATTGTCTGGAGGTAATGACCCTACAAAATAATTTGAACCTTAAAAATGCCCTGTTACGCAAAAACCCTTATACAACCATGTCAAAATTTTCAACTGAAATTAATTTCCTTCCATTTCATAGAGGAAGGATATCAAATTTTTCGCGACAGCATCAAGTAGCAATCCCTGACCACTCTCCGACAATCAAGTTCCCAGAAAGTGGACGATCAAAGGAGAAAAGCAGAAAAGGCATGTGCGAGTACCGCCCTAATTTACAGTTTTCAGGCCTTCAACCTCATGATGTCAGTGTATCCAGTCACAACTGCCAACGAAAGTGAAAAGTTCAACAAACAGGTTCAAAGATTTCGGGCTTCATTGACGACCACGCGTGTACTCGTCAACACCTGTACGGACGCTCTCGTAAAAAAACTTACCGAACTGCCCCGTGCAAAGACGCATTTGGTTCAAAGGGCTTTCGAACTGAAAAAAGGCTACAGAAAAATTCAGACAACACAACATCAACCACACATAGCTTGCCTCTCAAAATCTGAATGTCTGGAATCAACCTGGTCGCATGGCAGCAGCAGCAAACTGCTAGAAAGCAAAGATCTGCACGGTCACACTCATGAAGATTACACCTCACTGCAATATAGCCACAAAGGCTTGCACTTCGGGAAGAATGCCTCCGAAGGGAAATCAAAATGCCTCCTTACAGTGCGCCGAGATGATAAACCTCATAGACGTGGCGTCAAGAAGATGCAGTTCACAAGTAGAAATTCAGACAACGAAAATCTACGTTATGATCATGCCACCTCAGAAATACTGCAATACGTGAAGGAAAATGCCACTCAGTTCGACCGTAATGATGGAAACGCAAGATATTCAGGGTAAGGACGCAGGAGCGGTGTTGTGCGCTATGTGCCGATCCTTGATGTTCAAGAACAATCTCAAATCGGCCTCTACCAGTATCGTCAACAACAGGTAGTACACTTGTAAATGCTCCAGAGTCCTAATCGTGCAACTCCCTATTGACACCTTAGAGCGCAGACTTACATGGCAAGCAACATGTCGAAAGTACATGGCGTCACACCAAGCTAAAAAAACTCAACCGCTGCCAATTATGTCACGTGGAGCTCATGTCACCCAATCATACATCAAAGCCTACAACTGCACGTCATAAAGACCGCCCTTGAGATTATGTCCAGGTACTCAGCACATCTACAACAACTCTGAAAATTCAAAGCACTGTACTTGATCCACGCGACGATGCTGACACTCCTTGCCCTACACGCCTGAGCCAAATTTTCCCGACACGTGTTAACTCGTTCTCCTCTGAAATCGAAATGAGAACATGAAGCGTACTGGAGCCCTTAAACACAATGATAACTTGGTACGAACACGGCATCGCGAGCCAAACGCGGATCGAAGCTGTCTTCATCAGAAATGGTCTCTCGTCTGTTGCATCATGCCCGTTCTCCAATCCCTTGAATACCTCAATAAGGCACTAGGTCACAAGTACCGTCCCGGGGGGTAGCACGCTGCAAAGTAACTGCACGAACCCAATCTCTCCGTAACCGACCAGACTTAAGAGTTTTCGAAAAGCAGCACAACAACAGCCAGTCAGGCAACAATCCAGTGGCCCTCCCCGAACACAAGCTTCGAAAGACTTGATGAGGCACGCAGAATACAAATGCCAATCGCAGAGGAGTTACAGAGTTGAATTTTTCAAAGTCACGACAGCGCATCGCGAGACTGAACGAAGACTTCACATCAACCGACCATGGCGAAAGGGCTTGGTGAAATGCTCCGTCTGGTCATCAAACCACAAAATAGTCCGCAAATATCCGAACGTCGATCCCTAGAGAAACTGGCTTCTTTCGTAACATTCAGGGCTTCATCTTGAGGATACCGTAACAATATTTTGGTAGCCATGGGCCCAAGTCCTCGAATGTTCCCACAGGTAGAAGTCTTGCTTCTATTGGTTCCCCACAAGTTCATGCGAACAACGCATCAGCCACTCAACGTATGAAGACTGGTTGACGTTCCACAAGACCCAACAACGCCTCACCATCTCATGACGTCATGTTCACCGGAGAATCGTCTACTGCAACTGACCCCCAAGACCATTGCAACAAAGTTTTTAACTGGACGCAGACAAGAGGTTCTATTTTGGGACGTTAAGGTAATTGAACTGTACCTTAATATCAATTGTATGTAGTCTAGTTTTCAGTTTATTTTAGTGAAGTCCGTTCAAGCATCGTGAAAGAGCTGAATAAACAATCATATATAAATATATATATGTATCTTTGATGACACTTGAAACTGAAAGTGTATGATATAATGTTAAATTAATGACAGTGCAATAAACATTTTAGTAAGCTTCTTCGACCTATAAAACCGGTCGATGTCCTCCGCATCCGTCCGCCGTCTGTCTTCGTCAACAATTTTTTAATTATTATCTTCCCTCCGAGTTGTCGTCGTCCGCCGTCTGCAAAATTTTATTTTCTATCTCCTCCAGACGTCTCGCTGATTGAGTTCTAATTGACAGGAGATAAACCTATTGCTCCTAAGACGCTACCGTTTTTTCGCATTCGGCCCTCGTGTCAAGTATAATGTTATAATTGTTCAAATTGACCGATGGTCGATGCCCTATAACATTGGCTTTAACAGGGGGCGTGAGTAATTTCCAGAGGGGCGCGAGCCCCGGAGAAAAAATAGGACTTTCTCTAATATTTTGAACACTCACACAATGTTGCATAATACTGATAACATAAAAAAACAACAAAGTATCGCCCTTATAATTTTTGTTTCATGCGCTACAGGCGACCGTTTCTGATTAATTCTTTAACAATTAACATTTATTTAATTAATATTAAATTATATGTATTTTAATTTAATATTAAATCAAATATTCTTTCACAATTGTCAAAACTAAATCATTCGCAAGAGTGCAAAAAGTAAAGACTTGACTAATAACCGATTGATTGGTCCCTCCAAAAGTGACACAGAGTACCCCAGTGCGTATATGCTACAAACAGCCAAGATCGGTATGCGCCCACACGCTTGGAACGCCATTTCAAGACAAATGCACCTATCACCTGCCAAAACCCAAGCATCTTGAAACAAACAAGGCAGTCTTGAAGCAAGCAATATGGACCAGCATAGGAGCATTCGCACAAGACTAAAGGTGTTGAGAACTCCATGAGATTTCAAAGAGCAAAACCTTTTTATTTATTTTCCTTTGTATAAAAATAATCAAAATTATTAAAAACAGAAATGTATTAATTCTAAATCCCGAGGTGACTTTGGGACACCCATAGCATATAAATTATATATATAATATAATATAATATATAATACATATATATTGAGAAGTATAAGATATGTATGATGTATCTATAAGCTAATATAAAAATAATATATATATATATATGGATTATATATGTTACGGATCCGGAAAACCATTTGCATTCAACATCAGAGTCCAAAAGTAAATTAATTCGAAGTATTGTTAGTCAGATCCCTCCCCCCTTTATCTGTGGAAATCAACAGGCGTGCGTTGCGATTCTTTAGTTAGGTTGTACATCTAACAAGCCGATCTAACAAACCCATCCCATCTGCCATGACCCCCGCCCATCACAATGCACCCACAACCAGCTCCCTTCTCGCACCCCTGCGTCCAAGGCAAATCCGCGGTTCCGGTTCTCGTTCCTCCACAAGGTAACTCTTCACATGACCTTTGCAACGTGATACTGTATCGTCAAAGTATTAACCCACGTGGAAGAGGCCGGGGCTTCCCGCATTTTGTGTTTTTGGTGTTGGGTGGCGGGCAAGCCGCCCTTAAGGTGGGCCGTAGGCCTGCCAATCAAAGGCGACAGCGGGTGTGTCATCAGGGCCCCAGTAGGGAGGTCGAAATCCCGACCTCTCTGAAGCGAGTTGGTGCGTTTTCGCTGTCACGAAAGCGTTTGCTGTACGTAGAGGTGTAACATGGTTGTTTTACGAGGCTGTCACGAGGTTGACAGAAGTTGCCGAGCGGCACAGTGTCCCCGCTGCCATCAAAGGAACGGAAAAGAGCGACCCTGACCCCCCTCCGTGACCCGCCATCACCACCCTAGCCCACCACGAACCCGAGTCCCACAGGGTTTTTTTTTTGCGGCGACTGGGACCAAACCACGACCCTGTCGACGTGCCGCAGCATGAGACCCCCTTTCCTGACGCCAAGGTCAGCGAACGCTGACTCCCCAGCGTCTCCTCTCGGCCAGAGGGTCCAATCAAGAACTCTGGTTCTTTTCATTGTGTGTGGTCTGCGTCGGCCCGCTGGTAAGCAGAACTGAATAATGTTTGAACACATGTAAATACTGCTGAATATCGCCGCTAAGCTGCCTTGTCTTGTCTTTTTATTGTAAATAAAACTGTTAGAAATGTCCCCATGCGTTCCGCCCTCTGTATTGGTCCAGCAGTTCGATCTGGTTTAGGCAGGGTTTTATTCCCCGGATAACCGTCATCCCAGCGCACGGCTTGGCAGTTTCGCTGGTCTGCCACCTGAACCGAGTGTAAGTCGGTAGTTGGAACCTATCGCATCAGTAGAGGTGACCACAGTTCGAGCAAGACATGCCGCGGCGGTTCCCCAGTAGTCGAATTGCGTAGTAAGGTAATTGGTCTATAGACAAATAGACCCTACCTACGCGTGAAATATGGCACCACGGTCGATCAGCAACACCGCCGCGTTCCGGAATTACCGGAGCGGAGGCCACAATTCGGGAGCTGTGGAGACCGACGTAGTTCCACACCCTACGGTGGTGGTTCTCGCCACCGACCCCGGCCCGCAACAATATATATGTTAATGTAGGATGCATAATAATTGTCGTACCATCAATCACCCTTAAACCAAGTATTGAGGACAGGATGATTTATTTGGAGAAAGCGTTAATTCTTAGCAAGGAATGCACGGACACGGCAAACTCAGGACCATCAATAAGTAAGTAACAGGAGCTCGGAGGTGCCGTCACTATCTGGACAAGTTATGTTACCCTATATACCGTTTATCTTTTGACAAAATGTATCTCCACATTTGTCCTCAACTAACCACTCAAGCAGTTGGCCAATTCATTCAGGAAGTGAACCACAAAGTAGAGATCAAGCACGTAACGTTCACTCTTATCCTGCTCACAATGCCTCTTGAATCACTCAAGGTCAATCTATAAGCATATTTTCCAGCATACAACTGTCTAAGTCTTTTCCTCACAGCCAGCCAAGAGAATAGTTGATTAACACCAGCTGCAAAAAAACATATAATGATTGGAAAAGCAACGCTAATAGAAAAAGGTATGATTCCCGAACATCTATATAAATAGTAATGATGATGTTATTACATATATATAAAATAACTGTAATATATCAATACGTATCGTGGATGTGGGTTGGGCGCTTGGTGGTAGTAGTAATGGCGGTTGTCGCTAAGATAAAGATAGTAAAAGAAAAACGCTAACTCAAAGATCACAGCCCGGACACAATAATCCTTGGACATCGGTGGGGAAATCCTATCTGAAACACAGACTTATCGACATAACTGATCTTAAGCCTATAGGGTGGTCCAAAAACAGCAAATAAAAAATAAAAAATATGCAGCATGCTCCAACAACCTTAAATATTCACCTGATGATCAAATAACTGCGCATAAAAAAATGTAAGTTGATCAGAGTGATTCGAGGCGCTCAATAACGATTTTAGTTTCTGAGTGGTAATCGGATTAGGGTATGGTCAGACGATTACGGTACTTTCTGGATGTCCGAGGTGGAAATGGAAGTGCATTTTCGAACTCTATGGGGTCGATTTTTTACTTAAGAAAATACTGCTACCGACATTTAAAGTTCACTACCATTTCGAACATATGAACCTAAAACTAAATGTATCATTTGGATTGAGTAATCTAATCCGGCTCATTTCCGTATATTTCTAAACTATTATATTAATTTGTTTCCGTCATAACATTTCTTAGAGAAGATCGACCCCATGATCGAAAATGCATGTCCATTCACTAGAGTTCAGAAGTGTAACGGAATTCGCATCTTCACCAACCCCTAATTTTCAATCAATGGAATTACAACTATTAGAATATTCGTCTCATACAAATACTGTAGCCGCTACATCTCCCGCCTCTATTGCCTGTCTCCATCCCGCCTGAACTGTATTTCTAGCCGGCCCAACACCAGTGTTCTAGATTTCAATGATTCACGAAAAATATGTAGTATTATAGTTTAATTTATTAAATTAGGTAGGTGAGACTGCGAAATCCGACCTCTGAACTCCTAGGGAAAATGACTGCATTTCGAACTCAGTGGGGTCGATTTACTCTAAGAAATGTGTTTTAGACGGACAACAAATTAATTATACATTAAAAATAGCGAAATGAGTAGATTAAGTTACCAACTCCAATAAGAATAAATCTTTTTTAGTCATATTTTCGAAATGGTAGTGAATAAAATGTCGGGCAGCTCATTTCGAGAGTAAATCGACCCCATACGACGTCGAGAAATGCACCCAATTCCACCTCGACATCCAGAAGTCCCGTAATCGCGTACCTGACCATACCCAATTATCAAGTCAGAGACTAAAAAGTAAGTCATATGCGACTCTAAATCACCATCGATCAAGCTTAAAAACATTATCGCTTAATTGGATCATATTAGAAAATTTTAAGCTGGGAGCAGCACTATTTTTTCGACTTTTTGGACCACCTAATGTAATGCATGGATGGATAATATATATATATATATATATGTATAGTAGTAATGGATATATATATATAATATTATATATAATATATATATTGGTACAGATTGTCTCGCCACGCCGCGTGCGGAAGCCACTTTTAGCGAATCGCGGCCATACGCCATCGGACGACAATCAGTCGCAGCCTTCCGGATCAAACGCCGAATCCAGCTACGGGTGTGTTTTAATGCACCCACAGCCTTGTCATCCCTACCCATGCTACAGGGTCCATCACAACCAAACTTCGATTACCTAATATCGTGCGGAAGGCTACGAGCGGGGTTGTAACCTCACGGACTGCTTGGATAACGAGCCACGTACGCAAGCTCGCTCCGTTCTGCGGATAACGCGGGGCGTGTATTTATCGCCGCAGCCCGTTGGATCCCGAATAATTTATCGGCTATTAAAACAGCTATTATTCCGACTTACTGATGGCAGTTAATTAAGGAAAAGGGACGCAACGACAGTAACAGTGAGACAGGCAACATTATTCACAACACACGCAAGCAATAAGAAACATACAAGTCAGATGCAAGGAAGAATGGGGGATGGACAGCACACTAGCCGAAAGACTGCAGCCGTATCGTATTTAATATCACATGCTTACGGGTTTACTTAAGACGCGCCACAATAATACACACACACAAACAACCCAGATAAGAAATAATAACGGATAAAACAGACCGTGTGGTGAGCTCCCAAGCTCGTGTCCTACACGATCACCCGGTGCTCCGCTACGACACGACCCAGCCAGAGCGCTCTCGTCCGACGCCCCACCAGTCGCTTCACGATCTCTCGATCCGCCTCAGCTCAAAAAGCCCTCTCGTGCTCCTCGTCCGCCTCAGCTCCACAAAGCCTCCCCTTCGTGACTCTCCTCAGCACAAGCCCCCCGCGCCGCGTCCGCCTCTTTATCACGCAAGCCCCGCCCCTTTCACCTCCCCGCCCCTCCTTCCAGCACGCGCGGAACAACTCTCTGAAGGAAGCGTTCCCGCCCAAATAGGGGACCGCTCCCTCCCGCTTGTACCTTTGTCGCTTTTTGCCACTCGCAGGATCGGAACATCTCGTTTGGCCCGAGACGCCATTTGTTCGGGGAGGGGGGGGTCGTCTGCCTGCTTTCCTCGAGAACCGAGCTTCTGTTAACCATTGCTGAGGTGAAACGCGGTGTGTGGTTGGTGCCAGTTGTGTAATGTGGCAGGCTGCGCTTGTGGTGGTATAATGGTGGTGGCTGAGTGGCGTGGTTGTGTGTGGTTGGTGTGAGGGTGATCGTGGTTTGTTGTGGGTTGGTGGTTGAGGTGATCCGTGATTGTTGTGGTTGATGGCGCTTTGTGGTAGTAGTAATGGCGGTTGGTCCACATAAAAGAAAAGTGAAAAAAAACGGCTAACTCAGATACAAGCGCCGGTTACACGATAATTCCCTTGAACATTCGGTGGGGAAAATCGATCTGAAACACAGACTGTCGACATAACTGATCTAAGGACCTAATATGGTCTCTGTGAATCTTCCACAACCGAACAATATATAATATAGTTATTGTATGGATGTATACTATATCATATATATAGTATATAATATATTATATTAGCCTGGTGTTTGCGTATGTTAGGGTCGGCTGGGATCCAAAGGTCCTGATTCCAGCCCCGTTGGCCGGCTTGAAATGTAATACACACCAGGAGTGACCAGCCTGTATCCTTCGAGGTTGGCGAAGTGAGTACAGTGTACCTGGGCCCGGTGTAGCCCCGGTTAAATAGGTGTATCCATATCCCTGTGTCGTAAGAGGCGACCAGGGTTGTCGTCAGGAAGGGCATCCGGGCGTAAAACCCTGTGGCCAATCATTAATGCGGAGCATAAGGATGATCCGCCTGTTGGCGACCCCTAAATGAGCAGCCGAAAGAAGAAGAAAGATAATATATACTATAGTACTATATATAAATAATATATAGATATACTATATATTGTGTCTAGAGCACCCTTTTCTGGACATTTTCCATCCTCTGTCCGCGAAATCTTTGTCAAGCCAGGGGCTAAACCCTCAGACCGAATTCCAATGAAAATTTGGTAGGTAGGACCAATAGTTCTTGAATCGGTCTTTCGAATATGGGATCGCCGGGCCCTAGCAACGGCATAGCAACAGCCCTTAAAGGGTCAAAAAATCGAAAAATCAAAAAATAAACGAAATAACAAAGCTTAGAGTCGTGCGCAATCGATCTACTCCTTCATGCCAATTTGCCAGCCCAACAAAAAATATTTGTAGGAGGTGTTTGGCGAGTCAACAGTCGAAACATTCAGAACGTTAATTGCGAATATCTCTAAAGAAAGAGACTGGATTTTGATGAAACTTGGGTGAAATGTGTACAATGTGGGCTAGCAGTACACAAAATGAATGGTTGCTATGCACACCTCCGTTGCTTAGCAACAGCTAAAATACTTTATCGTACATCGTGCACTTATTGTAGACTGTACAAAAAAATCAATACCTCGGAAACTGGACCTCCGAAGGAACTGTTTTTTTGTGCCCAAGGAGAATGTCTTCCAGCATCATATAAAAAAATAAAATCTTTTGCGAATAGATAAATGGAATTACCAGGGCTGCCATTTGTTAG
>CM068953.1:147479257-147489643 GCA_035128595.1 Eptatretus atami
ATGTCAATAAGTCATGTTCCCTAGATAGCTCACCTCCCATTGTTTAAATGTTTTGAAATCGATTAGATGCGCTGCGGATCGATTTAATAGTTAGGGAAAGAAACAATGGAGACGTCCCTCCCCCTCTTCTGCGAAGAGAGAAGAAACCCTGCGGTGACGTCAACAACTCCCTCCCACCCGTGGTTGAGCGGGGGTGGATCACGAGGGCATGAGTCACGCCGGGTGCGGGGAGGGGGTGCAAAGGATAAGAGGACATCTTTTCTTTGTTCAAGAGAATCCAAAAAGAGTTCGCGGTGAAAGTCCCGTGAGGAGAATCCAAAAAGAGTTCGTGGAAAGCGTTCGCGGTGAAATCCCGTGAAGAGAATCCAAAAGAGTTCGTGGAAAGAGTTCGCGGTGAAAGTCCCGTGAAGAGAATCCAAAAAGAGTTCGTGGAAAGAGTTCGCAGTGAAAGTCCCGTGAAGAGAATCCCAAAAGAGTTCGTGAAAGAGTCCCGTGGTAGGGCTGAGTTCGTGGGCTGAGTTCGTGGGAGTCCCGTGGCAGAGTTCGTGTGCTGAGTCCCGTGGGAGGAGTAAGCTTTTTGCTTCGCAGTTGGGGAGTCGGGAGGAACCCAGAAGCCAAGGAGCTGCGTGGAGGTCCGGGCGTCGCGAAGGAGACGCGAGCTGGGGCGCAGCCTTGCCTGCTGTGTCGCGCAAACCGCGCGTTCGTGTTGAGAGAGCCGGAGAGAGCTCGCCTGCCACACGGAAGGCCCGAGCTCGACCGCGGCTACGCTAGCTGCTGTGGGGAAGGAGCATCGCGGGTCACCCAAGCCATACACCACGAGGGTGCAGGTAACCTGCAACGGTCTCGTGGGACTCGTTCGGTCTGCCAAGTCCCACGCCATAAAGACCCAAGAGGTCCAGTCTGACCCCATTGCCTTTGATGGGGTCTTTTCCTGCTTTTCTTTCGAATGAATGTTTGTGGCGCCGAGTCCCGTAAGTAAAACTGTGTAAGTGACTGTACATTAATAATTGCTTATAGACGGTTGTAGTTCTTTTGTTGCTTGTTAATTGCATATTGTGTTCATTATAATAAATGTCCTTGTGTAAATTAAACCTGCTCGCTTCGTCCATTCCCTCATTGACTGAACATTTCGTGTGTTGGGAGTTAGAAAGCCGTTGGTTTGCCGTAATAGGGGGACATTTGGACCGACGCTTCTCGGCGATTACGCCGCTCGGAGTCGCGCACGGACAAGCTCGCCTCGGCGGTTTGTTCCGTACGAGATCCGTCGAGGGTGGATAACCCCTGTAGTTGGATCACGTGGGTATTTAGGTACATTGAAGATTGGCAATCGACCCTACCCCACGTGATCTGCTGATTGGCGTATTTCGGTTCTTGTACAAGGACCCGTCACTCGGAGTTATCGGGCGGCGATCTATATTCCGGGCGATCGGTCGGGCCGACTCGACTTGCGGCTCCGTTCAGAGCGGTCGGTTGCGGCCGAGACCCCCGGCCAGTAACAATGGTAGTCAGGAGTGGGGTGTGAACCATCCACCTCCGTAAATTTGTAGGTTCGAATCCGCAACAATTGGTTGTCAGGAGTGCGATTCGGCCCCCTCCGCCTCCGTAGCAAAATTCACGGAGTCGGATCAGGGGTATACGGAGCAAACCCCCCGTGTCCCCAAATTACGAGCGTTATAAATTTATTCCCAGCACGTAAAATGTTCAGCCAAGGCGAGCAGGGGCAGGAGGGATTAGGATTAGGAAGGATGTAGAAATAGTAGAATCCATGGTCCAGGATGAGATCCCCGAGCAGGAAATGCTCATTGTGCAGGAGCAATTCCCCCCAGAATCGAACCCAGAACCCAAAATGGGCGCAGCGGCAGAGGCCGCGGTGGATGACACCCCCCTCCCCTCCTCCGTCAGGATCCCTCCCCGGTCCCTGGCGGATCCGCGACCGACCGAGGCGATTCGGCTTCGTCGGGTTGGCTGAGATCAGCCAAGTGGGGAAATGCTTGCGCGGGTGCTGCAGGCAATGAACAACATAAATGAAAATACGCCAACAATGAAAAACAACATAAATGAAAATGCGCAACAAATGAAAAACAACATAAATGAAAATGCGTGCAGGATGGAAAACGAGATGAAGGGCATGAATAAAAAATGGATGAGAATGTGCAAACGCTGCGGGGTGAGATGCAGAGCATGGGGCAAGGCCTGCAGGCGGGCATAAAGGCAATTGCGTGCAGTGAAACGTGGACAACGGTGTGCAAAATGGCGGCACCACGTGGCAGCTCGACCGAACCGACAAGGGGAGTGTGGACTGTGTCGGCCCGCGGTGGAGGACAAAATAATTCGGGAGACGCGTTGGGCGAGACTCGTGCAGTGACGGAAAAAGTGACGGTGACACAGAGGAAAAATTAAATGAGGTGACTGGAACATGCAGGACGAGATACGTGGAGGTGACTGAGAAATGCACGGAGACGCAGGAGACAAAGGAAGGAACACCAGAGCCACGGGGATAGAACAGGAAACAGAGAACAAAAGCCAGGAAGAAACGGAAATAATAAACGAGTGACTGAGATAAAGCAAGTAGAGGAGAAACTCCAGGTAATTGACGAGCACACACAGGTAGGGATAGTGAGGGACAATGGGTTGAGCTGGGGGAGTGTTTTGTGACCCGGTGCGAGCACAGGATGGCCTCCTTCAGGAACAAGGTGAGGGACTGTGCCCCCTTGAGGCGGATCGCGACGAGGAGAGTCCGTCGAGCCTTGCGAGGTAAAGGGGGCGAGTGCTGTGAATGGGTGCACGCGGAGCTTGGGGGTTATGGAAACCCCGGGACCCTTGAGGTGGTGCTAATTCCCAGCGTGGTTGTTCCGGTGTGTGTGGTGTCGAAATGTGTGTTTGCGAGTGTGCCAAATGCGTGCTTTCCAGCACGCATGGGTGTGATGAAGCACCGTGTGTGGATGAAACACCGTGTGTGAGTGGTGTGTCACGAGTGTGCCGGGTGCGTGCTTCCCAGCACTCCGTGTGTGAATGAAGCACCGCGTGTCAAGAGTGTTGAGTGAAACGTCTGTGTGATGAAGCACCGTGTGTGGATGAAACACCCGTGTGAGTGGTGTGGTCACGGTGTGCCGGGTGCGTGCTTCCCAGCACTCCGTGTGTGAATGAAGCACCGCGTGTCAGAGAGGCTGTGTGTGTGAGTGAAACGGTCTGTGTGGATGAAGCACCGTGTGTGAGTGAAACACCGTGTGTGAGTGTCCCCGCGTGTGTGAGTAATATGGTGTGCCTGGTGGCGAGTGTGCCGAAATGCGGCCTTCCAGCACGCCGTGTGTGAAGGAAACACCGAGTGTGGAAGGGACGGCATGTGTGAGAGCGCTGTATGTGAGGGAGATGACAGTCGGTATGCGGAGGACGCAACCGCATCCCCTTGTCCGAGTGCCATGGTGGATGTGTGAGCGTCTGGCACGCAGGAGTGTGTGCGTTGAACGGCGACGACGACAGGACCAGATGAAGGACAAGGGCCGAGGAGCGGCCGTAGCTGAATTGGAACTGTGCCGGTTTGCACAGCAGCAAGTGCGGGGTCCCTGCTGTGTTACGCACAAGGCCGCCACGTGCACGGCTGCGCAGGTGAAACCTGGTCCGGAAACGCCAGCGGTGGATGTTAGCCGATCCCGCGGACGGACAGAAGCTAGGCTGGATTCGGAATTTGGACCGGATGGGTTCTCCACGCGAGCGTGTTTGTAAAGCTCCGACAGCATAGCACATGTGTTCGCGTGGGAACCCCTCGAAACGCGGGGCTTGCTTTGAGATGCGCAGAGTGACGTCATGGCTGCACGTGTGTTTGGAATCCGGCAGAAGGGAATTCCTGCCGGATGGTACCGTCCGAGAGGGACAGGTGCCCTGGACGAGGTGCGCGGGCGCAAGCAGCTGCCATGACGTCACGGAAAAAGAGCGCGGCTGTGAACTGCCGCGCTGGTGGTGCGCATTATATATAAAAAAAAGGAGTTGAGAAAAGCAAGCCTCGCTTCGGGTGAACAGGATTCCCAGGCAAGGGGTGGAAGACCCCTTGTTTAGGGGCACAGAAGTACTATAGGAGGATGGGTTAGAGTTAGTTAACCGGCTTCATGGGACATGGGTTGGTTGTACCTCATGGAGCCCGTGGAATGGATTAGTAGAGGGATTTTAGTTTAGATTTAGGAAATGGAATTTTTGGATTTTTGGAGACACGGACAGACTGGAAATGTGTAGTGGAGACGTAGCTTAGCTACGTAGAGTAATGGAACGTGCATGAGTTTTAAGGGATGACGAGGGAGCACGAGTTGGTCAGGGATTTAGTTAGAAGATGCAGTGTGGAGTGTGGTGTGAGTTGCGAAATGGAAAGTGTGTGAGGAATGAGTGTAGGACAGTGAGCCCAAGTGTGCGAGTGGAGCGAATGTGGTATGCATGGTGCGAATGACTGGTTGGGGGGAGAGTGATTCCCACCCAAGTGACCCCGGGGTCAGTTTAATGTTAGCTAGTGGGTTATTCAAATTTACTAACAGGAGGTCGTTTTGTTGTTGGTATCGAGAGAAGGCACGAAACCCATTTGGAAGGGTGCAAGAGTTCATGGACGGGCTGGGAGCGTGGCTGTGGAAAGGTGAGTTTTGTTAGTGGACACCCCGGGCACCGGACTAGTCGGCCAGAGTAGGCCAAGGGCCCAAGAGGGCCGGGATAGAGTAGTGGCACAGCGACCCGTCAAACGGACCCGTAGCGCCAGAATGCCACGGGGCAGTGTAGTGGGCACGGCGACCCTCGGAAAGGGACCCGGGCACCAACACGCCACGTGGGCATCGGACGGGGGCAATGCCAGAGAGGGCAACCCCCCGCGTTGTGGGAGCAGCGAGGCTCGGAGGCAGCCTGCGGGCCTGGTGGTGCATGGTTAGAGTTCGGCAGAGGGGAGTTCCTGCCAGTTGAGCCACGCTGCCCAGCCAGGAAATTGTGCAGGGCCGAACGAAAATTTGAGGCAAGGCCAAATTTATAATGGACACCAACACAGGCGCGGAATCATTGTTTTTAGAACGATAGTTTTAAAGGTGAGGCGTTTTGGGAAGCCCCGGGTAGTTTCAGGTTAATGAATGTAGGTAGATAGGAGATGTACCCCTTCGCACCATCCATCCCTTCGCTCGTTGTAGGCCGCTGGACTCACCTTGTAGATCGCTGAACTCTGAGGAGGCCATTCTGAGGCTTCGTTGGCCTCGAGACAGGACGCTAGTCTCTCCCTATTCCCCTCCAGAGAGGGAACGTAGGGTTGGAGTAGGCTAGGTGGACAGGATAGGTTAGCTGGACAAAGACAATAAAGGGGTTTGGGAGACAATTATAAAAGGGAAATAAAAATAAAGAGGGGCTAAATTTTGTTGTGTTGTGTGGCAAATTAAGGGAGTGGGTATGGACAGAGACAGCAAAGGCGATAGAGTGGGGGAGACAGTAGGCTAGGTCCGCGCCCGCCTTCAAAGCGGCCTGCACCACCGCACTCCCTCCAAACCTGATGGAACTACACCAGAGGCCGGCCAGCTTCACCTGCCGGCCTGTTGTGCTGCAGCTGCCTGTTCTGCATGGCTACCTTGCCATGCCCAGTTGCCTGCCTCTGCCATGACCCCATGCCTGCTGGCCCTTGGTTGCGTTTGCCCCTGTGTCCATCCATCACCATGCGCGCCAGGACCATCCAGTTTTGTGAGGACTGCCCTGCAGGCAGCCTGTGCATCCAGTCCATTTTTTGTGTTTTGCGACCATCTCCATCCATTCCCCTGCACCAAAGACTTTGCTATGACTTTTGCCTTTCCCTTTCACAGATCACAAGTCCTGGCCATGTTTGTGTAATGTAATAATAAGTTAAGATTGTAAATACGTGGAACCCGACCTGCATGTTTTGTTTTAGCGCCGGCAATTTTAGTTAAGTTGTCCGAATGAGTCTGTGAGAGTTTGTTAGTTAGTTACGCAGCGCATTAGGTTATTTATTTTTGGACACGTTTAAAGAAATGTCGCACTCAGGGATCCGAAGGTAGAACGTACTAGGGAAAACTTACACATGCTGGTCACACGAAAATTTGACGACTTGGACGAGTCTGTAAAAAGGGGAGGGGGTAGTGTTACGAATTTGGAATTCAATCGCACACACATACAGGTTCCCTTCGTCAGCTATGTCAATAAGTGCATGTCCCTAGATAGCTCACCTCCCATGTTTAAATGTTTTGAAATCGATTAGATGCGCTGCGGATCGATTTAATAGTTAGGGAAAGAAACAATGGAGACGTCCCTCCCCCTCTTCTGCGAAGAGAAGAAGAAACACCTGCGGTGACGTCAACAACTCCCTCCCACCCGTGGTTGAGCGGGGTGGATCACGAGGGCATGAGTCACGCCGGTGCGGGGGGGTCGTGGCACGCAGGAGTGTGTGCGTTGAACGGCGACGACGACAGGACCAGATGAAGGACAAGGGCCGAGGAGCGGCCGTAGCTGAATTGGGAACTGTGCCGGGTTTGCACAGCAGCAAGTGCGGGGTCCCTGCTGTGTTACGCACAAGGCCGCCACGTGCACGGCTGCGCAGGTGAAACCTGGTCCGGAAACGCCAGCGGTGGATGTTAGCCGATCCCGCGGACGGACAGATTGACCCCGGATAAACTCGCAAGCCAAGGTCTTGTACAAGACCGAATACGCAATCGGCAGAGATCGTGGGGTAGGGTCGATTGCCATCTTTCAAATGTACCTAAATCCACGTCGATCAGCTACGGGGTATTCATCTCGACGGATCTAATACGGAACAAACGCCGAGAGCGAGCCTGTCTGTGCGCGATTCCGAGCGGCGAATCGCGAGAACGTCGGTCCAATGTCCCTATTACGGCAAAACCAAACGGCTTAAACTCCAACCAGAATTGTTCAGTCAATGAGGATGGACGAAACGAGCTGGTTTACAATTACAAGGAAGTTTATATATAATGAACCGTATGCATTAAACACGCAACAAAAGCGACAAAGACTAACAAACCGTTTAAAGCAATTATTATGTACAGTCGTTACACAGTTATTACTTACGGGATCGCGCCACAACATCATTCGAAGAAAAGAGGAAAAGACCTCAAGGCAAGGGTTGGTCAGACTGGACTCTTGGGTTCTTGTATCGCGTGGACTGCAGACCGAACGCAGTTACCCGAGGACCGTGCAGGTTTACCTGCAACCTCGTGGTGTCTGGCCATTGGGCGACCACGTGCTCCTTCACAGGCAGCTAGCGTAAGCCGCGGTTCGACTCGGGAACTTGCGTGTAGGCAGGCGAGCTCATCTCCGGCTCTCTCCACACGAACGTGCTTTGGCGACCGCATGCTCCTTACCCAGGCAGTAGCGTAATCCACGGTCAGAGTCGGGCCTTCGCTTGTGGCAGGCCGAGCAGTCTCTGGTCTCTCCACAGACGCGCAGTTTTGCGCGACAAAGCAGGCAAGGGGCCTGCGCTCAGCTCGCGTTCCTTGCGACGCCCGGACTTCACGAGTCTTGCTTTTGGTTCTCCGACTTCCCAACTGCCGAAAGCCAGCTTTAGTCTCCAGGGACCTCAGCACACGAACTCAGCCTACACGAGACTCCACGGGCTTTTTACTGATTTCACGAGCTCTTTGGGATTCTTTTTGAACAAAGAAAATGTCCTCTTTATCCTTTGCACCCCCCTCCCTCGCCACCCGGCGTGGATTCATGCGCTCGTGTAGTCCCACCCGGCTAACCGGGTGGGAGGAGTTTTTGACGTCACCGCGGGTTCTTCTTTCCTTCTTTAGCAGAAAGAGGGGGAGGGGACGGTGCTCATTGTTTCTTTCCTCTACTATTAATCGATCCGCAGACATCTAATCGATTTCAACTTTAAAAATGGAAGGTGAGCTATTAGGGAACATGCACTTATCGACATAGCTGACTCAGGGACCGTGGTTGGGTGTGTGTGCGATTGTTCAATTTGTACGACTACCCTCCTTTTTTAGACGTCCGAAGTTCGGTAAATTTTCGTAGTGACAGCATGTGTAAGTTTTCCCGTAGTACGTTCTACGCTTCGGATCCTGAGTCGATGGTTTATTATACGTGTCCCAAAAATAAATAACCTATGCGCTGCAGTAACTAACGTGAGCGCGAACTCTACGACTCATTCGGACATTTAACTAAAAATTTGCCGGCGCTTAAAAAACATGGCAGTGCGGTTCACGTATTACAATCTTAACTATCTATGTACAATCACAACGACACCTGGCCAGGAATTGTGGATCTGTTGAAAGGGGAGGCAAAGTTGGGGCAATTTTGTTGCGAGTGAATGGATGGATGGTTGCGTTGCAAAACACAAAAAAATGAACTTGGAGTGCACAGGCTGCCTGCAGGGCAAGTCCTCACAATGCGATGGTCTGGGCGCGCTAGGTTGGATGAGTGGACGAAGGGGCACTGCAAACAGGGCTAGCAGGCATGGGTCAGGCGAGGGGCAGGCAATAGGCATGGCAAGGTAAAGCCCTGCGAACAGGCAGCTGCGACACAGGCGGAGGTGAAGCTGGCGCTCGGTTGGTGTGTTCATCAGATCGTATGGGGAGTGGGTGGTGGCGGCCGCTCTGAAGGCGGGCTCGACCTAGTCTATCTGTCTTCCCCCCACTCTATCGCCTACTTGCGTCTCTGTCCATACCACCCTAATTTGCCAACAACACAACAAATTTAGCCCTCTTGTAATTTTTATTTCCTTTGTTAAGTGTCTTCCCTGCGCCTTTATTGTCTTGTCCGGCTAGCTATCACGTCCCACTAGCCTGACTCCCAACCCCTACGTTTCCCGCTTGGAGGGATAGGGGGATGGTGTCTGTTCGGCCAACGAGCATCCAGATGGCTCCTCAGAGTTTTCAGCGATTATACCAGGTGGCGGCGGCCCCTACAACACGAAGGGCGATGATGGCTTTTGTGGTCGAGCGAATCGCCTAATACACCTAAATTCTTCCTTGAACTACCCGGGGTTTTCCAAAAACGCTCGCACTTTAAAAACTACGGTCTAAACAGATGTTCGTTGCCTGTGTTGGTGTCCATTTAGTTTTGGCTTGCCGGTGAGGGGTTGTGGCTAGGTGCCCTCACAATTTCTGGCTGGGCCAGCGTGGCTCACTGGCAGGAATCCCCTCTGCCGACTCTAACCATGGCCCCCAGGCCGCAGGCTGCCTCAGAGCTAGCTGTTTCCAAACATGTTGGGGGGTTGCCCTCTTTTTTGGGGCCAATTTTTGCCCCCCCCCCCCTTTTTTTTCCGGGGATTTGGGGCCCCCCCCACCGTTGGGGGGTTCTCTTTTTGGTATTTTTTTTTGGGGTGGGGGGACCCCCCCCCCCCCCCGCGGTCCCTTTCCGGGGTCGCCGTGCCGTACACTGTCCCCGTGTCATTCTGGTTTTGCTACGGGTCCCGTTTCCGAAGGGTCGCCCGTGCCATTAACTCTCCCGGCCCTCTTGGGCCTTAGCCTATGGCCGATATGTCCGTGTGCCTGGGTGCATAAACGATACTCACTGTTCACAGCCACGCTCCCAGCGGTCCTTTAACTCTGGGGACCCTCAAAGGGTTTCGTGCCTTCTCTGACACCAACACAAAACGACTCTGTTAGTAAATTTGATAACCAATAGCACATTAAATTGGCACCCGGGTACTTTCAGGGGACTCACTATCCCCAACCAGTCGTTGCACATGGTACCACCATTCGCTCACGTCGCACACTTTGGGCGCCTGTCTAACGATTCCTCACACACTTTCCTTTTTCCACTCCACCAAACACTCCCATGCCATCTGTCTAACTAATCCCTGCTAATCGTGCTCCCTCCGTATCCTTTAACTATGCACGTTCCATTTATCTCGTAGTAGTAGTCTCACTCACATTCCATGTCTGTCATGTTTCCCAAATCAAATTCCATTTACAATCTGACTAGATCCCCTCTCACTAATCCCCATTCCACGGGTCATGAGGTACAACCAACATTGTCCATGAGCCGGGTCTAATACTCTAACCATCTCCTAACTGAGTGTTGTGCCGGCTACAGGGGTCTTCCCACCCTTGTGGGATATGTTCACCGAAGCGAGGTTGCTTTTCTCAACTCGTGTTTTTTTTTCCATAGTTACAGCCACAAAAAAAACCCCCCATCGCGGGCAGTACAGCGCGCTCTTTAGTGGGGGGGTCTCCTGACGTCATGGCAGACTGCTTGCGCCGCCGACCTGTCCTTTGGCGGGCCATCCGGCGGATTCCTTCTGCCGGATTCCAAACGACGTGAGGGCATGAACTCACTCGATCTCAAGCAGCCCGGTGTCGAGGGGTCCCCACGCGCAATGTGCGTCTGCATCGTCGAAGTTTAAAACACGCTCGGTGGAGGACCCATCGGTCAAATTCCGATCCAGCTAGCTTTGTTCGT
>CM068953.1:147489803-147504861 GCA_035128595.1 Eptatretus atami
TTACTAACAGGAGGTCGTTTTGTTGTTGGTATCGAGAGAAGGCACGAAACCCATTTGGAAGGGTGCAAGAGTTCATGGACGGGCTGGGAGCGTGGCTGTGGAAAGGTGAGTTTTGTTTAGTGGACACCCCGGGCACCGGACTAGTCGGCCAGAGTAGGCCAAGGGCCCAAGAGGGGCGGGAATAGAGTAGGTGGGGCACAGGCGACCGCGTCTGAAACGGGACCCGTAGCGCCAGAATGCCACGGGGGCAGTTGTAGTGGGACGGCGACCCCTCGGAAAGGGACCCGGCACCAACACGCCACGTGGGCATCGGACGGGGGCAATGCCAGAGAGGGCAACCCCCCGCTTGTAGGGAGCAGCGAGGCTCGGAGGCAGCCTGCGGGCCTGGTGTGCATGGTTAGAGTTCGGCAGAGGGGAGTTCCTGCCAGTTGAGCCACGCTGCCCAGCCAGGAAATGTGCGAGGGCACGAACGAAATTTGAGGGCAAGGCCCAAATTTATAATGCGACCCAACACAGGCGACGGAATCATGTTTTAGAACCGATAGTTTTAAGTGTGAGGCGTTTGGAAAGCCCGGGGTAGTTCAGGTTAATGAATGTAGGGTAGATAGAGATGTTACCCCTTCGCACCATCCATCCCTTCGCTCGTTGTAGGCCGCTGGACTCACTTGGTAGATCGCTGAACTCTGAGGAGGCCATTCTGAGGCTTCGTTGGCCTCGAGGACGGACGAGACAGGACGCTTAGTCTCTCCCTATTCCCCTCCAGAGAGGGAACGTAGGGTTGGGAGTAGGCTAGGTGGACAGGATAGGTTAGCTGGACAAAAGACAATAAAGGGGGTTTGGGAGACAATTATAAAAGGGAAATAAAAAATAAAAGGGGCTAAATTTGTTGTGTTGTGTGGCAAATTAAGGAGTGGGTATGGACAGAGACAGGCAAAGGCGATAGAGTGGGGGGAGACAGTAGGCTAGGTCCGCGCCGCCTTCAAAGCGGCCTGCACCACCGCACTCCCTCCAAACCTGATGGAACTAACACAGAGGCCGGCCAGCTTCACCTGCCGGCCTGTTGTGCTGCAGCTGCCTGTTCTGCATGGGCTTACCTTGCCATGCCCAGTTGCCTGCCTCTGCCATGACCCCATGCCTGCTGGCCCTTGGTTGCGTTTGCCCTGGTCCATCCATCCACCATGCGCGCCAGGACCATCCAGTTTTGTGAGGACTGCCCTGCAGGCAGCCTGTGCATCCAGTCCATTTTTTGTGTTTTGCGAACCATCTCCATCCATCCGCTCACCAAAGACTTTGCTATGACTTTTGCCTTTCCCCTTCACAGATCACAAGTCCTGGGCCATGGTTAGTGTAATGTAATAGATAAGTTAAGATTGTAAATACGTGGAACCGACCTGCATGTTTGTTTAGCGCCGGCAATTTTAGTTAAGTTGTCCGAATGAGTCTGTGAGTTTGTTTAGTTAGTTACGCAGCGCATTAGGTTATTTATTTTTGGACACGTTTAAAGAAATGTCGCACTCAGGGATCGAAGGTAGAACGTACTAGGGGAAAACTTACACATGCTGGTCACACGAAAATTTGACGACTTGGGACGAGTCTGTAAAAAGGGGAGGGGGTAGTGTTACGAATTTGGAATTCAATCGCACACAACATAAGGTTCCCTTCGTCAGCTATGTCAATAAGTGCATGTTCCCTAGATAGCTCACCTCCCATTGTTTAAATGTTTTGAAATCGATTAGATGCGCTGCGGATCGATTTAATAGTTAGGAAAGAAACAATGGAGACGTCCCTCCCCCTCTCTGCGAAGGAGAAAGAACCTGCGGTGACGTCAACAACTCCCTCCCCGTGGTTGAGCGGGGGTGGATCACGAGGGCATGAGCACGCCGGGTGCGGGGGAGGGGGTGCAAAGGATAAGAGGACATCTTTCTTTGTTCAAGAGAATCCAAAAAGAGTTCGCGGTGAAAGTCCCGTGAGGAGAATCCAAAAAGAGTTCGTGGAAAGCGTTCGGTGAAGTCCCTTGAAGAGAATCCAAAAAGAGTTCGTGGAAAGCGTTCGCTGGTGAAAGTCCCGTGAAGAGAATCCAAAAAGAGTTCGTGGAAAGAGTTCGCGCGTGAAAGTCCCGTGAAGAGAATCCCAAAAGAGTTCGTAAGAGAGTTCGTGGAAAGAGACCGCGTGGTAGGGCTGAGTTCGTGGGAGTCCCGTGGAAGAGTTCGTGTGCTGAGTCCCGTGGGAGAGTAAGCTTTTTGCTTCGGCAGTTGGGGAGTCGGGAGGAACCAGAAGCCAAGGAGCTGCGTGGAGTCCGGGCGTCGCGAAGGAGACGCGAGCTGGGGGCGCCGCTGCCTGCTGTCGCGCAAACCGCGCGTTCGTGTGGAGAGAGCCGGAGAGAGCTCGCCTGCCACACGGGGGGCCGAGCTTGACGCGGCGTACGCTAGCTGCCGTGGGGAAGGAGCATCGCGGTCGCCCAAGCGCGTTCGTGTGGAGAGAGCCGGAGAGAGCTCGCCTGCCACACGGAAGGCCCGAGCTCGACCGCGGCTACGCTAGCTGCTGTGGGGAAGGAGCATCGTGGGTCGCCTAAGCAGACACCACGAGGGTGCAGGTAACCTGCAACGGTCTGTAGGACTCGTTCGGTCTGCCAAGTCCCACGCCATAAAGACCCAAGAGGTCCATCTGACCCCATGCCTTTGATGGGGTCTTTCGCTGCTTTTCTTTCGAATGAATGTTTGTGGCGCGAGTCCCGTAAGTAAAACTATGTAAGTGACTGTACATTAATAATTGCTTATAGACGGTTGTAGTTCTTTTGTTGCTTGTAATTGCATATGTGTTTCAATTAATAATATGTCCTTGTGTAAATGTAAACTGCTCGCTTCGTCATTCCCTCATTGACTGAACATTTCGTGTGTTGGGAGTTAGAAAGCCGTTGGTTTGCCGTAATAGGGGGACATTTGGACCGAGTTCTCTGCGATTACGCCGCTCGGAGTCGCGCACGGACAAGCTCGCCTCGGCGGTTTGTTCCGTACGAGATCGTCGAGGGTGGAATACCCCGGTAGTTGATCACGTGGGTATTTAGGTACATTGAAGATTGGCATCGACCCTACCCACGTGATCTGCCGATGGCGTATTCGGTTCTTGTACAAGACCGTCGCTCGGAGTTACCGGGCGCGATCTATATCCGGGCGATCGGTCGGGCCGACTCGACTTGCGGCTCCGTTCAGAGCGGTCGGTTGCGGCCGAGACCCCGCGCCTGTAACAATATATATATATATATATATAATTATATATATACACATATACATGTATTATGTATAATTATACATATAATTTGTATACATATATATATATATACATATATATATTTGTATACATATAACAGTATAGGTATACATAAATATAATAGTAAATATGCACATTATATTTGTATACATATAATATAATATATATAATATAACATATATATGCATATATATTGTATACAATATATTTTTATACATATCTATCTATAATCCAGCAATGTGTGTGTGTGTGTGTGTGTGTGTGTGGTGTGTGTGACCGCGTGTTCTCGACAACCTCTGGTCCGATCAATTGAAACTTGCCAGATATATTGCTGGGACCTGAGGATGTGCCTTTTCAAGGTTTGATATAAATCGGACAAGTGCTTCCCAAGTTATGGCCATTTATTTACCAAACACAATGGCAAGACATGTTGTTGCGTGGGCGTGGCCGATGGGGAAGGGAACCTCAGCCGCGTTCCCCATTACGGGTTACAACGTACGGGCTTCGGAGAGTGATGACCGTGTATTCTAATAATTTCTCGATTTCTTACGCGCATTTATAGATAACACAATGGCCCAAGTTATGATCGTTTTCATATTAGACGGTGTATAAATTCGGGAAACATCAGAGTGCTGGTATGCTCCGAACCAGGAAGTAAATTTTTTCTCTCTCTTCCTTCTCTTTTTGTTCCTTGCCACGACATTGCGAAAGGTAAAATACCTTGGCGCTAATTGAATAATTGGGTATTAAAAATAAATTGCGATAATCGTAACTGCGAATAATATCGAACTCGGGTCACGCACGTACGGGCACGCGAGAGCGAAGAAACGGCCTGTGTGGTTTATTTATTTATTATTATTATTATTTATTGTGTTTTTTTTTACGGGCACGTACTAGTATTATACATTTGTACATATATATATAATATATATATATATATATATATATATATATATATATATTCTTGTTATTCTTCGGCTGTTCCCGTAAGGGTCGCCACAGCGGGTCATCCGTTATGATCCGCATAATGATTTGGCACAGGTTTTAAGCTGGATGCCCTTCCTGACGCAACCCTGGTCGCCTCTTACGACACGGGATATGGTAGACCTATTCTACCATATCCTATTCTACACATATATACATATATATATATAATATATATATATATATTATATATATATTTATATATATATATAAATGCCTGGTGTTGGCGCAGTGGTTCGGGCAGCGGCTTGGGATCCAAAAGGTCCTGAGTTCAAGCCCGCGTTGGGCCAATGAATTAATACACCAGGGGGTTGACTCAGCCTGTCATCTCTTCGAGGTCGGCGAAATGAGTACCAGTGTACTGGGCCGGTGTATACCCGGTTAAAATAGGTGTACCATATCCCTGTGTCGTAAGAGGCGACCAGGGTTGCGTCAGGAAGGGCATTTCTCATTTCTCATTGGTACTCATTTCGCCGACCCTGCGGAAGGATGACAGGTGAGTCAACCCCCTGCTGTATTAATTCAGCGGCAACGGGGCTTGAACTCAGGATCCTGGAATCCCAAGCCGCCGCCCTAGCCACTAAGCCAACACCAGCTTTCAGGGTAAGGGTTAAAATAGTGCTATATGGCATTATACCAAAATGGCCGATGTGTCCCTCACATCACTCCTCCTCGCGGTGCCTCATATATATATATATATATATATAATATAATATATATATATATAAATATATATATATTTGTATACATATTGTTGTGGATTTGGAAAACCTTGTGCACACAAAACAGACAGCAGTCCCTGAGCTTAGTTATTTTGATAAGTATGTGTTTATAGTTAGAATCCATCCCCTGTGTGTAATGGGAATTACATGTGTGCGCTACTAGTTATTTTTTTAGTCAGGTTTATTACATCCTTTACAACACCTACATCAACCAACTACGACAACGCCAAACAAAACACTGCTCGATGAATTGTCCGCGCTGTTCGCGCGCTCACAAAGCGTTTGCTTTCTGGCCTGGCGCCAAATGAGAGAATGTCATTTTCGCAAATGGTGATCGAGCGGATCAGTAAGCCGGGCGTCCTTTGCAAGAAGGCGGAGCCTCGACATGCGGTCCGCCCAATGAGAGCAGGCCACGCATGAGCGGACAGCACACGAAAAGGACGACGAAAGAAAGGAGAACAAATAATTGCGCCCGTCTGCTCGAGCGCGTGGTCTGGTTCTCTGTTCGCATCTCGACACTGGTCTGGCTCTCTGATCGCATCTCGATGCTGGTCTGGCTCTCGGATCGCATCTCGACGCTGGTCTGGTTCTCTGATCGCTGCTCGAGCGCGTGGTCTGGTTCTGTGATCGCATCTCGTCGCTGACGCTGGTCTGTTTTCATCTCGTCGCTGACGCTGGTCTCATCTCATCTCGACCCTGGTCTGGTCTCATCTCGACGCTGGTCTGCGTCTGGCTGCCCTGGCCTGTCTTTTGATGACCGGAGCTCCGGGAAGGGGGTGGACGACCAGCTGCGTGCTCGCGGCCCAGGTAGACAGCCGTCATGACTCCCAGCTGAACTATCCTTCTCGGCTGGAGAGCTGAATAAAGACCTCGAGGTCCATCTCTCTTTCTGGGTATCCGTGTGTGCGTGTGTGTGTCTGTGGGCCCCTCTTTAAGTAGCAACTGGTTAAGTGCTTTTGCTGTACATTATTTGCATCCTTTATAGTCGGTTTTAACTCGCCCTTTATGTGTTCCTTCCCCACCTATTGTAAATAAATACCCCTATTGTTGAATGTTTCAGCTCGTCTTTGTCCTTTCCTTCATTGGTTTAGCACGGTGCATGTTGGGTGATTAAAAAGGCCGTTGCCACCCATAGTGTACATTTGGATGGACCTCGGTAACCATCCGCTCGGGTTATGCACGGTTTGAGCACGCTCACGGCTCGTTCCGCTTGAGCTCCGTCGAGGGTGTGGATTCCTCGGTATCTCGCCATGTGGGTCTCTTGGTATTTTGAAGATTGGCAAATAACCCTGTCCCACGTGGCTGAATTATTGACAATTCATGGTCCTGTAAGGGACCCGTACCTTCGGAGTTATCCGAGGTTAACGATCTGAATTCCGGGTATTCAGTGGAGTCGACTCTGCTGCTCCAACTAGCGGTCGTACTCACAGCTGATACCCGGCCCACAACAATATATATATATATATATATATATATATACATATCCATATATATATATATTAGTATACATATATATACATACATATATATTTACATACATATACATATACATTTGTATTCATATATATATATATATTATATATACTATGTATTTTATATATATATATTTTTTGTAATTTTTGTACTTTAACCAATGGGTTGTGCTGGATAGAGACATCAATGGTTTCGTTTGTTAGAGCATTGATCAAAACCATTTATTCAGAGAAGAAGTTGCATGTTTTTGTGGATGGGCAGACAGACTGATGGACTGACGGACAGACTGATGGACTGGCGGACAGACAACACGCCATCCCATTAGCTCCCTGGAACGATGTTCCAGTTGAGCTAAAAAAAAAGGTAACCAAACTGCAGGAGAACCTCCGCAGACACAGTTGGGCACTAGATGTGGATGGCTGTTGGCTCACAAGGAGCTCCTCCACCCTTTGTTTGTGAGAAGGCAAAATGTCTGAACTCTGTTTGCTTTGAAATCTTGTGTACCCATCCCCTCTCCTCCTGTCAGTTAGTCGTCTTCTTCTTCTTCTTCCTCTTCTTCTTCTTCTTCTTCTTCTTCTTCTTCTTCTTCTTCTTCTTCTTCTTCTTCGCAGCTTGGCTGCCAGGTTGCTATAATTTTGTTGGGGTGCAACTATGCCACTGATGCTGTGCCCCTATACAGGTACACTGGTACTCATTTTCCGACCTCAGAAGGATGACATGCTGAGTTAACCCCACCTGCTGTTAATTCAGTGGCCAACGGGCCTCAAACTCAGGACCCTAAAAAAACCAAGCCATCCACCCGAACCCCAAATCCAACACGAGGCTTTCTTGTCAGTAACCTAACCACTTGCACCCCACTCTTTCAAGGCACTCTTTCTCAATGGAGACTGTGGAGAATTTTATGGCAGCCCTTGACTACGATTTTGCGAGGAACCCGGTGTGCATCAGCACTTTCATCCAAAAAACCTGCTCTTCAGCTCTTGTATGTCATCGTGTTTTTGCCAAGTTTAACCTCATTTACCCTCAGTTACTTTCAGGCTACTTGGAAGTCAGTCAATGTCACTGCATTACACAAAAGATGCAAAACAGGCCCTCTTAAATGCAGGCTCATTACCTTAGTTCCAATTATAAGTAAAGCCATGAATGAAATCCATCATCATATTTGACCACAAGTCCTTCCTATTTCCCAACGACCTGGTCTTAGACAATCAGTTTAATCTTGACTCAGTTATGCCACTCCAGACATGCTGCTGCTGCTGCTTTCCTAACCATCGATGGAGCCATGAATCTCAGACAGCTGGGGATCAAGCTGCCTCTCTGGACATAAAAAGATCATTTCACACAGTGTGGTACCTGCCTTGTTCTCTAAACTCCCAGCCTACCACCTACAAGTCCACCTCCCTTACCGAAACGGAGGTAGATATCATCCCTTACCGAAACGGAGGTAGATACTTCTTGACCTGGGAGGACTCCGTTACACCTTCTGAAACCCGCTTATGGAGATAACAAGCAACGACACACACACACACACACACACACACACACACACACACACACACACACACACACACACACACATTTTCTTCAATAGTACTTCTCTCAAGTAATCTCAAAGTCTGTTAACAAGCAAGAGACTGAACTGCATTGATAATATTACTGTTTTTCTTCCATAAACTAATGAGAAAAATATGGTATACTGTTATCTATACTAATAAATGGCAATGCGTGTGTGTGTGTCCTCCATAACTCCATAACTATAAAACCTAGCAGCCTGAAACTTTGCATGCACACTAAGAAATCTCGAAGGAAGTGCAAGAGTGGAAATTGGGTGTTTGGGTTAATTAAAACACCCCTTTTGAAGACAATTAACAGCTCTATTTAATTATATCCTTCATCAGGAGATCCTAGACCACCTCGCTGTCTGGGGTCTTAAGGTGTTTCCTGGGTAACCTCTCGAGGGTCTGACGCCGCCATGTTTTTTGGCCTGCTCAACCTCACCATGACTTGGAAGAGGCTGCAACTTGGAACAAGCTGTTCATCATAGCTACGAATTGCTGGGTACATCACAATGTTTATATACACCCAGAGATGTCAGCAATCGTTGTTATATTTCATTTACACATATGTGTTCGCCAGGAGTATCTCTCAAACTAAAAATAATTACAAAATTTAAGCTCCAAAATCGAAATTATAAGCAGTTCCGACTCCGAGAAAAGTATTCATTTGTCCAATTCGGACATATGTGACATTTTTGGCGTGTCCGGGAGGTGTATTTTTAATATGACGGGTCGGTGATTGCCAATTGCATGCGAAGGGAGCCGTTTCATATCGAACGTTTCGTTCGAGTGCTTGCTTGAATGCTTAAGCCACTGGGTGAGTGCTCTACAAGCTGTTTGGTTGTTCATTTTGGGAAAAAGTACGTGTGCTTTCAATCTCACATCCATTAGACGTACGTTTCCGCCTTTGTTGGGTCCCGCGGTGCCCTGCGGTGGGTGCCTCGGGAGGTGTCTCATCCACTGAAAATGTGCAAGGATTGCTTTGTGCGATCTCCATTTGTAATTCACCTCTCACTTTGACATCGATGCATATTAAAAAAAACAATAAGGTCCATCTGACCAGGTGTTCGCCATGTTTGTTTTAGCTGTGAAGGCATAGAGTATAGATTGACATTTTGTATTCTGTGGCTTGATACATTTTTGAATTGAATTTTGCTAATTACCCACTTTAAATCCTCTTTCAAAGAACGCTGTTTCAAGGTAAATATTTGTTTTTGTCGTTTTTATTTACTTGATGCGGATATACATTTGCACATGTGTGTACGTACATAAACTGTAATATGGAATAGGCAAAGCCGAGAAGCGAACGTAGAATTCTTCTTACTCTCTCTCTCTCTCTCTCTCTCTGTCTCTCTCTCACTCTCTCTCTCTCTCTCTCTCTCTCTGTCTCTCTCTCACCCCTCCCTCCCACAGTGTATAGCAACATTTTGTGAGGCATTGCTCTCCCCACCTACACCCCTCCTTCCTCGCTCTTCTACCCTTCATAGCTTCCCCTTCTTCAACCACTCCTCGCTTCTCCTCCCTCCTCTCCCCGCCCCTCCCTTCTCTCCGTCCTCTCTGCCTCCCCCTTCCTCCTCTCTCTCCCTTTCTCTTTCTCCACCCCACTCCCCTTCACACCACCATCAGCGAAGCGACGGGTTGTATTTGCTAGTTCTCTAATATTTCATTGACGACAATATCGCTGCTGATTAAGTGCTATTGTTTTAAATGTGACCTACAGCTGTTATTACCCTGCACCTGCAAAGTGAAAAGCAGAGTTAAGCAATTCATCAAGTCTGTCTGTCCATCTGTCCCTCCACAAACGCACATGCACAAAGGAGTGACATCATTTTTACCCTTGCCAAAGGATTCGGAGAGGGTATTGCATTTTGGTCCGTTTGTTATCTTGCCAAAACGAAGTTTTTGCAAGATATGTTAGTCAGCTTGTATGTTTTTTTTTTGTTTTTTATTTTTTATTTTTTTGTCTGTAATCACGTATAAAAAATTCTGCAGAGCACAGTTATCATTGGAAATTTTTGTAACTTCGCATATCAGAGGCCTATGGAGGTCCCTTTCAGCGCACAAAATTTTGAAGGTCAAGTCAAAGGCCAAGGTCACTTTGTCGCAAATCAGGGGAGTCGACGAAACCCTTATTTTTTGAGTAATTTGATCGGATCCTCTTCAAACTTCATGGGAATATAGTTCATGGTCTGGCGCTCAGCTGATAATTTTGGTGGCGATTGGCCTTGACCTTCATATGTTTTTTTTTTGTTTTTTTTGTCTGAATCATGTATAAATCATCTGCAGAGCACAGATCATTGGAAATTTTTGTAACTTCGCATATCAAGGCCATATAGAGGTCCCTTCAGCGCATAAAATTTTGAAGGTCAAGGTCAAGGTCAAGGTCACTTTGGTCACATCAGGGAGGTCGACGAAACCCTTATTTTTTGAGTAATTTTAATCGAATCGTCGCCAAATTTTATGGGAATGTAGTTATGGTCTGGCGCTCAGCTGATTACTTTTTGGTGGCGATTGGCCTTGACCTTCATGGTTAGTGCCTGAGGTCAAGCATAATTTGACCCCAAGGTCAAATTTTCAAGTTTTAGGAACCATATCGTGTAGTACCTCAAATTGAACAACTTGATGAGTGCTTTCTAGATATATCAAGCTTGAGACATTATGACGTCATTGGTGACGTTATGAGGCAACGCATTTTTTCATAGTTACTCTGTAGAACGATCTCATCGGAATCTCTCGTAGGCAGATATTCCTCAAGGAGTCGCTCCTGGTGGATAGCAGCTCTGTTCACCTCAGTGTGACCTTAAGAAGTCCACACGTGGTCACCTTTTGGCAAGATACGGGTCACCCTGCGGGTGACATTGGTTTATTTGTTTGTCTGTTTGTCTGCACAGAACTGTCGTGTTTTTCTCCACAACCACTTGTCGGATTGAGACAAAATTTTCACCATTGGTACAACTCGTCGTGTAGAATGTTTTAATTATAATTTTGACGTCATAGGTCACGTCATGTGGCAGCCATATTAGAAAAACGGAAAAACTTTGGACCTCTGTATCTCTGAAACTGCACCAAGGAAAAACATTGAAACTTGGCACACAGCAAGTACTCCTCATGTGGAATGAGTGTGATTTTTTTAATGACATCATAGGTGCCCTCGTTGTGACGTCATAATTGCATATGTAGAACACCACATCCGATCAGTATGAAAATTTTTGAGTCATCTGGAGATAAAATGGTCCACAGAAAAAAAGTTCCATGATGTCATCGGTCATGTGATTCGGCAGCCATATTGTTTGTTAAAAAAGAACCTTAAAAAATCTTCTTCTCTGAAGTGGCAGAACAGATAGAAGGAAAAACTTTACGTGTAAGACCGCCTGTCCATGAGGAACAAAAGGTTCACACATATGATGTCATTGTTTACATGGTTTGGCAGCCATATTGGATTTACCCTGAAACCCATAAAAATCTTCTTCTCCAGAACACCTGGACAAATCGAAGGGAAACTTCACATAAGTGTTCCCCAAGCCATGGGTATACAAGTGGAACATAGCAAGTACTCCTCATGGGGAATGAGTGTGGTATTTTTATGACATCATAGGTGCCTTTGTTAAGAGGTCATAATTGCATATGTAGAACGCTACATCAGATCAGCAAAAAACATTTTGAGGGTCATCTTGGGATGAAATGGTCCACAGAAAAAAAGTTCCATGACGTCATCGGTCATGTGATTCGGCAGCCATATTGTTTGTTAAAAAAGAACCTTCAAATATCTTCTTCTCTGAAATGGCTGAAAAGATTGAGGCGAAACTATACAGATGTGACCGCCTATCCATGAGGAACAAAAGAGTCACACATATGATATCAAAGGTCACATGTTTTGGCAGCCATATTGGATTTACCTGAAAAACTATAAAATACATCACTCAAAATATATCCTGGTGAGGGTTTGCAATCTTTGATTGCTCTTTTTGTTGTTTTATTCTGTCTACCTGTCTGGCAGTCAAATAAAATTGAAGATCAGGGAAAAGGACACATATAACAGGCACGAAGATCTGATGTAACGTGTTAGGGCCCTGTCACACCTTGACGTTTTAGCCAGCATATGGCAACCTATCAAAATGTATGTAAGACGCTGGCGTACGCTGAACTATTGATGTTTTTTTCAGTTATTGGCGTATCATAACGAGTATGGCACGTATGCGCATAACGTTTTAGTAACGTACACAGAACGTTTCGATAACTTATAGATAACTTATACCACGACATGCTTAGTGTTGTCGGCAGTTCACAAACTCTGCCCAACGTGTCTACTTTGCAAGCACGCGGCAGCGTATCACCGAAGATCACGTGGCGTAGCCTATTATAGGCTGCCGCTCAACGTTTAAATCATATACCAATAGAAATCAAGTATCAACATCAACGTCATGCCGAAGAAAAAAAAACCAAAAAACATCAAAAAAAAACCATGGAGTCTGGAACACTGACGGGTTCCTCCTATGAAGCCCATTTTTATATACCAATTCCCTAAACGCTGCAATACGCCATTATACGTTAGCTGTAAGTTAGAAACACGTTCAGTAAGTTCTGTGGTCGTCGGGACGGCAAATACGTCTACATACGTCAATATGCGTTGGAGATACGTTACACATAGGTTCAAAGCACGTTACTCATAGGTTAGAAATAAGTTTCGGGTACGCTAAACATTACCTCGATGTTGTTTCGACTTAGAGTAACTTACAAGTAATGTGTCAACGTGATGTGTCAGCGATCGCTAACGTGCCTACAAACTTATGGCCAGCGTATGCGGAACATGTGAGTCATACGCTGGCATATCGAAATTTGAGCATGCTTAAAATTTGTCGACGAGCTCGGCGTACTAGACGTATGCCAGCGTGCTTCAGCGTGCTCTTAGCGTACACAAAACTTACCCTAACGTATTCGACGTGTGCCAGTGTTTTCGACAAATTTTTCAACGGGCATATCGCTGGCTAAATCGTCAGGTGTGACAGGCCTTTCATGATAGGGTAGGCTGTAATTGCCACTGTGGTCAAACAGCGGTAAATTCTGGTATTAATTTATTTATATGACCTTTACACTCTATTTTATTTCAATTGAATTTTATACTTGAACACTGTAGAACACGAATCATCTTCTTTGCACTTCCAAGAAGCTCCAGTTTCGCAGTACTTGGAAATGATAAATAGGGTAGTATACAAGACTGCTTCAATAATGCTAAACTTCTGGAATTTTTTTTAACGATATTTAAAATCATTATTTTATTTCAATTGAAGTATATACTTGAAGACTGTGTGTGTTAACGAATTTTATGAACTTTCTCGTTGAACTGGTTTTAATGATCGCCTTGCAGATGAAATGTTGAAAATTATTGTTGTCTCCAGTTACATGTATTTTTAGCCGCGTCGCGTTGCGAACGCTGGCTCTAAGAGAGCTCCACGTTGTTCTTCTTCTTCTTGTTCTTCTTCTTCTTCTTGTTCTGGTGAAGACAAAACCTTTATGACACGGCTCTTGGACACATTCGTCCTTGTTTTTCCATGCTTGGGATGGCTCAGAAAATGGCACCTCATAAATGAATAAATCAGTAAAATTTGTTGATAAATCTGGAACTATTTTTGAGAATTTATAGTAGCATTTGTCACCTGGTCGTTGCAGTAAATCAGGAGCCAATTTTAGATTCCTTTCGGACCTGTTTTCAGGTTTTGGTGAAAAACTCGTTAAAAAGCTTTGCAGTCCAGGGATGACCCCTTTATGAATATGCATCCCAATAGTCCCTTGAAATATACTTGCGAAACGTAGTGCACCAATAATAGGTTTTGCTATCCAAGGTGCATCAGCAATCCAAACCTTATCTGTAATATTCATCTTCAAGAATTCTTCTGCCAAAGGGTAAACTGACGTATATGCCATATATAGCCACACAACTCTTGCTTTACTCTCTTTAATAACAGCACCTGAAAAAGGGTTTTGGTGAATAATCAGCAAGACTAATTCATCCTCAAAGCATAAGAATATTTGCATTGTTTGTACCCACCAAGGTATTCATGGGTATTTACATCTTCTGCTCTTGGTAGTAATTCATTGAAGGCAATGCAAATTCCATCTCTTTCTGCTTCTTTTAAAAATTGTCCTTGGCCAGCTCTTCCATACTCATCATCCACTGCCACAGATCCAATGTATAACCAGTCAAAGTGCTTCACCAGGTGAACAATTGCAGAAACTATAGGCACTGCACTGGGAATGGTTCTTAGAAATGAAGGAAACTCTGATTTGTCACTCAAGCATTTACAAATTGAGGCAAAGCTAACCTGCAGATGTTGCAAAGACCACACCTTTGTTAATTAACATAAATTTCCTTGTATCAAAATGTATGTAATCATTGGAAATGGCAATTATGACAGGTTTTAGGCCACTATGTCTGGAAACATTGTTTTTTTTTTCTGAGATGTAACCAGCAGCCCCGCACTGCATATGAAAGGAAAGGAGCAGGAAGGTTGTGTGAATGAACCTGAATGTTGGGTCAAAAGGGTCTCCTTCAACAATGACTGACAAATATATTTTCCCATGTCCTCACCTGAGGAATGTAGGAAAGTCCCAGCAAGTGAGACGATATCACAGAGAGTGTAGATGGGGCCGGTCCAATCACAGCCTGAAATGAACATGGACCTGCTCCAAGAGATTCCTGTGCCATGAATTGCAACGCAGCTGCCATTGCTTTTGGAAAAGCGTGGCAATCATCCCGTATGACATAACCAAGTGTGATGTTTGAAAGGAGGGCAAAATTATTGTTGACTTCATTTATGGAAAATACCATAACCATGGCCTGATGGAAACCAATGGTTGAGAAACTGCAAGGCAAGATATATTTACATTCTCTTTGGGGTGAGATTGATATTGTGTATTTCTCATCCATTGAACTCCAAAAAAACATACTATTCGGCAGTGAATCATGAGATAACACATGAAGCTAAGAAATGTGGCAACTGCACAAGGTATGACTGCAAAGGCCCATTTTTGCAGTTTCGAGACTGCATTCTCCAGCAA
>CM068953.1:147542765-147559085 GCA_035128595.1 Eptatretus atami
ATTAAAGTTGTTTTGTATTACAATCTATGCGTTGACTGAAGCTCAAAAGGAAACTATAAAGTCTATCGAGTGGGACTTCCCTATACATTGAAAGAGGAGAGAGTGAAGAAGTATGCATATTGTTTGCTTTTGAAGAAACAGAATTAACAGATTAATACAGTATGGTGTTAGATTAGTCTCACATAATTTTTGTTAAATAATGAGTGGCAAAAGTAACCAACTGGGTATATGTTAATAAATCAATCTTCATAAACATCCAATCTTTGTTCAAAATCAAAGCCTTGTACGATACGTTAATACAATTCAGAAAAAGGAGATAAAAAAATTGATGTTGCTCACAAGAGAAACAGCGTTAACATCTTGAACGATACAGGCTCACTTAAAATTAAATGACAAAAACCAATGTTGAAAAAAATATCAATTAAGAGAGACTGAGTGAGAATTTCTCCATTTCTAATTCCTTGATTTTGCTGTTTAAGTGCGCGTTGGAGCCATTTGACGGGTGGTATTTTCTACAGCGGTGAAAAACTCACGAAAGAAGCTTTAACTCCGCTCAAAAAAAGAATTGGAAAGACATAACAAAGAGTTGGAGGAAAGAAACAAATTAGTGGAAGTGGTGAATTGTAGAGCATTTGCTGAAAAACTTGAAGGTCTGCCTGATAAAGCGAGATTGTTAGTGGAAGATATTGGCTTTCTCTATCGCACAAGCAGGTGTTAAAATTAACTAAAGGGTAATGGATTATAGCTCTTTCTAATAAATAAATGAGCATGTAAATGATGTTTAAAAGAATTTGGAAAGAATACAACAGCAAATTTACAACTTGTCAAATATGTAAGAAATTAAAAAATTCATAATTGGTATTGTATGAGAGATGAAATAACAACGTGCTAAACATACAAAGAATATTATTAATGAACTGTAGAAGATAATATGGAACTTGTTCTCAATTTGGTTTGTATTTTTAATAATCAAGACAAATATATTTTGTATTTTGGTCTTTCCACCACCGTTGAAGTCATAAAGTTCTTACAGAATGGTGTTTATCAAACATTTCAAGTCAAGAATTAAATTCCAAGTGTTTGCGTCAATTATGTCTATATGTGTTATTTCAAACTCAACAAATAAAAGTTTATATGACATTATTTTTTAAATCAATATTAAATGACTATGTTTGTGGAAAGATGCGTTCTATCTTTTGGTTATCCAAGAACTGGATATTGATTATCAAATTATTACACAAAGGCCACAGGCTGAACGACATAAATATAATATAACCAAAAATTAATAGAAAAGCTTATTAAATTAAAAATTAATCCAGCCCGACTGCGCGAATGACTTGGTGAGATTAAGCGATTTATGCAAATATATATCCTTAAATAAAACGGCTCCTGTATTCAAGATACAGAATGTTGATTTTATCTCCAGCATACGAATTCACAGTTCGAATTAAATAAAATTTTATAAAGAAAGGGCGTATCGTTGCATGAAATAGAACAAGGGGTGTATGATATGAATGATTTAGGGTATAATGCGTCATTTAAATTGACCTTGAAGACCTGGGGAACAATTAAATCAGGTCTCTAAGAAGAATTATCCACTGATAGAGAATGAGTTGTTGGCAGCCAGATTACGTAAACAACAAATATAAGATTTAATAAGGGTAAATATAATAATGTTTGCCCTAGTTTAATTCATGAAAACAGAAAAACAGATTATATATAATAAGTAAGAAATACAAAATAATAACTATGGCGAAATGGGGAGTGTTTCGGTGTTCATAAATATTATTCTAACATATATTTCTAAACATAAAATGACGGCCAATTAAGGCTTGCAAGAAATTATTCATTCTGTGTCCAAGCATTACTGCAGAAAGGTATCGTTATTTTAATAAATATGTCTACAACATAAGAATGAGTATTTTCAATAAAAAGATTGCATTTATGCTGATGTTGATAAACCGAAACTTTAGATTTAATTAGAATTGTAAATAATGAAAAATATAAAGTTAAGAAAACGTAAGGCTCTTTTAGAGAAATTTAAAAGAAATTTTATGGTTTCCTGTTGTAAAAAAAAATTTATGTGATACAGGAGATAACAAGAAATCCTGATGAATATATGTATGGATATTCTATGGGGTGTAACCGATGCAAGGATAGTAAGGACGAGGAAGTTGAAGAGGAGAGAAGAGGAGGAGAGTGAGAAGAAGAGAAGAGGAGAGAAGGAGAAGAGGAAGGGAGGAGAGGAGGAAAGAGCGAGACTGAATAAATATGAAAATATGGAAACCAGTGAGATTAAAAAAAAAGATTGGTGTATTACAGAAAAAACAACCCACTGAGGAAGGAAAACGAAGAATTGACAAGTCTTTAGCAGTAATTTTCGACAAGACCGTTGACATCGTTTTCAAGACAGGGATATGACTTAATTAAAAGTTTTTTCATTTTTTTCTTAAATAAATGGAGGAGAAGAGTGATGGCATTTCTAAGGATTCTTTATGCTTTTAAAATTAGATTCAAATGTTGCATGTTGAAACTAAAAATGTTTCGCTCTCTGGAGAATTTTTCTCATAAATAAATGAGTTATGGTCTCAAAGTAAAAGGAAAACGGATACTAAAATATTTCATATTTTAAAGTAAAAATAATAGTGTTTATACAAAAAGGTCTTTGTTCTGTGTGTGGTTCAAAAAAAATCGATTTATCTCCAAACAAAACTCGGAGGAGATATAAAAGTTTGTTCAGGAAGTAAATTACAACTACTGGAATACCAGAGGGAATTACATTACCAGGTTTCTTTCTGTGGTCCAGCACAAACTTGATAAAGATTAGATGAGCAGACAATCCTAAATCCTGGAGTGACCATCAATTAGAGTTGATGAAGTGTGCATGAGAAACATATGATTATGGAATACCACAACTTTGGAAGAAAAGCATGAAGCCGATAGAGAAATGTTGTACCTATTTGTCTCTGATACAAAAATCCCAACCTTGAGAGAAAAAGTTGTCTATAGTCATCGTGAAGAAATGATCAGTGACTAAATTGAAACTTGGACTTGGAATTCAAAACTTATAGCGCTCTAATGATGGTCATTAAGATTGAAGCAGCAATAGCTGATGAATTACATAAACCAATATTACAAAGTTTCAGAGAAGGAAGGTTATCAAGGAATGATTAGTATCGGTCCGCTGATTTGATTGAACTCAATAATGATAAGGGTACAAGTATGCTTAACCGTTATTGATTTTAGGAGTAGATACGCATGGGTTGTCCCTTTTAAAAAAACAAACAGTAATACTCTTAGTTAGCCTTTCAACAGATGATTTAATAAAAGTAAGAGAAAACCTAAAAAAATTGTTGGAACTGATGAGGGTAGAGGTTTGCTATAACAAGACATTTATGAATTTTCTAAAAATAACAAGTATTACATTATACAGTACCTTTAATGATTAGGGGAGGCCGTTGTTGTTTGAACGGTTTAACTCGTACCTTAAAAGAGGAGACTATATAAAAAAATTCACACAACTCGTTCCAACAGCAATGTCATCTTTTATCAGATATGTGGATAAGTTATAATGACACATTCACACGTCACCGAATATGAAACCATTCAGAAACATTTACAAAATTGGAATATGAAAAAGAGATTAATGTCAGAAACCTAAGTTCAAAGTGGTGATATCGTAAGAATGATAGGTGGAAATCTCATTTTTAAAAGGTATATAGTTAAACGATGACCGAACGAACTTTTTTAAAATTTTATGTAATAGATACGGTTCCTTGACTTACAAATATAGTGATTTGGAAGGAAGAATTTAGGTCATTTTATTCACAGAATTACAAGACAAAAACTAAGCAGATAATACCCATGGGAGCAATGGCGGTTCCTTTCACTCCCTCCTACTTACACCTTTGTGACACTGTAGGGCAAGTTCCGAGTGTATAACAGTAATAATGTGTGTCAAGGGACGTTTTTAATCGTGAACCCCAAACACAGAATCTCAACTGAAGTAGTCAGCTAACTTTTGTTTGTTGATGTGTGTGTGTGTGTGGTGTGTGTGTGTGTTGTGTGTGCTTGTGTGTGTTGTGTGGCAATGGAACAATGGGTTGGCGCTTCACTCCCTGTCTACTATACACCGTTGGGACCTCGAGGGCCAAGTCCCGAGTGTATAACAGTATATAGGGGGGTGCAATGGGAGCAATGGGTTGGCGCTTCACGCCCGCCTACTATACACCGTTGTGACACTAGGCAAGCCGAGGTGATTAAACAGTATATAATGTGTCAAGGAGGACGTTCTTAGATCTGGAACCCCAAACACAGAGATCCTCAAATGAATAGTCCAAGGCTTAACTTTTGTTTGTTGATGTGTGTGTGTGTGTGGTGTGGTGTGTATGTGGTGGTGTGTGTGCGGTGCGTATGGTGTGGTGTGCGTGTGTGTTGATGTGTGTCCCAACCCTCACATTCAAATTCCTCAACTCAACCCTCACATTCCAAAATCTTCACCCAACCCATTCAAAATCTCACCCAACCTTCACATTCAAATCTTCTCACACCCCCCACCCCAACCCTCACATTCAAAAATCTCAACCCCAACTCAATCTCGCCCAACACAGTCTTTTCAAAATGAGATTTCCACCTATATATATATTTTTACGTTTCTCTCTTCAATTCTGTCTTTTAAGGCTTTCAGGTTTGATGAGTAAAAGGGAGTAAGCCTGCACTTTCTTCCCAAGAACTAACAATATATTTTTATGTTTTTATCCCCGCGCATTGGCGAAGGGGATATTGTTGTACCCAGGGCGTTCGGTGTTCCGCTCCGGCTGTCCGTCCGTCCGTCCGTCCGTCCGGGCGTTCACATTTATAGCGTGAATGTGCGATAACTCATAAAACTTCGCCATATCGATTTGAAATTTTGGGTCACACATGTACCCCAAAAACCTAAAAAAGGGGAAAAAAAAAGAAAGAACCCTATTGATTTTGGGCTGCCGATCCAAGATGGCCGCTGGCGGCCATCTTGAAAAATTTTTTCCCATATCGATTTGAAATTTGAGTCACACATGTACCACCTGAAAAAGGAAGAAACCCTATTGATTTTGGCGTGGCCGGATCCAAGTGACCGACTGGGGGCCATCTGAAAAAAATGTTTTTTGTAATAAATGGAAAACCGCTTATCTATTCAATATTTTTGGTTACTAGCTTCCTCACCCCTGGGGAACTTTTCGAGATGATGACCAAATGGTGTCTTTGTTTCCAATTCACTCCTCATTAGCTGAATATGTATGACCTTTCTTCATTCAATGGCGGGGATTCCCCATTCTCTGATGTATATGTTTATCCCCCGCCACGTGGCGAAGGGGATATTGTTGTCCATCCAGCCGTCCATCGTCGTTCCGTCCGTCCGTCCATCTTCCGTCCGTCCGTCCGGGCGTCAACATTTATAGCTGTGAGTGCGAACTCATAACTGTTCGCCATATCGATTTGAATTTCGGTCCACATGAACCACCTGAAAAGGAAGAACCCTATTGATTTGGCGCTGCCGGATCCAAGAGGCCGACTTGGGCGGCCATCTTGAAAAAAAATGTTTTTTTCGCCATATCGATTTGAAATTGGGTCACACATGTACCACCTGCAAAAGGAAGAACCCTATTGATTTTGGGCTGGCCGACAAGATGGCCGACTGGGCGGCCATCTGAAAAAAATGTGTTTTGTAATAAATGGAAAACCGCTTATTGATTTCAATTATTTTGGTTACTACGTTCCTCACCCCTGGGAACTGTTTCGAGATGATGACCAAAATCGGTGTCTTGTTTCAATTCACCTCCCTCATTATCTGAATATGTATGCCTTTTTTCATTCAATGATGCGCGGGGATTTCCCCATCTCTGATGTATTCTCTTCTTCCAATTCTGTTCGTTTAAAGCTTTCAGTTTGATGACGTAAAAGGGGAGTAAGCCTGCACTTCTTCCCAAGAACTTTCTGATCTTCTCCATCAAGCACCATCCAACAAAGAACTACATCGATAGGTATAATCCCAAAAGTGATGCATTTTAAGTCTCTAAAATAAACCCAAACTTTCCAAGGCTCAAGTTATAACCACATTCCTGTGAGTTCCAAGATATGTACACATTGTGATTATTCAAGCCAGAACCCACATGTCAAGCTCAAAATAAAACCAAACTTACCCAAGTCCTCTAAGGATAACTCATTCCTGATATTTCAAAAAATTGGAGTCTAGTATGGGTCCCATATTTAGAACCATCTTGCAGAAACCCTTTTCTGAGTCTCCAAGGTAGTTATTTAAACATCAAGGCAAACTCATTACTGATTTTTTTCAAAAATTTGTGAGGTCTCCGAGTAGGTTTCATATTTAAAACCACCAAGGATAACTCATTACTAAATTGGTTCAAATTTTGTGGAGTCTCCAAGGTAGGCCCCATATTTAACCATCTTGGCAGAACCCTTTCCTGAGTTCCTCCAGGTAGTTATTTAAACCATCAAGGCAGTAACTCTTACTGATTTTTTCAAAATTTGTCAGTCTCCAAGGTAAAACTTGTATTCTGGCTCATCAAGTATACTCGTCAGTTGGGTCTGTCTTGATAACTCACAATGAGTACTATTGCTGTAAAACTCTTTTCAGGATTTTGCTGCGTCTCCAAGGTATAAACTCCTTTGGTTGGGCCATCAAGGTCGAGCTCGTTTTGGGGGGCTTGGTCGCTCATAAGTTTCAACCAAGCCAACAATTTCGCCCCAAGTTTAGCAAAAGCAGGATTTTCATATTGGTATTTCAGATACAATTTTCCTGGTAGAGGAAAATAATAATGTATTAATTAAGTTATTAATTATTAAATGGTCGATGCTTAAAAGAACTGAAAATAGGAAAATAAATCTTCCTCAACAGATAAGGTTTGATCCAGTTCATCAACGAAGTTATTCCATACAAATAGCGATCTGCAAGCAAGCTCATCCCACTTCAGGCCTAGGCTCGTTCTGTGGGTCTGGTCGCTCATAAGGACTCGCAAGGTAAAACTCTTTGCGTTGATCATCAAGGACGAGCTCGTTCGTGGGTCTTTGTCGCTCAATAAGGTCTTCAACCAAGCCAACAATTTCGCCCCAAGTTGTGGCAAAATCGGTATTTCATATTGTATTTCAGATACAATTTCCTGCTGAGAAAAATAAATAAGTATTAATTAAGTTATTAATTATAAATGAGTCGATGCTTAAAAGAACTGAAAATAGGAAACAAAAAATCTTACTCAACAATAAGAGGTTTGAAATCCAGTTCATCAACTTGAAGTTTAGTTCCATAACAAATAGTCTATCTCAAGCAAGCTCATCCCACTCAAGACAGTACAGCACTCCATTGTCAATTTTTTTTTTAATGGAGTCTGGGTTGCAACCTTTTCTAGAGAAAGACTGTTGGGTGCGTTCCTTTGGAATTCCCTGGGCACCCCAGCAAAGCCTTCGTTCGGAAATTTTTAAAACCATAAACATTGTAGAATTTTCTTCTTGATTCTTGAGTCAGAGATGAACTGGAAATGATGTAGAAAGCAGGCGGGCTTAGAAAAGTGGGCGTGTTTATGAAAATATTTCGATGAAAAATGGGCAGGCTTAGAAAAGTGGGGCGGGGCTATGAAAAAAGTGGCTGTGGCTTAGCAAAAAAAATAATCTGAGGCTCAGGAGGTGGTCAGATGAGATCATTAAAGAGAAGTATATTATTTCAAATGACACAAAGGGGTATCTTGAAAAAATATAAAATTCAAAGTTTTATTTAAATTATTTAGGATGTGGGATTATTGTGCAACGAAAATGAAAAAACTATTGAAGGAATTTGAGATGACAAATCTTATAGGTTCAATGAGTGAGCTAAAAATATGCATTGTAATTTTGTGAAAAAGAGTTGCCCTAGGTTAAAAGGGAGACAATAAAATATTACCTTGCGGATAAAAAGGGGGGTTTACTTTTTAGGGAAAAAAAAAAATGAAGATCGCTAAATCCCCCATTCATTTACATGGAAAGTTGAGCCAGAATCAGTATATTCACCTACTGTGTGGTTGTTGAATAGTTGTTGTGGTTGTTGAGATCTGTGGTTCCAAAATAAAGATAGCAAAAGAATAATGGCTACCAAAGGATCACAGGCCCGTTACGACGGAATAAATCCCTTAGACATCGGTGTGGAAATCTAATCTTGAACACACACTTATCGCAATAACTGATTCTCTGGGTTAAACCGAATGGTGTTCTGTGAATTTCCACACGTAAACAGTATGATGCGACTGTGTGTAATTACATTTACAAGAAGAATGTCTCCCTCATGTGTAGTAGCTGTCCATTACCATTGGTTTCTCTCATTAACACAATCATTCAAAGATAACAGGTTCTTTTTTGATTTGTCCAATCTTGGGAAAGGTATATCATCCGATTATCACTAAGAATACAAGTTACGGTTTTTTGATTTATTTTTATATCTCTGTGCTATCACAAAATAGTTATTTATATCTTCATGTTTGTTAATCATTTAGTTTGTTTGAAGTTTAAATAAACCGATTATATCTTCTTTTTGAAGACCAGCAGTAAAGCCTTTGTGAGAGTAGTTGATACTCAGTTGGAAAACTCGCTTTGTAAAAAATTATTAAATTTCATAAATCTAAAAAGTTGGAGTAAGCGAGCATCTTAAAAGTAAGCAGTTTTTCCACAGCCGCCTTTTGAAAACCCCCCCAACTATGAGACATCTTAATGAATTGAAATTTATTATGATTGCCTACATTTATTATATTTCCCAAATGGTAAAAAAATATTCATTTATATTAGTCCATCGGCCCAGCCAGAAATTCCACTTGTCCGGACCCATCTAAGGAAACCAATCCTGTTTATGATTTTGAATGGTTATATAATAGATGCATATTTTGATGTTTGATAACCCATTGCAGAACTGCAGCTTATGGTAGCTTATCATCTCGGAATTTACCCACCCTCCGCATAATGAAGCGAAAAGCCAAACTCAGAAACATTCACTAATGATGCAATTGCTGTTTCACATGGTTAGAATGAACTGCAAACCACAAATAATGTCTGAAATGCTTTATTTATACATCCGAATAATCCTTTCTTGTCATTCCTGAATTGCAGAAATTTGTTTATGCAGAAAGGGAGCGAACAATAGGGGCCCTATCAAATGTTGCTTATAGATTTTCAGTCCATTTAATTTATAGATATTGTCATACAAGTTCCCTGGGCTAGTGCTACTGAACCGAGTAGCCGACAACATGGCCACATGTTGTAAAATGAGGAAAACATTGTGATGACATTTTACAAGTTTTTACCACAGTTAACAGGAATTTCCCTTCCCCGTACCCGTAGTTCAACAATCGTCCAAATGTGAAATTTACGATAACCCAAATTTCACCACGCTACTGTGGCATGTTTATGCACTATGTTTACTCATGCATATTTGTAGCCATGAAATGTCCTTGTGATTGTGCCAAAACATTACACATGGATCAGTAGTCTAGTCTCATCACTGTTATCAGCATCAGAGTCCTCGAGGTCTACAACTCTTCCTCGACGATCAGCGGGCTGGCTTGCTGCAGGTCGGAACGTGCATATGTCAGTGCAACTGTCAGGCTATTGCAAGGCACGTGCAGTCTGGGAGTTTGCACGACCGTCCACACTTGCAGGAAAAGCAGTTGCAACACTGCATCCTGGTGCTGGGAGACCTGCATCACTCGCATGGCCAGCTGTCCCGTCATCATCAGTGCGTTCCATCCACAACCCTTGGGACTTGGAACATAGGGTTGGATTGCAGACGCGCCTCCAGAATAGCAGCCCTGGTAGTTTACGGAGACGGCATGAAGAGGCAGTCTTCACATGTGGAAGCGACTGGACTTATCTCTCCCGTCTGGCACAGAGAGTTGATGTCGGAGTTCATGACTTTTCGTGGTGTTGGTAGGACGGCACGTACATGGGCAGTGACTCTTGCAGCTTCTCAAAGAGCTCGGTTGATACTTCCATGAATGACCGAGCTGACTGAAGCCTCCTTGGTAGGTCTTATCCGACTTCATTTCCTTCAAGGCGCCCATCTTTCCCCGGTCCTGCAAAGCACTGACGCTTATCCACAAACTGGAGAACACGTGCCAGTCCAATAGGGCCATCACAGACACTGTCTCATCGATCTAGCAAGCTTGTCAATATTAGAACCGTTTGCGGTTTGCGTACCACACTTCTGATACATGGGGCATGGGATGTCCTTATGGAAGGCAAGAGACAGCACGAGGACATCTGTATCTTCGTGCAGTGATCACCACAGCCTTGTACCCAGCCTCTGTGCATGCAGAGGCAAGCAGAGCATTTCGGGTCTGCTTTCCTCCTGCGTGGACTCAGCTCTGCCACTTCCTCCCGTGCCGTCCTTGTTTTTTTATTTTTTATTTTTATTTTCCCCAAAACTCAATATCTCAGAAGGTAAAATGGTAAAAAATGCAAAATACATACACTAAGCTGCTCTTTCTGGGAACGGTATACATATTGAAATAATCATATAGTCCCTACCCAAAACCTTAGTAATAGCCCTAAAGTTTGGTTCCCAGATGGTTACCGATATATCCTGGGCCATGGACTATATATTTGCGAAAACAGGTTATTTATTTATTATTGGCTTTTTTCGAAACTCGATATTTTAGCCTAAGTTCGGGTTTATTTCAAGATACATCCATATTTTAATTTATACAATATCTGCTGTGATATTTCCTGAAAATTGGCAATCTGGTGAATAATATATTACAACAAGATCCCTTTGAACATTTCTCTTATACGTGCATTTTTCTCTCCATTGTAAGGAAAGGTGTTGTTTATCACCCTCCATACTTTAACAATTCATTTCTCTAATCAATCTGTGCTAAAAGTAATTCATTTTTGGTGTAAATCTAAAGCAATTATTTTCCTTTTTATATTTTTTATTATCATTAATTAGATATAATCGCAGAATATACATTGGTTATAGGCTTTGGCTCTGTGTTTAATCCCCCGTCTTTCACACGCTAGGACAGTCTCAAACTTGTCATACGAGAACAGGAATTCAAGAGGCCTCAAAATCTAGATATTTATAAAGTAAAACTTTACTTAAACTAAAATTCATCTCGTATCAGTTCCGTACTTTCACAATCATCTAGAAAACTACTTCATAACTATCGTTTGAACACAAACTCTCAGTCATCATAATTCATTGAACACAAACTCTCGATATCTAACTGTCATCTCTCTCATAATCTTTCAAAGTCTTCGAATTGAATTCATGACTCATATTTAATTCGTAGAAAAAAACATTAACATTGATATCGATATACTTTTTTTCATTAACAGATTCAAACTACTACATTTTTTATTTAAAGGTATTTAAAATGATCCGAAACTACTATTGAACAAAATGTCATTTCACCTGATATATTAAACATCCTTTATTTCATCAGGATTTAACTTTAGGGTTGGTTTTGAAAACATACAAATTTTCCTTGCATATACAGAATGCTCTTATCTTTTCTTTCTAAAAGGCCAGTCACACCCTTGACGTTTAGCCAGCGATGGCAACGTATTAAAATGGTATTGTAAAACGCTGGCTATACGTTGAACTTTGATGTTTTTTTTTAAAAGATTCGACTATTCATAACGACTTGGTCTTATTATAACGTATTATAACGGACACAGAACATTTCGTTGTGTTATAGCTAACTTATACCAACGAATGCTGAACCTGTTGCGCCCTACACAAACCTATGCCCAACGATAAGGTCTAAACTTATGCCATAGCGCACTGCACGTATCACCGACGATGACGTGACGTAGCCTATTAAAAGGCTGACGCACAACTTTATTCAAATATACCTCCGCAGAAATGGAATTCAACATCGCAGTCACACCTGGCGATCTTGCCAGCGTATGCCGACCTAAGAAAAAATGTGTCTAAAACGCTGGCGCCACGTCTAATACGGTATGGTAAGTTTGTATACGTGAGTAGAACGCTAAAGTACCGCTCATACGTCGTAGTAAGTGGAGTAAAGTCAAGTAATTTTAAACATGTTCCAAAATTTTACGCACGTACTTGGCGGTAGACACACATTCCGCTGCGATGGAATTAAGGTTGTACACACGATAGCGGACGCTTACACACGTCGACAAAGGCTACTGTTAAGCACTTCATAAGTCCGAAACACGTCGCGTAATGTCTTTTTTACGCGAAACTTTTTCTACTTATTTTTGACGTGCTTTGAACCAATTCTTTACGTAGTCCCAAACCGCACATACTATGTAGACGTATTCCATATGACGTCTCTCTCGTCGACAAAAAACTAAATGAACGTGTTTCAACTTACAACTGCCATAAAGACGTTTTCCCAGCGTTTTGGGGAATGGTATATAAAAATGTCTCACAAGGGGGAACCCATCAGTGTTTTTCACTCTTTTCACTTCCACTCCATTTTAACTTTTTACTCCTATACTTTTTTCTTTTTTTTTCTCTTTTTTTACTCTCAATTAGTTTTCTTTTTCATAACGTTTTTCCTCATTTTTTTTTTCTCTTTTTATTTTTTTTTTTTTTAACCTTTTTCAATGTTTTTTGTTTTTTTTTCTCCTTTTTTCCAATTGTTTCCTTTTTTTTTTTTTTCCTTTTGTTTTTTTTTTCCTTTTTTCTTTTTTTTTTTACGATTTTTTTTTTCCCTTTTTAATTCCACTTATCTTTGTTCTTTGAGCCTCTCTTCTCACTCGTGACGTGTCTTTTTTTTATTTTTCAACTCATTTTTTTTCTCTTTTCTCTTTTTTTTTACTTTTTTCTTTTCTTTACGCCTCGACGTCTTTTTTTTTTTTTTTACCATCTTTCCACTTTCTGCTTTTTTTTTCCTTTTTTTTTTTTTTCTTTTTTTTTTGCTCCTCCTTTTCTTTTTTTTTTTTTTCTTTTTTTCCATTTTTTTTCTTCCCACTGTCCTTTTTAAAATTTTTTACAAAAATTTTTTTTTTTTTCCTGCCTTTTCTTTTTGCGACTCCTTTTTGAGTCGATGTCCATGTCACAGTAACAAGGATCAGTATCAGTATCAGTATTAGTAGTAGTTTGTTCATGTTGCAGAGTAGGTGAGTGGTGATGGGGAGGGTGTGGCGTGATGGATGGATCCGTCTTGCGTCGCGTTGTACCCGGGTTAGGAGACATCTTTGCACCATTGTTCGAAGTTCTTCGCGCTAATTTTTTTGGGGTTTTTTCATCAATGAGCTATGGCTTGTTTTTACGTTAGGTGTATTCATACGAGTTGGACAAACGATTGGCTCAAAGCGTACTAAATTAATGTACATTGTAGAGCGCTTCGATACCTTATATTTTTGAATAACGTATACCAACGAATTAAATTATCGTGTAGCCGGCGTTCACACACCTATGCCCCAAACGATAAGCCTAACTTTCCATATCGTGCGGCAGTTTTATCTTTGCGGGCTGAACGTGGGGCTTTGCTATATCATAGGCTCCACTCAAAGATTTAAATGTGCTGCAACTCCACTATGAAAGTAGACGCCTTGCGCTTCAACCAATTGCGATTTTTTTACCACTCAACGACTTTAACGGTGCCACTCAACTATTTTAATTGTTACACATGAACGATTTAAATTGCTTGTCACTCGCCTTTGGTTTTTGACCGCTGGCGCTCGAAATTGAAGCGTTCTATTCAACGTGCTAAATCGCTCAAAACTCCACATATGGAAAATAGACGCTTGCGCCAAACAATCGCCAATGTTTACACTTAACGTGCTTCTTATCGTGCAATTCAACTGGTGTCTTATCGGTGCAAATCTTTATCGGTGCAATTTCAAAATCCGATCCGATTGGGTCACCCAGTACCTTCTCCTCCTTCACGTCTTCTTCTCTCGGTTCTATTGGCACGCAACTGGTGCAGTGGCCAAATCGAACGAGGGTATGCTGATGTTGGGAGACAGGTTTAGATATTTAGTGTCATCGTTGCCGGAACTCCATCCTCCGCTAATGTTCATGACATATACTCGCATTAGTCTGCAACACTGACGCGGTCCTCCTGTGAAACCCCTTTTATTAACAATTCCCCTATCGCTGCCCATACATTCATTATCTGCGTATCCTGTAGGTGGGAACTCGTTTCGTTAAGTTCGTAGTCGTCCGTAAACGTCAAATACGGCTACATACCCCATATGCGGCGGAGGTGCGTTACAACACAGCTGCAAAGCACGTCATCATGTTAGGTTTAAGATAAAAGCCTCTTTTTGCCCGAAACAATAACTCGGCATGATTCGACGTATAAGTAACTTTCAAAGCAAGGAGTGCGAAGTGTTGTCAACGATCGCTAGCGTGTTAGCAACATGTCACTGATAGGAGTTATAAATAAGTTTTCAGGCACGCTAAGCAGTATTATACCGACGTCTGCAGCCTATGAGTAACTTAAAGTAACGTTGTGTCGACGTTGTGTCAACGATCGCGTAACGGTACAACACGTTACTCTAGGCTAGGAATAAGTTTCGGGTACGCTAAACATTTACTCGGCGTGTCTCAACTTGATGTTAACTTACAAGTAACATGTGTTGACGTCTGTCAAACGATCGCATAACGTGCCTACAAACTTTATTGCCAGCGTAGGTGAACGTGTGAAGTCATTACGCCAGGCATACGTGTGAAAATTTCAAGCATGCAAAAATTGAGGACAACCGAAAAAGTACAACGTTTAAAGCCAGCGTGTGCAACGACGTGTATGGCAGTGTTTTCCAGCGTGCTTTCAATATTATCAAACTTACCCATAACGTATTCAACGTGCTGTGCCAGCGTTTTAGACAAAGTTTCAAAATCGGCCATACGTTGGCTAAAACGTCAAGGTGTGACTGGGCCATTAAGGCTTTCATCATAAGGTTTTTATTTTTTTATACCTTTCTTGTTTGCATTCTTTTTCTAGTTTGAATATATTACCAGAAGGAGAGGAGAAACTTTTTGTTAGAGATACTTTAATGATGTTGCTTCCAGATTACTAAAAACCCTTCCACTGAAGCGAAAATTGAAAAAACCATATTTAGTCACCATAATTGTTTTTTATTCCAATAGTTGTTATATTTATCTTTAGTCACTTTTACATCCTCGACATATTTCTCAGTATCTTTTACAAATGATGAGATTGACTGAAACTTGTCTTTTGTGTCTTAATACATTGTATTTATTAAGTGAAAAAAGTTCGAGGATAAAATGGTTTTAAACACAGATTCACATACAAATTAAACGGAATTTTCATCAAGAAAATTTTATTTTAAGCAAAGTTTTGTTATATAAATATGGTGAATACAACATACTGCGACGTTTGTAATCATGAATATAAATGTTATAAATAACACCTTCAAACCAACAAACACACATTCAATCTTTTCAGACAAATATCTCCACTTTACCAAGAAACAAAACATTGTGATCGATGTGAGAATGATATTTAAATTATTTTAAAATAATAAACACTTTCAATCATGCAAACACAAGAAGAATGAAGAAGGGGAAGGCGCCACTAAATTCTCCATTGAAAACACTGATGGGGCATTTAAAGGACATATAAAAACAAGATTGTTTTGCTTTCAAGACCCTGGACCATCTTCAATCATTGAAGCTGTTGATATGGTTAAACAAAGTATTGAAATGGTAATTAAAAACACTTGAAGTGAAATGAAAACTTTAAAGTTTTCTATGGGAGTAAAATTGAATATGGTAAGAGAAGGTCATGAAACTACTCCCGAGACGAGGACAAACCCTCACTTTATCTCATCATTTCAAGATTTTGTACAATGTGATGTTTACGATGAACTCCATAGACAAGAACAAGATGTTGATAACACTGCAGTAGGTAGTGGATTTCCTATTACAAAAATAATTTTTTTAGATATACACATCTTAAAATCAGATCCTCTTCAAGCTTCTTCTTACATTTGTTTACCAAAAGAGATAAAACTTAAGAAAGCGGTTGTTAATATTCAAAACAAAGATAATAATTGTTTTCCATGGTCTGTTATTGCTCAATTACATCCTCCACAATGGAAACCTGAAAGGGTTGAACACTATAAGAAATACAAGAATACATTAAATGTTAAAGATTTAAAGTTTCCAATGTCATTGAGAGATATTCCTCAATTTGAGAAAATGAACAATCTATCTGTTAATGTATATGGATTGACGGATACAAACACGTTTAGATATTAAAATTTAAAAACAACTCTAAAAATGATGAAACACACATTGACCTTCTCTGCTTTACTTCAAAGGAAAAATCACATTATGCTTTCATCAAAAATTTATCAAGA
>CM068953.1:147561969-147572490 GCA_035128595.1 Eptatretus atami
CTCAGTGGAAAGTGAAGCATGTTCTGGTAGCCCTCAACATCCCGAAATGAGATAGTCATTGACAAAGTGAGGACCCTGCTGATGCAGGATCGTCGAATCACAGATCAGAGAACTTGCAGACGAGGTGGGCGTCAGCATTGGATCCGTTCTTCCATTGTGACTGAGGATTTGGGCTTAAGGAGAATCTCAGCGAAGTTCGTGCCAAAGCTGCTAAGATCGAGCAGAAGCAACACCGTTTGGAGATCGCACAGGACATGCTGGAGACTGTGAACAGTGATCCCAACTTCTTCAACACAGTGATCACTGGCGATGAGACCACAGTGATCCGTCATTTTGTCAAAAACGAAAATCCGACGGCGCTCACTTACACTTCCTCATTCATCGGCGGCCTGTCGGCGACTGACAGCTTCTGCAGGCGGGAAAATATTCACGCATACGGATTAGGATCGCCTACATACGTGCACCAAACCACGCCTCCCGAGCTTCATTTGTTTACGCACGAAAAATTAAGGTTGGATACTTTTTGAACACAGCTCGTATATGAGGATATGATTGATAATATTGAAATATATGATGCAAGTAATTATAAGTCAGGTGATGTGTTGTTTTCATCAAAGAATAAAAAGGTTATTGGTAAGTTTAAAGATGAATTGGGTGGGAAGGTCATGAGTGAATTTATAGGATTGAGATCAAAGTCTTATGCTTTCACGTATATTGATAATAATAACATTGAAAGGTGTGATAAGAAGCTAAAGGGAATAAAGAAAATATAATCAAGGAACAATAAACTTTAAACATTATTACAACTGTTTAACCTTAAAGAAGGAATAGTACACAAAAATGAATACAATAAGAAGTTATAAACATCAATTATACACAGAAGAGATAAATCAGAAAGCAGAAAGCATTTGGAGCTTTTGATGATAAAAGATATATTTTAGAGAATGGAATCAATCGTCTCCCTTGTGGTTATAAGTATAAGTGTTAAGATATTGGGTTGGGAATTTTAACAGGCTGCCGCCGTCTTTTTACTTATTTATAAATGATAGAACCAAGCAATAACCAAACAAAAGAGTGGAGATGTAATCAGCCTTGGTATTTAAATGGGAAACATAAAGAATTGAGAAATATCAAATGAGTCTTATTGAAGAAATAACCAGGGTAAAAGTAGATAAACAAATAAGTGGATAAATTTAATTACAAATATATTGAGGATGTAAAGAAAAAATTAATATCCTTGAATGGACTGAAAACTTTGATGGTTATCAAATGAACAATGGAAAAACAATTTACTGCAATCTCAAAATGATATGTGGCTCAGGAGGTGGTCAAATAAGAGCATTAAAAGTTTATCATTTCATTTCTGCACAACAAAGACACTTAAACCAAGAACCAAGTTCCAAGTTATTCTTTGTGACTATACTCGATGGAAATTATTGTTATATGAAAATTAAGTTATTCCCTAAAGTAGAACATGGACAAATATTTGTCGGTTCGCTCTTTGAGTGGAGTGAAAATATAAAAGGACGGTGATTATGTTGGGGGGAAGAAGTGTTTTAATCAGTAAGTCTCAATCTTTCATAGTCTCAATTTTACATTTGCTTGTATGGGAGGGAAGCGGATTGTTGGGGAGAAAATGTGTCTCAATTTTACATTTGCTTGTATTGGAGGGAAGGGGATAGGTGGGGAGAAAATGAGTCTCCTATTTTGGGATTTTGGGGCTTGGGTCATAAGGTGTTTCCCTTTTTCCCCATTCATTTGATTGTGCATTCCAGAAACCCCATTTATCATCTACTATTCTGACTAAACTGTTCTGATTCAAAATTGTGATTCAAACATGTCTGAAGATAACCATGCTAAGTGGGAGCGAATACTCGAGGCTATGTGCTGTGCACATGCAACAGAGTCAGACGAAGCACGAGATGCACGCCTGGCAAGTAGCACTGCACGCGAGGTAAGGCACCATGCAGCTGAGTCAGATGAAGCACGAGATGCTCGCCGAGCAAGCAGCACTGCGCACGAGGCAAGGCGCCGTGCAGCTGAATCAGATGAAGCCCGAGATGCTCGCCTAGCAAGCAGCACTGCGCGCGAGGCAAGGTGCCGTGCAGCTGAGTCAGATGAAGCCTGAGATGCTCGCCTGGCAAGCGGCACTGCATGCGAGGTAAGGCACCATGCAGCTGAGTCAGATGAAGCCCGAGATGCTCGCCCAGAAAGCAGCACTGCGCGCGAGGCAAGGCACCATGCAGCTGAGTCAGACGCATCACGAGAGACTCACCTGGCAAGCAACACTGTGCGTGAGGTAAGGTGCCGTGCAGCTGAGTCAGATGCAATACGAGCTACTCGCCTGGAAAGCAACACTGTGCGCAATGCTAACATGAGGGCAGTGGAGACCCCTCAGCAGCGAGAAGACCGGCAGGCAAGGGTTTCCATACGCCATCAGGACCTGCACCGTGCATGACTGGAGTAGGCGTGTCGTGACAATTACAACCTTGCTCGGTATGATTATACTGATTCCTTCCGAGAGGAACTTCATGGTGATTACAGGCAGACGCTGAGCAAGACCTCACTGTTTCAATGTCCTAATTGCTTACGTTGTGGTGCCTTTGTATGGAAAGAGGAGAGGAAAGAATTCTGCTGCAACCACGGTAAGATTGACCTTCAGGTTGCCCCCACAAATCCCAAGCCTGGCTCAATCCCACCACAGCCTCCATATGCTATTAAGCACCTCTTCCTTAATCAGGACTTTGTAAAGCAGGCAAAACAGTATAACAACGTGCTGGCAATGGCAAGTATCGGTGTTCGGGAGATAAGTATGCCTGGCTTCAATCCTGAGGTGTGCTTACAAGGTAAGGTTTATCATTACATTGCTGGTCCTTTTCCTGAGCAGGGTTGTACCGCACTCTTTGCCCAGATCTACTTCCACCATCCTGCCATGAGCTGGCATAGTGTTGTGCCCATACCTCGAACAGCAGTCTGAATGAAGATTTTTTGTTGAGAGCACACGAGGCAATTTACAAGTGCAACTCGTATGTGCAGCAGTTCAAGTCAGCAATTGAGTATGTGGCTCATAATGATCGCAAGTAGGGTGAATATACTGATTCTGGCTCACTTTCCCCTGTGTTAATGAATGGGGGATTCTCAGCGATTAATATTTTTTTTCCCTAAAAAATCTTCTCCTCTTCTTCTTCTTTCGGCTAGCTCCCGTTAGGGTCGCCACAGCGGATCAACCGTTCCATTTCGCTCTATCCTCCACATCTTCCATTGACACTCCAACCACCTGAATGTCCGCCCTCACCGTATCCATGAACCTTCTTCTTTGGCCTTCCTCTTCTCCTCCTGCCTGGCGCTCCATCTTCAACATCCTTCTCCGATATACTCCGCTTCCCTCCTGTGCACATGTCCAAACCATTCTCAATCTCGGCCTCTCTCACTTTGTTTCCAAACCGTCCTACTGCGCTGTCCCTCTAATATACTCATTTCTTATCCTATCCTTCCTCGTCACTTCCCAACGTGAATCGGGAGCATCTTAACTCTGCCACCTCCAGCTCCGCTTCCTGTCTTTTTGTTAGTGCCACCGCCTCCAAACCATACAACATAGCTGGTCTCACTACCTCTTATATACTTTCCCCTTCCACTCTTGCAGCTACCCTTCTGTCACAAAATCACTCCTGCAACTCTTCTCCACCCACTCCCTCCTGCCTTGCACTCTTTTTTCACTTCTCTCCCACACTCTCCCGTTACTTTGGACAGTTGATCCCAAGTATTAAAACCCATCCACCTTCCCCACCTCAACTCCTTGCAAACCGCACCATACCACCACCCTCCCTCTCATTTACGCACATGTACTCCGTCTTACTCCGACTGACTATCATTTCCCTTCTTCTCCAGTGGCGTACCTCCACCTCTCGAGGGCTTGCCTCAGCCTGCTCCCTACTCTCCCTACAGATCATGATGTCATCCGCGAACATCATAGTCCATGGAGACTCCAGTCTGATTCGTCCGTCAACTGTCCAATTCCCACCATTTTGCAACCAGGAAAGGGCTCAGAGTCGATCCTGGCGTGCAATCCCACTTTTACCTTAAACCGGGTCCGTCATTCCTACCGCCACAACCTCACGCTGTCACCCTGTCCTTTAACATATCCTGCACGATCCTCACATACTTCTCCACCACTCCCGACCTCCTCATAACAATGCCACAACTCCTCTCTTGGCACCCTATCATAAGCTTTCTCTAAATCCACAAAACACACAATGTAACTCCTTCTGGCCTTCCCTATACTTCTCCATCAACATTCTCAAAGCAAACATTGCATCAGTGGTGCTCTTATCCTGGCATAAACCCATATTGCTGCTACACAGATCGTCACTTCTCCTCTCAACCTAGCTTCCACTACTCTTTCCCCACACCTTCATGGTGTGGCTTAACAACTTTATCCCTCTGTTATTCCACAGCTCTGCACCATCACCCTTATTCTTGAAAATCGGAACCAGTACTACTTAATCTCCACTCCTCCGGCATCCTCTCACTTTCCAAGACTTTATTTAAACAATCTGGTTAACAAACCCACTGCCATCTCTCCTAAGCACTTTCACATGCCTCCACTGGTTACCATCTGGGCCACCGCCTTTTCCACTTTTCATCTTCTTCATAGCAGTCTCTCACTTCATCCTTACTGATCCACCCCACTTCCTGATTCACTATCTCCACCTCTTCCAACCTTCTTACTCTCTCATTTCTTCATTCATCAGCTCCTCAAAGTACTCCATCCACCTTCTCAACACACTCTCCCGCTCGTCAGCACATTCCCATTTTGCGTCCTTTATCACCCGAACCATGCAGCACATCCTTCCCAGACTCGGTCCCTCTGTCTTGCCCAATCGGGTACAAATCTTTTACCCTTCTTTTGTATCCAACTTCTCAACAGTCGTCATATGCCTTTTCCTTGGCCTTTGCCACCTCTCTTTTGCCTTTCGCCGCCACTCCTTGTACTCCTGCCTACTTTCTTCATCTCTCTGACTAATCCCCCTTCCTTTTCGCCAACCCCTTCTTCCTTATACTTTCCTGTACTTCCCTCGTTCCACCACCAAGTCTCCTTATCTTCCTTCCTCTGTCCAGGTGTCACACCAAGTACCTTCCTAGCTATCTCCCTCACCACTTCTGCTGTAGTTCTGCCAATCATCCCACCCATCTTTACCACCATCCACGCCTGTCTCACCTCCTCCTAAATTTCACGCAACAGTCTTCCTCCTTCAGCTTCCACCATCTGGTCCTTGGTTCAGCCTCACTCTCTTTCCTCAACCTCACCTCTAAATCATCCTACAGCACCAATCGAATGCCGTGAGCTACACTCTCCCCTCCACCACCTTACAGTCACTAATCTCTTTCAGGTTGCATTCCTGCTTAAGATGTAATCCATGTGTGCCTTTCCTCCACTCTTGTATGTTCACCCTGGTTCCTCCTTCTTCTTGAAATACGTATTTACCACTGCCATTTCATTCTTTTTGCAAACTCTACCACCATTTGCCTTCCCATTTCTCTTGTTGAGACCGTACCTACCCATCACCTCCTCATCCTCTTTATTCCCTTCCCCAACATGGCCATTGAAATCTGCTCCAATCACCACTCTTCATCTTGGATAACTCTCCACCACTTCATCTAACTCACTCCAGAAATTTTCTTTTACTCCATCTCACACCCCATATTGGGCATATGCACTGATGACATTCATCATCACCCCTTCAATTCCAACTCTCACACTCATCCACTCAGGTCAGACACTCTCCTCACCTCCATACCCTCTTGACATAATCTTCCTTCAGGATTACCCCGACACCATTTCTCCTCCCATCCACACCATGGTAGAACATTTGCAACCACCTCCAATGCTCCTAGCCTTACTCCCCATCCACTTTGTTCTTGTACACCACAGTATGTCCACCTTTCTTCTCTCCATCATATCAGCCAACTCTCGCCCTTTGCCAGTCATCGTCCCAACATTCAGAGTTCCAACTCTCACTGCACACTTCTACCCTTCCCCCTCTCCACTCCCCGGACTCCGCTTTCCCCGTCTCCTTCTCCTCCTTTCGCCCAGCGTAGCACAATTTCCACTGGTACCCTGCTGACCACCGGTACCGGTGGCGGTCGTTTGGTAACCCGGGGCCTCGACCGATCCGGTATGGAAATTCGTTTTGTTTCCGCATAATGATTTGCATAGGTTTTTACGCCGGATGCCCTCCTTCCTGACGCAACCCTGGTCGCCTCTTATGACACACAGGGATATGGTACACCTATTCTAACCGGGGCATACACCGGGCCCAGTGCAACTGGTACTCATTTCGCCGACCTCGAAGGATGGCAGCTGATTCAGCCCTAAAAAATTTTTCCCGAAAAAAATTAAACCCCCTTTTTATCCCAAGATATATTTATTTGTCTCCCTATTATCCTAGGGGCACTTTTTTTTCAAATAACAATGGATATTGTTTAGCTCACTCATTGAACTTATAAAGATTGTTTCAATCTCAAATTCCTTTCAATAGTTTGATTTTCTTTGCACAATAACTCCCATCTAAAATATTTAAAAATAAAAACATTTTAATCTTTATATTTTTCAAGATACCCCTTTTGTGTTATTATGAAATGATATACTTCTCTCATTGATCTCATCTGACTACCTCCTGAGTTGCATATCATTTTTGAGATTGTGGAAATTATTTTTCCATTTTTCAATTGATAACCATCAAAGTTTTCTGTCCATTTCAAGGATATTATTTTTTTTCTTACATCCTCTAACTTACTAGTTTTAAATTGATTCGCATATTGTTTTATTTACCTTTTTTTAGTTATTTTTTCAATAAGACTTATTTGATATTTTTCACATTCATTATGTTTTTCCAATTATATACCAAGACTGAGATTTTCTCCACTCTTTAGTTTGATTAATACTTGGTTCGACCATATATATATTGTGAACACGGCGGTAGCCCTTAAAAACCCTAACCCATCTTTCCCATCGTTAAAACTTGTGTCCATATGGAACAGAATCTATTCTATACACTCTATCATACAATATCATATGGAACACAATCTATTCCATTACCTAAAATAAAATCTCTTATCATCAAGGGCTCCTCATGCCTTTTTTATTTTCTTCTTCACTATATATCTATGTTTATAACTTCTTATTGTATTCACTTTCCTATTACCTCTTTTCTTATTCATCAAACATATTAAATAATTTCTAAAAGTTATTGTTTCTTTATTACATATTTCTTTATTCCCCTTAACCTTTTATCAATCTGATCACCATACTTATAAGCATATACCTTTGCTCTAATCCAATAAACTCACTCATTACTTTTCCACCCAACTTATCCTTAAACTTAACAATAACCTTTCATTCTTTCTGAAAATAACTCACTCTTTCTTACTAAAATTTACTGATATCATATATACTCAATATTTTTCTTTCATATCTTTATAAACATCATCCGTTTTTTCTATCTAGGAATAAACTATCATGTCCATTATACAAAAAGTGAAACATTTTCACCCATACTCTTTCTTTAAGCCATTGATACAAAAATCATACATCAATATCTTTGATAATCAAGAAATTGCTGTTCCAATATAAATTGGTTTATCCATTTACAATACTTTCCTTTTCATTGAATTTGCAGAAAAGTTCTCTTGAAAAAACCTTGCTTCTTCTCTCAAAACTTGGTTTATTTATCAATCTAGAAGTATCTTTCCAAGATGTTTGCAAATCTAATGTTTTGCCTGTTTTCTATAACATTCTCCATTGGTCTTTCCAAAGACAGCATTATTCATTCAAATTATAGAATTCCCCTTCAAATTTTACTTTTGATTTTCTTTGCTTCATATCTTGTATTGAATTTAATATACCTTTTCCATCCAAGGATTTTGTTTTAAATTTTAAAACTCTATGAATTTTTAGCGACTCTCAATCCTTCTCTGAAAAACTGTTTCCAAGCTTTCTCTAATGCCAAAACATATCCCTCTTTATCATAGAATGTTGTGTTATAACTTTTCTGTTGATTTACCTTTAATATTAAAAAACCTTTTATGATAATCACTTAACCATCTTTCTTTTGGGGTTTCTTTCTCACATGCAAAAGGAAGGTCTTTATGCTTATATGAGACACTTCGGGTACCTCAAATCAACTTCTAAATAATAACCTTCTTCTTCCTCATTCAATTCCTCTTGAGGAGGAAAAACAATATTCTATAAAGCCTTTTCATCAATCCTTTCTTCCACTCTACATCTATTTACCAGAAGGCAGAGATTGAGAACATGCCCATCCATACAAATTATTTAGCATCAAAATACATCCAAAACTAGAACGGCACTTCAATGGAGCGCATACCTTTGCCAACGATACAATTTTGCCCCCCCCCCCCAGAAAAAACCATTGATGTGTGAGGGTATTTAATTCCCATAACCACATCTGCCATCTCATATTGTGTGTATTGGATGGCTTAAAAACATTATTAAATATTTCCTGCTGTTTGACACTGATTCACGTACTATTGTACAATTTTTGGATGAACTCCCTGACCTTTTGCGGTGTCGTGTCAAGTTCAATCTGATGCACAACTGGTCACATTATAAGAAATCAAAATATTACACATCATAGGATAGGGAATTGAATCCTAACATTCTGAATCTACTTTACATGCCAAATTGCTATAGATATTGACCCACGCTTATGATAATAAAGGTCGTTGACCCCCCTGACCTTTGACCCAAACCGCTTAACAAAGGTAATTGATGTCATTTGTGTCATATCGTATAATCACAAGATGGGCCATTTGAATTCACAATCATTTTGGCAATTGGTTTGCATGCAAATTCGGATAAAAATCGACCGCACTACTTGGTAAAAATGACCGATTTTGACCTTTTCATGAACCGAACCTTGACCTTTGTACTTGCTTAATTTTGTAATTTGGTATTAGAGTGTGGGGAACAGCAGCCAGTCAAATTTTGTGTGTTGGTTTCATGGCAAATCGCGATAAGAATTGACCGTGTTATGACTAAAACGCACATTTTTGCAATGTCGTGACCCCCCCCCCCCTGACCTTTGACTCCAACGCTAATAAGGGCTTATTATGCATTGTTGTCATGTCACATATCAACAAGCATGGGGCATTGAATTCTGAACATTTTTGGCATTAGTTTGCATGCAAATTTTGGTAAAAAGACGATTTTTGACCTTTTTCATGACCGTGACCTTGACCTTTGACCCGACTCGCTCCCAAAATCTAATCAAATGGTCCTCGGATAATAACCAATCATCCCACCAAATTTGCTGCGATTCAGTTCAATTACTTTTGGAGTTATGCGAATAACAACGAAAGAAACAACAAACACACATATCACAAATAAAATAATAAATAATAAATAAATAAATACATAGCAGATCAAAACATAACCTTGCACAACAAAGTTGCGAAGGTAATCAATTTCTATCTTTTTCACTATATCATAATTTGAAGATAATTTATATTTGCTTTTAGCATATCTTTTTTGAACATACTTGTCTGATATTCCACCTCTCTTAGACTTCTCAATATTAAAAGCATATCTAATAACATCACTGATTAAATCTATATCTTTTTTTTGTCATTCTCAACATTCACTCCAAAGCTTAAACCAGGAGCTGTAACATAGTGGCAGGATCAACAATAACAATTTTTATTATGGACAGAGCTGACTAAAAGCTTTCAACACATCAGCTAACAATAAAACATCTGTTTTAGATACAAATCATGATATTCTCCAGGTTCTTTATCTTAAATATTTTCAAATTTCTTGTGCGTTTTTATGTTCCTTTTTTCAATTATCTCTTCTTCATAAAGGTATTATAGAAACTTTCTTATGAAGGAGTTGTGTTTCTTTAAATTCATTAAAGGAATCCATATAATCATAAGGCATAAATTCCCTTACTTGTAAGAATTTTCTCTTTTACTAGAATTTTCATTGCCTTGTTTGAATTTCTCTCTTGTTAGAATCCTCTAATCAGAATTTCTCTTTTAATCAGAATTTCCTTTTTAGTTAGAATTTCATTTCATTGTTTGATTTTTTCTTTTATAATTAGAATTTCATCCTTCAGTTAGAAATTTCATTCATTTAATTTCCCCTTTCATTAATAGAATTTCCTCTTACTTTGAATTCTCTCTTTAATCTGAATTTCCTCTTTATTGAATTTCCTCTTTTGGAAAGAATGAATTAAGATTTGGAAAAAGAGCGCCCGTGAGCATTAGATTTTGATGGAGGTAGCCAGTGCCCATAAAGTTGTTAAGAATCTAGAAACCTAATAAGGTTAAAGGTTTTTGTGAATTCATTTTTGTAAATGAAATATACTTTTTTGACTGTGTTTTGTTATGGCAGGAATAATTCCCTGGTGTTTTTGAAAGGTTCATTTAAAATAATGTGTATCATGAGTTGGCGCTGTTGTGCAAGAAAAGACTGGAATAAAAGAAGGAATATCTCTCTCC
>CM068953.1:147572716-147583064 GCA_035128595.1 Eptatretus atami
CAGTAAAAGTAAAAAATGTTTAAAATGGAGTCTGGGTTTGTAGCTTTTATAGAGAAAGACTGGTTGCTATGGTTTCCCTGGGCAACCACAGGCAAGCTCAGGCAAGCCTTGTGAGTCAGATGTTGTAATGTTGTTAGAATGAGAAATTTTTTTCAAAATGGAGGATTCTTTGAAAATTCCCTGGGCAAGCCCAGGCAAGCCTTTGAGTCAGATGTTGTTAGAATGGAGAAATTTTTTCAAAATGGAGATTCTTTGAAAATTCCCTGGCAAGTCTTCTTGGGAAATTTTTCAAAACCATAACATTCTAGAATATTCTAGTGAATTATTTGTGAGTCGGAGATTAACTGGAAATGAAGAAGAGTAGGCGGGCTTAGTAAAAGTGGGCGGGCTTATGAAAAGTGGGCGTGGCCTATGAAAATACCTCGTGGAAAGTGGGTGGGTTTAATAAAAAAGTGGGCCGGGTTTAGGAAAAGTGGGCGTGGCTTATAAAAATACCTCATAAAGTGGGTGGCTTATGAAAAGTGGGCGTGGCTTATGCAAAAAATAATCTGAGGCTCAGGAGGTGGTCAGATGAGATCAATGAGAGAAGTATATCATTTCATAATAACACAAAGGGTATCTTGAAAATATAAAGATTCAAATGTTTTATTTTAAATATTTTAGATGGGATATTGTGCAATGAAAATTAAACTATTGAAGGAATTTGAGAATGAACAAATCTTTATAGGGTCAATGAGTTCTAGACTAAACAATATGCATTGGTTATTTGAAAAAAAAGTGCCCCTAGGATAAAAGGGGAGACAAATAAATATACCTTGGGATAAAAAGGGGGTTTATTTTTTAGGGGAAAAATATGAATCGCTGAGAATCCCCCATTCATTCATGCGGAAGTGGCCAGAATCAGTATATTCACCCTACAATCGCGCCAATGAACTCAAAATTGAAACAGGCCACACGCAGCGCCGAGACTTTCATCGTGGCACCGTCAACCTTCCATCACTAGATGGCGATGTGGCTGTCATTTTCCAGGAGCAACGACAACAGAGCAGTTTGGAAAGCTTCGTGCACTCTTCACCTCAGAGGAGGAAAACTTCAGACAATAGATGCCATGCATCCAGCGTATGACCCATTATCATATGTACTTCTGCTGCCTTGCGGTTCCCAGGCTACCATACATGAGCTGGCAGGAATCACACCAACATCCTCTACCGCTACATCTAAGTGCGACCACTGCTCATCACTTCACAATCTACTGCTCCGTGGTGGGAAACTGACACAGCAGTGTGTCACAGCAGTGTGGTGGGAAACTGACACAGCATGTGACATGATGGTAAAAATTGAGTCACACCGCCTCAAGTGGCTCCGCCACAACCAGAAGTCAATCAAGGCTGAAAAGTACAAGGTAATTGTTGATGCCCTGAACAGAGACGCTGAGGTGATACCTGGACGCCTCACCATCTTGCCGCCGTCAATTTATGGATCGCCACGCTAGTATGCCAAAGAGTTCCAGGATGCAATGGCCTTTGTCCGAGTCAAGGGAAAACCTGACTTCTTCCTGATCTTCACCTGCAACCCCAAGTGGCCGGAAATCACAGGATCGCTTTTTGAGGGTCAGCCAGACAATCAGAGACCTGACATCATCACTCGCGTGTTCCACATGAAGGTGGAAGCACTCCTCAAAGACCTCCTTAAGCATGACATCTTGGGGCTTGTGGATGCCTATGTGATGGTGAAGGAAATGCAAAAGCGCCATCTTCCACATATACACATGCTCCTGACCATGGTACCTCGCCACAAACCCAGGACCTCAGCAGATGTCAATCACGTGCTCTCTGCTGAGATTCCTAACAAAGACACAAATCCGGAACTACATTGCATCTCACATCACACATGATTTATGGTCCATGTGGGGAATGGAACATTGCTAGCCCCTGCATGGCAGACCGGAAGTGTACAAAGGACTATCCCAAAGCCCTGCGAGAGACGACAAGCTTCTCTAATGACTCCTATCCTCTCTACAGAAGACGGGCAGAAGCAGCACCTGGTGCTCCCATCATGAAGACTACCAGAGGCGTGGTTAACCTATTAGTCAACAATGCATGGGTTGTGCCTTACAATCCATAAATTCTTCTCCGGTACGATGCTCACATCAACCTTGAGATCGTATGTCCTGTCACCAGTGTGAAGTATCTCCACAAATACCTTGAAAAGGACCAGACCAGTGCCTGGTCAGACTAGAGCCACATGAGGAGACGCAAGAAGCATTGCGACATGATGAGGTGACGCGATATGAACAAGGGCGGTACATCACTGCATCTGAGGCATACTGGCACATCTACGACTTCCCCATTCAACGCAAGTACCCACCAGTGGAGACGCTGGCACTTTATCTGGAGGATGAGCAGGTGATCACGTTCAATGATGAAGGTGCTGCCAAGAACCGGTGGACTCAGGGCCCCCTGCAACAACACTCACCGCCTTTTTCGAAGCCATGACTCTCCATCCACACATATGCCATGTTGTCTATCCAGATGTGTTTCAACACTTCACCTACTTCCGGAACAGATTTCAGTTGCGGAAAAGAAGAATGAGTTTTCAGGATGACCGCATGGCTGACACGGTTGGTCGACTCCCCATGATTCCCTTCAACTCTCATAATGCGGAGCTGTACTATCTCCGCATGCTACTGTACCACGTGCCTGGGCCTACATGCTTTCAGGACCTCCGACCTGTTGGTGATAGGGTCATGGAGACCTATCTGGCAGCCTGCGTTGCGCGTGACATTGTTGACTTTCTTTCTCTGTGAAAACCACTCATTATTTGCAGCAAGATTCTTTGGTAAAGACTTGCTGCAATGATGGATGTGAACGTTTTGAACGGGCACTGCACTAGTATTTAAAAATTGCGATATATCTCGAATAATGTTGAAAAAAAGAGGAAAAGCATGGTGAGGCAGTGAAACTGTGAAGCCGGTCGTCAGTCCATGAAGCTGTCCATCAGTCCGTGAAGACTGCCTATTAATCATGTCCTGTTTGAATGTTAATTCCCCAAGACCCTTCAGACCTAAAAGACCCCAAGGAGCTAAAAGACCATGAGGACCCAAAAGACCCAGATAACCTAAAAGCCCTTGAGGACCCAAAAGACCCTGAATAACCAAATGTCACTGAAGACCCAAAAATACCCTGAAGACCCAAAAGACTATGAAGACCCAAAAGTCACCGCAGACCCCCCCCTAATAAAAACACCCTGAAGACAAAAGACCCAAAGACCAAAAAGATCCAAAAGAGCCTGTAGGCCCAAAAGAACCCAAACACCCAAAAGACCCAAAGTCTCCAAAGGACCCAAAAGTCCCTAAGAGACTCTGAGGACCCTAAAGACCCTGAAGACCCAAAAGACGCTGAAGACTCAAAAGTCACTGAAGACCAAAAGGTCCCCAAGGACCTTGAAGACCCAAAAGACCCCGAGGACCAAAAAGTCCCCGAGGACCCAAAAGACCCTGAAAACACAAAAGACACCGAAAATCCAAAAAGACCCGAAGACCCAAAAGACCCCGAAGAACCAAAAGTTCCCAAAGACCCCAAAAGACCCTGAGGACCCAAAAGACCCCTAAAACCATATAGACCCCTTTAACATTAACACCATTTAGACCCCTTTATACCCTTCAGACAGATTAGACACCTTAGACCAGTGTTTCTCAACCTTTTTTTTTGTCCCACTCCCCACTTTGATTTTCAAAAAAATCGTACACCCCTCCATGATTGGAGACACTACAGTATATACTACATATGTATTCAAAAGGCTTTATTAAAACTTTATTGCAAATTTTATTCAATTGCTACTCACTTCAATGGGAGCCCTGCCCTTGACGCTGGCTGCAGATTTGTTTGATTTGAGGAACCAATTTTGTCAGTTTCAGCCTTAAATCACCACATCTTGTGATTTCCAATCGATTTCTCTTAGCTTGCAGCAAATCGGTAACAACACTAAATCCACATTCGACTAAATAAGATGATGGAAAATTTATCAATACTTCCCTTGCCAAAGTAGTCGAGTTTGGGTATTTCTTTTCGCTCTCCTCAGACAGCCACATCATGGTTCCTTTGATCATGAAAAGAGTTTTGAATCCTAATGGCCCACCAAAATATTGCCACGCCCCACCTCGAGAAACACTGCCTTAGACCCTTTGGACCACTTGGACCTTTTGATATCACAAATAAATTTCAAATAAATATAATACCAATAATTACAAATACATTTGTAGAAAATAAACGTTGGTATTATGATTGGTGTAAATCATGACAACACAGCAAATCTGCGACGGCAATCTCTGCAACGACATGTGGGGAGGCGAGTGTAGTGAGCCGATCCAAGCTAGTATTATAATAAAACTCTGGGTAGTCTCTCCTCTTTCTCCTCTGGGCTCGACTTAGCCATTCATGTATGGCTCATCATGTCTCGTCACTTTCAATATTCGTTTCTACAGCAATGCGCCAAAATCGTGTCCCATCACTTTTGATGTTTCTCATTAAAGTCTCATTCAGGGATTGTTCTTTTTGAAGTTTTTTTTTTGTTGTTGTGTATTATATTTGGAAGTTGGAAGGCTATATCACTTTTTAAAATAAACATTATTTAATTTCATTTGTGTATCCATTTGAAAATGACATTATTTTTGTTTATTATGAATTAAATATTCAGATGGATGCTTCCATTTTCTCTTCAAAACGATGCGTTTGCTGAAAAGTATCCAACCACATTATGAATGATGCCATGTTTGAATTACAAGCTGAAAAAAAGACATCTATCGATGCCAATACACCCGTCTCCAAAAAGCAAGTCATCAACCTCACAAATATTAAGCAACACCACATATTATGCTGGCAATAAATTGCACTAAACCCTTCTCACATGGAAATTAATTAGTGATGCTGCCATGTTCATTGTTCATATTACTCAAAATGCTTTATACTCTGCGCATACAGACATCGTTTTGCCTTTTTATGACAGTTCATGGTGCATATATTAAATAGTAGTCATCTAATGAACACTCTAGGTCTAGATCGTCCAAAACACTGTCAATAGGATCGAAAACATTTTTGCAACTAGAAGTATGTTGACTCGTTATCACAGCTGACGGGTTCAGCCCAAGACAATCATCATGATGGATATTAAAGTGTAGATGAAGAGAGCTCCAAATCAGATGAGTGTTGAAAGTGTTCTTGAATGGATATTTCGTCAGAGTAATTAGAAAAGTGACACGATTTTGCATGATAGTGAATTAGAACTAGAGAGACGAATGTTTTTCGACAACTCTGATTTTGAGCAAATTGAATATGGAAAATTTATGTTCGGAATCTTCTTCTTCTTCTTCCGTATGAAGCGCAAGACTGCAGGGTAGCATCATTGGCTGATGGCATGGCTGTGTCACTGATGCAATGTCCTCTGTAGGTTAGGGCAGGAATTTGGAACTTGGCAATGATGCTGACGATAACTCGCCACTCTTTGTGAAGGACACCGTGGGACCTTTAAGGTCTACCAAGTAATGTTGTGACAGATGGGATACTCAGTTGAACATCCATCCATCCATCCGAGGGATGGCACACACATTGATGAATCACCCTGCCTGTGAAACACCAGAATAACAGATTATAGCTCAGTCAGGATTCAAACCCAGACGAGAGACAGCTAAGAGGTGAGTGTGCATACCTCAAGGCCATCCTGTCAGCCCTATACAGTATCAACTAGAAGGGCACTTGGTAGAGCGCATACCACCACCATGTAATGCCTGATCCACTAGAACATTTCAGCCGAATCCATTTTTGAAATATCATGCTATATATAGTTTTTGTCCCGATTTCTCAATGGTGAAGAATCACTTAACAAATTAAATAATTATCACATCCGGATTTGTATCTTCACCAAAATCGAATGAATTTGTCGTTGTCACACACTCGACCTGTCCACCAAGTTTCATTCGAAATCGTCTGCAACTTTTTGAGATATCGTGCTATATATCAGTTTAGCCCTTTCTCTCAATGGTGAAGAATCACTTGAAAAATTATCAGATCCGAATCTGGATTCGGATCTTCATGAAAATTATTTTTTCCTTATCACACACCCAACGTGTCTACAAAGTTTCATTCAAATCCGTCCACAACTTTTTGAGATATCGCGCTATGTATCTTTTTTGGCCCAATCTCTCAATGGTGAAGAATTACTTTTAAAATTCTAGTAGTCGGATCCGTATCCGGATCTTCACCAAAATCTAATCAGTTCGTCCTCATCACACACCCAACCCGCCCACTAAATTTTATCTGGATCCATCAACAACTTTTTTGAGATATCGTGCACACAACTAAACAAACCGACAGAGAGGGGTGAAAACATAACCTGCTTCACCTTCGGTGGCAGAGGTAATCGTACCTCTTTGGATTTATAATTAATCCCCCTGTGAATACAACCTAAAACCTACAGTTGCCCTGTTAAATCGCCCCCTCACCCCCAATACCGAAGACCACCCCGAGATCCTTCTTCTTTGTGACAGTCTCTGAGATTGCCCCTTGTATTGTAAGGCCACGATTTTAATCATTCTTACCCATCCACGGCACCCCACATTTCCACTTGTTAAACTGCACCTGACAATCTTTGAAGGTATCAAGACTTTACTGAACCTGATCACCCTCTCCCCCCACTCCGTCCCTCTCCGCTATCCACTCTTACCTCCAGGCTTTGTGTCGTCTGCAACTTTAGAAAGCCAATTCTCAACTCCACTGTCCAAATCGTTGATGTAAATTATATGAATTACAATGGTCCCTGTACTGATCGCTGAGGTACCCCACTACTTTCATCCTCTGACGAGCTCAGGTTCGTACCCTGGGGGGAGGGGGTGTGTCTGGTGTGTTTGCCACCTCCCCTCCCCACCAAAAAAAAGAATCACAAGGGTCCACATTTTTTAGAAGAATTCTTTTTAGCCAGGTGAATTCACGAGAAAACAACAACAAAGGAAAAAAAAACAACAATCGTTAACGTATGCCTTCTTTAATCACGTGTGACTTGTAACCTGCACAAGCCACATAATCTGAACCCGACCCTGTCTCCTTAGTGACTGTGTTTCAATGAACGCTCATGGTCATGCGCCGTTAATGTAAAAGCCAATCCCATTCAAGATTTTATGCTGCGGACATGCATTATATCTGATGATACCAGTCTTAAGTGTGCGGGAATGAATCACGCACGACAGGATGTGAAGGAAACGCTGTGACGTCTTAGAAAGCAACCGGCCAAACAGTTAATCAAGGGGTCGTCAACCTGCGGCTCGCAAGCCATATCTGCCTCTTGGACGATCCCAACGTGACTCTCAGAGCGTCAAAAGTGTATCGGTGCAAATGTATTGGTACAGATCAATTAAACAGGCCTAACATTTAATTCAAAATATTATGATATTTGTTTCGAAACATATTGACAAATGATTACGGGTTGCAATTTTGTGGTGTATATTCCTTTCGGCTGGGAGTTGGAATGCTGCTGAAAGTCGAAGCGAACGGCGATGACCTGCCTCAATGTATTCTTTTTAAAATTAGATCATATCCTGTCATTATGCTGTATATGGCCTATGTTTACCTGTGAAAATGTAATTGTTTACCTGTGAGAACGTAAATGAAAAATCATGCTTTTGATCATCCCCTTCTTGGCCAATACATTGTTACCTCCACCACTGAAGGTGAAGGACGTTGTTTTCACCCCTTTCTGTCTTCGTTTAACTATTTGTTTGTGTGCAGGACTATTTGTTTGCCCCCGTTTGACCTCGTCTGAAAAGGGGGCTTGTGGATTTGGTCTTGATTTTCGTGTCTGTGCGTGCGTGCGTCTGCAACCATATCTCAGAGATGCATGGACCGATTGAATTCCTACTTGGCAAAAATATAACACATGATGGTTTACATAAGCTGTTTACATAAGCTCAAAAGTTTACATAAGCTCAAAATGTTTTGGACGGTTCCGGATGAAATTTTGTGGACAGGTTGGGTGTGTGACAAGGTTGAACGGATTAGATTTTGGTGAAGATCCGGATCCGGATCCGACTACTAGAATTTAAAAAGTGATTCTTCACCATTGAGAGATAGTGCCAAAAACAATATAATACTGTGTTGCATGATATTTCAAAAATGTATTGCGCCCGATATGTTCTCGTGGATCAGGCATTACGTGGCGGAGGTATGCGCTCCACCGAGTGCCCTTCTAGTTTATCATCCTTTGCTTTCCCCCCTCGCGAGTATCGACCACAAACAATACTTCGAGAATAGAGCTTAATGATGGACTTGTAATGTTATGAAAAGAAAAGTACATCTACGCAAATCTGTGTATTCTTATTACGTTTCCTTTTCTGACGTGGTGTTTGCAGTCACGAGTCACTTGGGTGAACTGAACTTAAACTCAAACTTCGATCGGCATTCGATGACTTAAATCAATGAAATAGTATTTTATATGCTGCCATGTCGATGCCATACCAACACATGGCATGAAAACACCCCAAAATGACAACTCATTGATCTCTCTATTTTTGACACTTTCACTCTCCGTGGTAAAGCTCTCAGTGTGTGTTTCTAAAGGTAAAGGTAAAGATGCAGTGTGCATACAGACTTGCCTCTAAGTTGTCAAGCCATTCCAAACTAAATCAACCCTATTTCATTTCAGTTACTTGTACCATGATTTCTCTCCTCCTCTTTTCTTGTCCTTTTTCATTCCATTTCTTGTGGCGAATTGTTACTCGTACCCCACTGTACAAGTGCCAGTACATTGCCTTTTACCCTTTTTCACTATGCTCTTCCAGAAGCCGTGATTTTCTATCCAAAAAAAAAGTTGCCCCCTTTACAGTAAAACAGTGTTTTTTTTTAAATTAAAGTTTAACATTGGTCATGTTTTAGAATCCCATTAAAATTTAAATGGAGAAAACATCATTTGTAATTCCCATCAAAAATAATGAAATTTTTCATGATTACCTTAAAGTCAAACATGTTGATCAGAGCATTTACAAGGGATTTGTGCCAGTGAATATAAAAATCCCTCAAACATTTGTGAGTAAGAAAATACAATGCCTCCATAATCTTGTTTCAGAATTTCATATATTTTTGTAATGTGGGTGAGGTAGCGTTATTGTCTGAGGACGTGGCTGTGCCACTGATGCAATGCCACCTATAGGTTAGGGCATAAGCCTGGTGTTGGCTTGGTGGTTAGGGTGGCTGACTTAGGATCTTAAGGTCCTGAGTTTGAGTGCTATTGGCTGCTGAATTAATACCAGGTGGGGTTGACTCAGCCTGTCATCCTTCTGAGGTCAGCGAAATGAGTAACAGTGTACTGGTAGAGGGGCACAGCATCAGCAGCACAGCCGTGCTTCCAAGAAATGATAGCTACCCCGCAGCCAAGCTTCCATACATAAGAACAGAACAGTTAGGGTATGGATTTGGAATTTGTTCATGGTGCCGGCGATAGCTTGCCTACTATTTGCGAACGACCTCATGGGATCTTTAACATCCACCAACTAATGCTGGCAAATGGGATGGCAGTTTAATGTCCATGTGAGGGACAGCATGCACATTGGTGAATCATCCTGCCTGTGAAACAGTGGGATGATAGTTAATAGCTTATTTGGTATTCAGACCTAGGCTAGACAGATTAGAGGCGAGTGTGCATACGTCTAGGCCATTCTGTCAGCCAAGGTATCTTGTGACTATCTACTGAATGTTATCAATTCACCAAATAAATACAAATTTACTGGAAACACTTACGATCTTGGAACCCTGTGCATTGAATTGCAAATGACAAAATTGCAAGCAAAGAAAACGAGCCTCACCGGACACAACTTTGATCTTGAGGAGCTTCGTTCAAAAGTAATTGTCTGTTTTCCTCTCCAAAGTGAATGATAAAAATACCTCCAAGCATGATATCACCTGGTGCAGTTATTCCTTCTGGTTTCCACCAAGAGGCATATTTGCACAGCTTGCTTCCAGCAAAGTATAGTGAACATATCAAGATCAGAGCCTTGATAGTAATTATTTGATTCAGCATTTCACATTCAACATGTAGTGAGCAACGTTTTCCAAGAAGCTTACGATGTGTATCATTTATCTCCACACGAGAAACAAACATGATATTTATACGTGGCTGTATGTAATATATTACAGGCATCGACTATAGTTTAATGCCGCTCATAATTCTGAATCATTTAAAAGGAAAATAATATAATTAATGCTTGTTAAGTTGATTGTTTTCATTTGTGATTCAGAGTTATTTTTTACTTATTCTCATTCCGACATGTCTGGTGTTGGCTTAATTGTTAGGTTGGTGGGCTTGGGAT
>CM068953.1:147593348-147606111 GCA_035128595.1 Eptatretus atami
CGCGAGTCTACTAACTTTCTCTGCAGTGTGACCCATTTGGGGGGAAAAAAGTACAAAAACAGCAACAACATACTCTAAAGTACCAAATAAAAACACTGTTGTTTAATTTTGTCTCCGACTTGCTTATTTTCGATCGTAGTTATCGGTGTTTTAAAATTTACTTCCTGGTTCGGGCATACCGGCTCATCTGGATGTCGCGAAATGTATGCACCGTCTAAATATGAAAACGATCATAACTTGGGGATTGTCTTTATCTATAATGCGCATAAGGCATCGAGAAATTATGGAATACTGAATCATCATATCCCGGAAGTCCGTACATTTGGTAAAACCATAATGGGGACGCGGCTGAGGTTTTCTTCCATCGCCACGCCTACGCAGCAACGTGTCCTGTCATTGGTTGGTACATGCCATAACTTGGGAAGCACTGTCCTATATATCAAACTTGAAAAGGCACATACTCAGGCCCGCAATATAACTGGCAAGTTTTCAATTAATGGCCAGTGGTTGTCGACACACACACACCACACACACAACACACAACACAACAGCACTACAAACACAGTCACACACACACCTTACACACAACACCACACCACAACACACACATGCTGGAATTATAGATAGATTGAACCATTTAGACCTTTAAGACCCTCCTTAGACCTTTAAACCTTTTAGACCTCTTAGACACTTAGATATCTACCTTTTGACGGCTTAGACCCTCTTTGCGATATTTTGATCCCTTTAAACCTTTAGACTGCCTTAAACTTTAGACCCTTAAGACATTTTCAAGACCCTAGACTCTGAAACATTTCACCCTTTAGACCGCTTCGGATCACTGATCTCTAGACATTGAGATCATTAGACTCCTATAGACCTAACTTATATTGGCGAAAATACTTCAATCTTTAGAACACCTAACACATTAATCATCCCTCCGATAAACCCTTTGGTCCCTTCGACCAGATATACACCCTTAACGACCACATATATCACCCTGGAGAGCAACATAAAACCTCTAACAGATCTCTTGGCAATATACAGACATAGCTTTTGCAGCAAGTTATGTGCCAATCTCCACCATTCCTTCCTGCTAGACAGCTTTTGGCGCCCTGGGGCATCATCGTTAGGGGCAAACGGTTCTGCGGATGCAATCATTAAAAATGACTTACAATTATACAGTACATAAGGTCCATTCACCGACCTCGAAGATGACAGCGAGCTCAACCCCGGTTAATTAGCCAACCACGAGGTCAATCAGGACTCGATGATCCAGACCAGCCCACCTAACCGCTAGCCAACGCCAGCTCTCCACACTTGGAGGTGGGTATTCGCTAGATAACAGAAATTGTATAGCTGGTCATTGAATCTTGGTTCACAATAAACAAACCGCATAATCATGTTGTTTTTGAGTCAAAAATCTCAAAGGGTCAAAAGACAAGGTCGCATAAAATTATCACTTTCATCCCGATGGCAACGTTTGAAACAGGTTGCATCATTGGTCACTAAGCCATGGTTGGGGCCAAAAGGTCCAAGCTCAAGGTCACATAAAATCATAAATTTTCATCATAATTAAACTTGAAGAGGAACAGGATTCCCATATGGGTCACAGACAAGATTCCCCAAAGTCAAACATGGATTTAGCCTTTTGACATGTAAACGTTTTTCATGACAAAATTTCCACCCTAGCAATGAAAGGGCTATTCTATGAATCAATGATACCAATTCATAACTTTCAAATATCCAAATGAAACTTACGCAGCTTATTGACGTTGTGACTAATATGAGAATATGTGAGGATTACGTGAGAAAATTGTCAAACTCAGTCAAAAGGTTGAAGGCAAGGCCACTGAAAAAAATAAGAAATCTATTAGCAATTTAGACTGTCACCGAAAATTGGATATGCAAAATCAATCATGTAAAACATTCGGATGGATAAATTAGAAATTACAAATTGCTGGTTTCATGGCAACTAATGTTTTATACATCTTTGCAAGTAATTGCAATGCATGAACATCTTCCTGTTACCTCCGCACCAAAAGGTGGACAAGGTAATGTTTCACACCATGTTTGGCTTCTGGTCTCTCTGTGAGCAGGATATCAAAACATTAGGACGGATTGGATACAACATGGTGTTACACGTGAGTGTGTTAACAAGGCGAAATGATTCGATTTGATGAATGATCCAGAAATAATATTTTATTCTTCAAGTATTTTTTCAGCCCATTGAGTGATGGGGCTAAAAACGATATATAAGCAGATATTTTCAAAGGTACAATGGTTATGTCAACACTCGTGGATGATTGGGTATTGACAAGAACAACTGGATCAAGCAATTATAGTACGAGCAGATCGCGGCCTATCAGAGAGCGGCAAAACGAATGATTAGTCTGGCAGAGGTATCTATTCCAATTTGTCTATTACGTTGTCTGCCTGTAGCAGGGATATATCAAAACGTTATGAATGGATTGATGAAAACTTGTGGACGGTGGTGTATGACACAGGAAGAATTAGTTGAGTTTTGGAAATCCGGACTCAGAAACAGATTTCCAAGTGATTCCTTCACAATTGAGAGATCGAGCTCAAACTATATAAAGCACGATATAGGACGTTCTATGAAAAGTTTGGTGGATGCAATTTAGAAAAGAACAAGCCATTAAAAATTTCTGGTCTAAGGTCTGATGCAGACCGTGACGGACATAAAACGTTAATGGTTCAGAACCTGGCGGAGTATGCCTCTGCCGAGTGCCGTTTCTATAGTTCTTAGTTTGTGTCATTCCCCTGTGATTTTGCCCACTGTCAGTTCCACTTGCTGGTTCCACTAACCCTCAATTTATATAGAAAAAAGAGCGACAAAAGAACGGTGGCTTGCCCTTGACAAACATTCCGTTTTCAATGTAATTCAGAAAGCAGCAGTAGTTAATTGAGCTACTCTAGTGGAGTGTTGTCTGCTTTGTTTTATCATGCCTGTTTAACGCTAGTATGAATTGGGGACACAAAGAAAAATACAACAACTTCCCTAAAACACCAAAGACATAAAACAAAAACATAGATAAGATATTTCAACGAATCAATCCACCAAAAATAATCATAACAAGACTTACAATAAGTTCTTACCATATACAATAGATTGGAAGATCATAATTCCTTCTTTAAAAGCCACAATATTCCATGTTCTGGGGGTTGAGGGACAAGCTTGCCCAATCTCTTCATTAATGGCTCCAGGCCTGATTGTCACTGGTAAGGGCAGAAATTTGGGATGTCACGGTGCGGCACATAGCTCGGACACTGTGAGATCTTAACGTCCACCAATCAAAGGAGCAACAGGATGCTCGTTTAACGCCATTCATACCAGGAATTATTCGCTCGAGCGAAAGCGAGTTGATTCTGGTTTATTCTGAATTGAAACAAACCTGAAACCATGCCTAGCAAAAACGACTTTTTGGAAGCCACACACTTTTCCAGTGGCCAGCCACATATCCGCTGGTAGCACTTCTATGTTGAAAGTTTATTGTCAATTGGTTCAACGGCAGTTTTGGAGAAAACTAATAAAAACATGAGGGGCAAGTAAAAAAGGAGGTGCTTGGGCGGAACATTCACAACATGGCTCAAGAATTTGTCAGTCAGGTCAGGTATGGAGCATGGCCAGACACAGCGCGTTTCTCGCAATCACTTTCCAACTCGGCTAGCCCAGGGCTTCCTCTGGACCATCCCCCAGGCAAGATCAGGCCATCCCCAATCTCTGAGATGGTCGTCAAACGTGCTGCAACACGAGGCAGTCGGTCGGCCCAGTTGCCCCTCCACTCACGAACTCCTAGCTGAGAGAACATGCGATTACAGATCAGCGTCAGGAAAACGTAGCCACATGTCCATACAGCTGCAGCTGACGCTCACGGACTATGCAGGTCACAAATCTCATCCGAGTCTCTCTCAGCAACCGCATCGTTGGGACACAAAATCGCCAAGCGACAGCAAGGATTCTCCGAAGAGACCTGGTACCAAAGAAACTAAGGCTCCGTCTCATATCCTTGGTCAGGTCCAAGTCTCGCATCCATAGAGCAACACTGAAAGCACCAAGGACCTGAAGACTCGAGACTTTCGTCCTCCGCAAGGTACCGCAGCGCACACCCCATGATCCAGTGAATCCATGACTCCCAGGCCGACCCGACGCTATTGACCTCTGACTCACAGCCAGCAGAGACATGAATATCACTGCAACGTCGGTGAATCTCTCCATGACCTCAACATCCTCACCACAAATAGACACAAACAGACAGCAGCATCCAGATGTCATTGAAAGCCTGGATCTTAGGTTTTGACCCAGAACCCGTAACTCCGGCGGCTCGACTCCTCATTCAGTACCTCGAGGGCCCAAAAAGGATATCTAAAGTCTCCGAAAGATGATGCATCATCCTGCGAAATCAAGGTCCGGATCTTGACATTCCAAATGATGTACCGCAGCTTGATCTCTCCGACATCCTCCTCGAATCACCAGTCCATACAAGTGCTGAAAAGGTGGGGCCAGACAACACCCCTGTGAACTCCAGTAACAACTGGAAATAAGTCAGAAATGGTACCACCACATTTCAACAGCCTCTCAGTACCAGAGTAGAGTTCAGACATCAGATCGATCAGTTTTGGTGCACCCCACGAAGAACAAGAATCCTCCAAGGGCATCCCGATTCACTGAATCGAACGCTTTACAGAGATAACATAGGCTGCAAGCAGCCTCTGCCGAACTCTCATCTGCGTTCGGTGAGGACCCGAAGAGCAAGGATGCGGACAATCGTTGACTCTTTGGTGTAAAGCCTGACTGCTCTGGACGCTGGCGCTCAGCAGATGGTGGTGACCCAATCAAGAATTATCCGAGCAAAGACCTTGCCCGGCACTGAGAGCAGCGTCACCCTCATAGTTGTTGCAGTTTTGGCGATCACCTTCCTTTCCAGAGAGGGACAACAAGGCCCCTTCCATCAGTTGGGATGAGCCTGTGTTCCAGGCAGAGCACAGAACTGCATGCAACGACACGAGTGCAGCATTTCCACCAGCCTTGAGAGTTCAGCATGGATGCCACAGATCCTGGAGCTTTACCCGTTTCAACCGGTTCACGCAGCCGGTGTTTCCACGCGAAGGTGGACCAAGTTATTGGAGGGTCAGCAACAGGGAATATAAACACTTGATATCCAACTCAACAGCTGGTGGATCAGCTGGTACAACCGCTTAAAGTAACCGCCCAGCGGGCCTTCACTTCAGACTCCTCTGTCAAGAGCCTACACTCTCTGCTCTAACTGCAGTGCTCAAGGGATGGCTTGGATGAACGCAATGCGCAAATTCCCCTGTAAGCGGGACGAGAATCACCTGTCACAAGTGATGCTCTACCCCCTCACAGATTCCTCGCACATAGGCCTCCTTGTCCACCTTCGTGCACGTACAGTTTTATGCCTCAGTTCCTGAACAGCTCAGCTATGCCATTCATCCTGGCCTGCGACTCTGCTCAAGGGTATCCAGTGTCCCTTGAGAGACAAAATTCTTCTTTGCCCTATGGTGAGTCCAAGACATCCACCGGCAACATCAAGGACGGTGGTCTGAAGGCACTCCACAACTCCTCAGGACCCAAAGCACCAAGACCCCCAAAATGCCCTCAGCCTGTTCGCAAACCCTCAGCTACCTCTTATCATTGAGCTTGCCAACATCCAGCCTCGGCTGGGATGGTACCATTCTCCTGGATTTAAGGTGCTGCGTTAGAGTTGCTACAACAAGCCGGTGGTCAGTATTGGGAACTGAGCACTCGGTAGACCCTGCAGTTCTGGATCATCCTCCAGTGACCATCAACGAGGAATGGTCAATCTCCTTTGCCACACTGCCAGCGTTGGAATACCAAGTCCACGATGAGCTTGTAGGCGCTGAAACCATGAACCAGCAACCCTAAGTCCATGACTTCTTGCAAGTCAAGGAACTTAGTGCTATTCTGTTTCATAGTTCCTGACCCATTGGATCAACACATGTCTCATAACATCCCTATCAGTTCCATTCGATGCATTGAAATCCCCCCAAGACTAGAAGTGTATCTCGTCTGGGGCACTGATCAACCACAGACTCGAGCGTGCGTAGAATGCATCCTTCAGGTGAGATCACTCGCTCTCAGTCGGAGCATAGACAGAGACCAGGAAATGACACCTAAGGAGTGACGATCCTTAGTCTCACAATACGCTCGTTTACTGTTGTTACCTCAATTTTCATTGAGGTCAGCTTATTGGACACAGCCACAGCATCTCCTTGAGTATGGTAACCATCAGAGTGACCAGACCAATAGTAGGTGTAACCACCCATCATTATCCTGCCGCAATCCGGTCTCCGAACCTCAGAGAGTGCTGCAATACGATGTCCAAACGCTTGAGCTCAGATGATAACAGAGACAGGTGATCATCCTCTCTTAGTGATGGACATTCCAGGCACCCACCGAAGGGACCGCCTCAGGTTAACCCAGGAGACCACCGTCTGGTGGACGACACCTCAGCACCACTCCGACACACTCTCCTGCAATCTGACCCGGGAATGTTCCCCGTTGTTTCCTCCTATCATCAAATATTGGGGGTTCCGAAGGCTTTGCCCCAATCCATCATCCGGTGAGCTGCCCTGCGAATGGAAGCTGCACAGGAGGTACTCCCACGGAGTGGGTTTTCAGTTTTTTTTTTGCGTTTTTGTGTTTTGCGGAATGAAGGGTTTTACGGTGGCCGGAGTGCAAATCCTGCCACCATCCTCCTAATAAAAAGTAACCCAACTGCAGGAGGATATCCGAGACACAGTTGGGCACTAGATATGGATGGCGTTGGCTCACAAGGAGCTCCTCCCCTTTGACAGGTTTTGTTTTTAATCCTGCTGGGTGTCCATATCCAAACACCCTCCTCACCAAAACACCTGGTGGGGGAGACGGTTTAGTCGCCAACAACCCGAAGGATGTTGTGAATGCCTTTTAGTCTGTAAATGGCATTGTTCTTGAAGATGAGTTGTGATGATGGTGTGCGGTGCAATGCAAAACACTTCATTTGTGCAAACAGAAATTTGGATGCCTTTTAACACTGCATGATCTTCCAGAGAGAACGTATGCACAGGAAAACTCCCTCCAATATCAACGTCTCCTGCAGTAGATATGATCATTCGACCATATTTACTGGGAACACCAGTATCAGCTTCACAAACTCTAAGAAGGCAAGACAAAATGATTCTCAAAAGCAGCATTTCTTCCAATGGCTCTGTCATGGTGAGTTTTATATTCACAATGTTCTCTTTTGGGGATTGTGGGAGTATAACAGCACAGCGAAGAGATATTTTAGTTGGAAGCAACATAACAATCACATATCTCACAGGAGATTTTAATCAAATTAGGACAAAATTGCCACTTTATCTGAAGCATTTACAAATAAAAGTTAGAACAATCATTCTGTCAGCTTTTTATAATGGAGCGAAGTGGATAATTGCAGAAGTAAAAACTTAAGTGGACTGTTGAGATGAAAAGTTTAAACTAATTATTTGATATACTCATAATGTAAGAAATTGTCTTTCCTTGTATGTGGCAAACACCGCTGGAAGGGGAAAGACAGTGATGTTGCTTCTGTTCATTAAACTGGTTTGTATTCATAATGCAATTCAATAATCTTCTGCTTTTTCCATTGATATCGGAGTCATGTCAGTCTTTTGGGACTGCCACTGGTTACATGTAACCCAGTGCTACCTGCCGCATGGTCGGGTTTTATCCATCAAGGATAGAACAATGATCAAGTGTTAAGTGAAGCCATATCTATTCACTAAACGAAACATGATTTTCTGATTTTGTGGACCTGTCAGCACTCAAGCAAGCAATCCAACAAAATGGTTGATGATGAACGGTGGGCTTTGAGTGCAAGCAGCTTGGCGAGTGGAACGGCTGGCTTGGGAAGTGATAGCAAGCCTCTTGCTAATGCATAACACCTCCAGGTCTCCTGTGCTCTCATTGCAGGCATCTCCGTGGCCTGTTTTACAATTTATAAAATTTATTTGCAGACCCTCTTCTGGTTCAGTTACCTTTACCCTTTCAGCCATCTAACCCTCCCCAACAACTCCAGGATGTACATGCTCTTCCAGGAAGCCCTTGCTGGTGAAAATTATAATGTCCTGGCTTATTGCATACCTCAACTTTGTTTCTCACTTCTCCCACATGTGGAACCACGTTCTAGAGGCTGTGCTATTCCACACTCGTCTCAGTGCTTCAAACATGCAGTGCACTGACATCTCTTGTCATCAACCATCCTTTCCAACAGCCTTTACTACTTTTTTAACCTTACTAATTCACCCTCATAATGCAGGTTCAGTATTTCCTTTCCTCCACCTCCTCCATCTCCTCACCCAACTCTCTCTCTCTCTCTCTCTCTCTCTCTCTTCTATTTTCCCTTTTTCTGTTTGTGCGTTCCTTTGCTAATTGGGTCCATGAGTTGCCCCGGTGCCCGACTTTAAGTTCATACCCTCTGTCACCTTTCTTTTCTATGAGCCTCGGTCTATGTATAAAAAGATGACTTTTCTTTCGCCTTTTTCTCTGAGTCAATGAGTGGGATGACGTCGTCTGGCTAATTTTTCCTTGCCCAAGTTGGTCCTGAGTCTTCGATCGGCTGATCTGGCTGCTCAACTACGCATCCATGACCGATTGGAGTAGGTGGTGTAAACACAACTTCATGATGCCCTGCCTCATCCAAACTGGCCGTGGAGACGTGGTGTAAATAAGACTTGTTAAAAATTCCTTCATTTTTAATGAATCAAGTCTTCGTGTATCTTCCAACCCAGCCTAGTCCTCATGCACCATGTTATGTAAGCTTGTCATATAATCGTCACATTGCACCATCTCCATCCCACTGCACCAAAACAGAATGATAAACTTGTTTGCAGCTGAACCCCACTGTTGGCTCCCCCCTGCCCATTGATTGGACGTTGCGTTGGACGAGATTTTTGCAGTAGGTGTGATGGAAGGGTGAGTGTACTCTTGGAGTTGGTGTGATGGAAGGGTGAGTGTTATCGTGGAGTGGGTGTGATGGAAGGGTGAGTTCACTCATTGAGTGGGTGTAATGGAAGGGTGAGTGTACTTGTTGAGTGGGTGTGGTGGAAGGGTGAGTTTACTCATTGAGTGTGTGTGAAGGAAGGGGTGAGTGTACTTGTGGAGTGGGTGTGATGGAAGGGTGAATGTCCTCATTGAGTGGGTGTGATGGAAGGGTGAGTGTATTCGTGGAGTGGGTGAATGGGTTGGTGTTGTCGAGCGAGATATGGCATGGGTGTGATGGGCCGAGAGGTCTCCTGTGTCGAGGATTTATTTATTTTTTCCTCGCATTAATTTATTAATTGAGTTAATTGATATCTCCATCTACTGTTGATTTTATGAATCTGAGATAAGAACAATTTTCGCTTGATTTAATTAGTGAAGTATAGGCTGTCATTACTGACTTGGTGTTATACTATGATTTGTAATAACCCCTCCCACTGGGAGCGATGCTGTCATACTTGCACATATTTGGGGTCCATGTCCACCATCACCCCAAAACCCAGGACGATAAATTTTTCTCTCTTGGCGGAACCTCTTCCCCCACTTAAAACCTTCTAATGCAGACCCCGAGTGCAACCAGCAGTTTTAAACTCATTTTGTACAGCAGTTCTGGAGGTCCAATAAATGCACAGATGCTTCTCAAATTCTAGGATGACGATTATGATGATGATGATGATTATTATTATTAATATTGTCTCTTAGGCTCGGTCTGAGATAAAATTAATTAAATAAGTGCATCATTATGCGCCAGTTTACTCGTCACGCTGATTTATTGTCTATTTTCCATTTTCATGATCGCATCATGCTTGGTCGTGGGCAGTGGAAGTGGGGGAGTGCACCGGGGGAGTGGAGGAGTAGAGGGGAGGTGGGGAGGTGGGGAGGTAGGTGGTCAGACAGGCGCAGCGACGGACACACAAAGGTGCAGAGAGCGAGACGGAGAGGCTGGCATTTGGGCGCTCATCTTGAGAAGCACACACGCCACTCGAGGTGAGGAGTGCTGTCTGGGGTGGGCTCCACAGTCATCCTCGCGTTCCCAGGGTGACGTTTCCTTGCACCACACCAGAGAAATCGCTTGTTTCGTTTTATTCGAGGGCGTTGCGGGAGCTCGGAGGAGTCTATTCCATTCACTCTACCGGCCCGGATTCTTTACATCGCTTTTGTGGACCAGAGGCAAGATGACTCCGAGAGGATTTAAATATGTAAAGACACTCCGCGGAGGCTGCTCCACAATGTCGCACACTGTGCACCTCTCAGTGTCAGATGGACGTTTCCATCCCGACGCTCGTCTTTATAATAATACATCGTCCTTCAGAGTTTGACGTCACAGTACAGTGGCAGAGAACAGTTTAGACATTGGAAATGTAGCCACACGCCGCCCAAAACCAGTTGGCGTCAAACTGGCTGTGTCCTCTCCTGAATATGAAATGTCATCTTATCTCTGGAGCTGTAAAAGTATTTTCGGCTGTTAAGTTGGACAATATTTAAACATTAGTTTTAAATGAGGCATGATTTGGATTTGGGATATTGTCATATATACATATGTATGCATGTACGTATATATATATATATATATATAAAATGTCTTGACAAGACAGTGATTCTTTGCTGTTTCTGGTCTCGGACAACAGCTTGGGACCATCTTTGCGCACACCTTTCGCATTTCGAGATTTTCAGTGATGATGCTCCAGACAGTGTCCTTGTCGATGAAAAGTTCCTCAACAATCATCCGCACTGTGAGTCGATGATCAGCGTGCACCATCTGCTTCATACGCTCGATGTTGTCCGCCGTTCTGCTCATTGAAGGTCTTCTAGACCTGGATCATCTTCAACCTCCACCCATCCCTCTTTGAACCTCTTGTTGTGCCATTCAAATGCTGACTGTGATTCAAATGCTGACTTCAAATGCTGACGAAAGACTGTGAGGCAACCCGCCATTCACATGTATAACTGTAAGCAGAGCTAATAGTAATATATGAGTCACTTCTCTGTGCCAAGCAGATAGGATATCTGCAGGAAAGGAGAAAACTATGAAATGATGTTTAATCTACGTGACCATGGTGCATAGTTTGACAACAACAAACAATTTTCACATTGTAATACAGTCAGTTCTTGTTGTACACTGTTCCTTCCCAATTCCATATCGAGGAGATTCATGATGTCATCACCAGGCGCCTAAGGCATGAGTCACATTTGCTCTACGGCTAGGATACGGCGGCCGTGCCCCCCCCCCTGAATTGACAGAAACGTGCGGCGGCCGCAGAGTTTCTGAGGTGGCCTCAGGGTGGCCCTACACCATATGGCTATCTTTTACAGGTCGTAGGGGTCTCCGTGGAATTAAAGCGCGGAGTTATAACTTTTTTCATTTCTAGGTTGGCCGTAGCAATTCGACAAGCCGTAGCCATGACGTAGATGTTTCCACGTCGACCGTACGTAGGGCGTACGGTGGGCTTTGAATGTCACCTCTTGTGCCATTCAAAAGTAGACTTGCTGCAGCATTGCGAAGCATTCGGAAGGTGTTTTGCCAACTTGGCAAGAAACTTCAGATTGGCTCTCTGCTCACGACTCACAGTACGACGACTCAGACTAGACAACGTGTAAAGCACGACCTGTAAAAAAAGTCACACAATTAGCGCAGTCAACCATCACCAATCATTATATATATATATATTATATATATATATATATATATTATATATTATATTATTTATTTATTCTTCTTCTTCGGCTGCTCCCGTTAGGGTCGCCACAGCGGATCATCCGTTATGATCCGCATAATGGTTGGCCACAGGTTTTATGCCAGATGCCCTTCCTGACGCAACCCTGGTCGCCTCTTACGACACAGGGATAATATATACATATATACGGTGTGTGTGTGTGTGTGTGTGTGTGTTTCTTAACAGTAGAAAATAGAACAGATATTGTCGAAGCTTTTTGTCTTGCAGCTCGTCAGGACACATGCAAGAAAACCGGAAGTGCATACACAAAATGAAACAATTTATTTGTTCAGACCATTGGAGATTGCTTCTTTAGACTGTTACTGACACGAACAAACACATCATGGCCTTGAGGCTCCAAGGGACCCCGTGACCTCGCATTTGTTTTGGATTCAGGTCAGAACAGATGCAGTGTTTACACATACTTTTTTTGTTTGCAAAGAACAGGAGCTCTTGTGTGCATAAGTGTGGCTTCAAGAACACGTAAATGTGCTTCAGTACAAATGGAAAAGAAAACCGTTCGGCATGATAGTCCTGGGCACAATCCGGATTGTTATATATTACATATACAAGCCGGTAGGCGACATGGGTGTCGCTATATAATTGCATACTAGTCATACAGTTTTTGACGGATCGGGCTGAAAATTTTTGATAAAGAGGGTGATTATAGTGCGCATAAAAGCGCGGAAGCCGATTTTTGATTTTCGAAAAAAAAAATAAATATTTTTCGGATTTTTCCAAAAATTTCAAAGTCCGTTGCTAGGCAACGGTGGCGTCCATAGCAACGGTGCTCAAAAGCATACAACTAGATCCTGGTATGAATCTACCAGTTAAGTTTCATCAAAATCGGTTGACTCCTCTGGCCTCCAGAGCTGTTCAATACATACATACAGACGGAAAACCTGAGAATAACGGTAGTCTCGCGACCACCCCAATAGTATATATATTATATATATATATATATATATATATTATTATATATAATATA
>CM068953.1:147606136-147626087 GCA_035128595.1 Eptatretus atami
AACTGTATGACTAGTATGCAATTATATAGCGACCACCCATGTCGCCTACCGGCTTGTATATGTATATATAACAATCCGGATTGTGCCCAGGACTATCATGCCGAACGGTTTCTTTTCCATTTGTACTGAAGCACATTTACGTGTTCTTGAAGCCACACTTATGCACACAAGAGCTCCTGTTCTTTGCAAACAAAAAAAGTATGTGTAAACACTGCATCTGTTCTGACCTGAATCCAAAACAAATGCGAGGTCACGGGGTCCCTTGGAGCCTCAAGGCCATGATGTGTTTGTTCGTGTCAGTAACAGTCTAAAGAAGCAATCTCCAATGGTCTGAACAAATAAATTGTTTCATTTTGTGTATGCACTTCCGGTTTTCTTGCATGTGTCCTGACGAGCTGCAAGACAAAAAGCTTCGACAATATCTGTTCTATTTTCTACTGTTAAGAAACACACACACACACACACAGTATATATGTATATATTATCCCTGTGTCGTAAGAGGCGACCAGGGTTGCGTCAGGAAGGGCATCGGCATAAAACCTGTGCAAACCATTATGCGGATCATAACGGATGATCGCTGTGGCGACCCTAACGGGAGCAGCGCGAAAGAAGAAGAAAATATATATATATATATATATATATATATATATATATATATATATAATATATGATTGGTGATGGTTGACTGCGCTAATTGTGTGACTTTTTTTACAGGTCGTGCTTTACACGTTGTCTAGTCTGAGTCGTCGTACTGTGAGTCGTGAGCAGAGAGCCAATCTGAAGTTTCTTGCCAAGCTTGGCAAAACACCTTCCGAATGCTTCGCAATGCTGCAGCAAGTCTACTTTTGAATGGCACAAGAGGTGACATTCAAAGCCCACCGTACGCCCTACGTACGGTCGACGTGGAACACATCTACGTCATGGCTACGGCTTGTCGAATTGCTACGGCCAACCTAGAAATGAAAAAAGTTATAACTCCGCGCTTTAATTCCACGGAGACCCCTACACCTGTAAAAGATAGCCATATGGTGTAGGGCCACCCTGAGGCCACCTCAGAAACTCTGCGGCCGCCGCACGTTTCTGTCAATTCAGGGGGGGGGGGGCACGGCCGCCGTATCCTAGCCGTAGAGCAAATGTGACTCATGCCTTAGGCGCCTGGTGATGACATCATGAATCTCCTCGATATGGAATTGGGAAGGAACAGTGTACAACAAGAACTGACTGTATTACAATGTGAAAATTGTTTGTTGTTGTCAAACTATGCACCATGGTCACGTAGATTAAACATCATTTCATAGTTTTCTCCTTTTCTGCAGATATCCTATCTGCTTGGCACAGAGAAGTGACTCATATATTACTATTAGCTCTGCTTACAGTTATACATGTGAATGGCGGGTTGCCTCACAGTCTTTCGTCAGCATTTGAAGTCAGCATTTGAATCACAGTCAGCATTTGAATGGCACAACAAGAGGTTCAAAGAGGGATGGGTGGAGGTTGAAGATGATCCATGGTCTAGAAGACCTTCAATGAGCAGAACGGCGGACAACATCGAGCGTATGAAGCAGATGGTGCACGCTGATCATCGACTCACAGTGCGGATGATTGTTGAGGAACTTTTCATCGACAAGGACACTGTCTGGAGCATCATCACTGAAAATCTCGAAATGCGAAAGGTGTGCGCAAAGATGGTCCCCAAGCTGTTGTCCGAGGACCAGAAACAGCAAAGAATCACTGTCTGTCAAGACATTATCGAGCACCTCGAGGACGATCCAGACCTACTCGGGAGAGTCATTACTGGAGATGAATCGTGGATATTCGAATATGATCCCGAGACCAAACGGCAGAGTCGTCAGTGGAAAAGTCCGGCATCACCAAGACCAAAGAAAGCAAGGATGTTGAAGTCGGAGGTCAATGTGACACTCATCACATTTTTTGACATCAAGGGCATCGTCCACTTCGAGTTTCTACCACAGGGTCAAACAGTGAATCAATACGTGTACAAGGAGATCCTCCGGCACCTCATGAGATCAGTCCGGGACAAGAGGAGGGATCTGTGGGAGAACAACGCCTGGGTGCTCCACCATGACAACGCCCCTGCTCACAGTGCCCTGAGCATCCGACAGTTTCTGGTGGAGAGGAACGTACCAACTCTGGAGCAACCCCCGTATTCGCCAGACCTGGCCCCTTGTGATTTTTTCCTATTTCCCATGCTCAATGGGGTGATCAAGGGGACCCGATTTCCTCATGTGGAGGCCATCCAAAGGGCTGTGACGACAGAGCTCTGGAGGATTCCAGAAGAAGCCTTCCGGGGGTGCATCGAAGCATGGAAGAAGAGGATGGACAAGTGTGTGAAACTGGGTGGAAACTATTTTGAAGGGGACAAGCTGTGATTTCAATATATTTTTTTGAATAAAATTCCTGTGAAGTCAGTCCCGCTACTTTTTTAGACGAACCTCATGGACAAGAGTGATGTTTGCTGCCTTCCATGCAGAGGGGATTTTAGTCAAAGAAGGACAGACTGAATAGGGCAGATGGAGGCAAAGCAAGAATGGCAAATCAGGATTTGAGAACATGGGAACTAATGCCACCTCGACCCATCATCAAAACATGGTCAACGCTCGACAGAACTTACTGTACCTTTTCGGGTGAAAGGACACAAATAGTGGTTACGAGAGGGAAGATGAGAACAGAACGGGATGGGTTTGGTGCATTATATTTGGAGACAAAGTCAGAGCTTAGTCATTGCCTTATCTGCGGCAGAGTCTGCATTACCGCTGTTTGAGGTGAGTGATGGGATAGAGGGGTTGCATACACCAGAGATGGATTTTACAAACCACCCCCCCCCCCCCCCTTTGACTTGTGTCAGGAGACTGGCTTGAGAGATCATCCTTGAGATTTGTAAGATGGTTTTGCTGGAATGCTTCAGTATGGACACACACTTGTTGCGAGCTTTACGGAATGAATGAAAGTTACGCTCAATCGCATTCGATTTCCAAGCTAAGAAAGCAAACTGCTTATCTGCACTGCTCCCTCCCCACATAATTAAATAACTGGTAAAACATTATTGAACTATTTATTACTTTCTTTGAATGTTTTAATCGCATGATATTTGTCACCTGCTATCAACACAATATGATATCTCCTGATAACCGTTTTCTTATTTTCCCAATAACTCAATAATTGACAGAATTGACTTTTAACAACGACGACGACGAGCTTCGGAAGTGAGGCTGCCAGATCGTGCATATTTTTTCTGTCATTTTTGTTCGCAACCTTTTCAGTATATCATTTGACTGGTTGTCAGCAATCACCAACCAAGGTAGAACATCATAATTGATATTTCTCATATAAAACAAGTAATTAACTGACCCTGGCTGTATCCCACTTAATGCCTTGCGGTAAACATCACGTGTAGTAATTAGGTCAAGAGATTATTGTCGAATGTTGTCTTTTAACTTTTACAACTGAAATGCTGATAGGACAAACCGTTTTCCATCACTGTCTGAAGGACGGTGTGCTCCGATACACAGCACGTCCTCATGCCCTCAGTGTTGAGCTCATTGTCCAGGTATTATGTTTGCAAGATGCACCATGAACACCGCATCATTAATTATAAGCATCTTCTTCTCAAACAACCAAACAGGTACTGTTAGGGAATGTGCTGCTGTCTCCAGAAGGTAAGGCTTTCCATGGAGCAGACAGTAAGGCCTGGAAACCTAGCCTGAACCATTTCACAAATGGCTGTGTCATCGGAGCATTGGAGTTCGTAAAAGGGATGAACCCCACAACCTGAAATGAATTTTGCTCTCGGATACGACTGCAGGATGCACTCTCATTGCAACCATTTTTTTGTTACAAGTGACCAAGTTCCCTTTGAACATTTGATTTTTGGCACCTTGAGGAGCAATTCATTGGTGTAAACAAAATGCAGTGAAGATACAAAAGTTAGTTATAATAATAAATTAATTACTATTATTGCATATGACTCAAAACAATAGTTTGTTTGATGGAAAAACAAAGGAAACCTCACAACGAACTTTAAGCTGTGTGTGATTTGCTATTTTTTTCAGGCAGCTCAGAAGCATTTTGCCAGTTTGATTAACCACGGGCACCAATGCATCTCCATGACGTGTGTCGTTACAGCTGAAGAAGCTTTGGGTAACCATACCAATCAAGCAAACACAGTGAGCTATCGTGATGTGGGAGGGTAATCGCTTTGTCCTGTGGATTTCCATCTTCTTGTCATGGATTTGCATCTCATTCCAGAACGAAAATGGAACGAAGGTGCGACAATCCGAGTGAAGCATCAATTGCTGATGTGCGATCTTGTGAAGTCTCACATTGCAGTTACCTGTTCCGTTTGACTTTGCAGTGTTTGTGAGTCCATTATGGGTGTGTCTATGCTTGGGGAATGGATCTCTGCATGCGGGATGAAGTTACTTTTGCTTGTCGCGCTGGTTATACGCACGCAAGGGAGTGACTGCCGGACCAAGCGAGTCGTACTCTCCGCTCCAAGTGGAAACATTACAGACGGCAAAGGAAACTACTCCGCCAATGGTGGCTGTGAATGGTTAATTAGAGGTTTGTTTTATTCCATTTATTCAATTAAAACTAGATCACATTTATTTGACTTTGTTTCAGAACCCATTGCTAATTTGTGTCACTTTCTTTGGAATCTCCTTTGTCAGCACCCAGCAATGAGTACATTATACTGAAGTTCACTGCCATGGAGACGGAGTGTTCCTATGACTTTTTGTTTGTGTATGATGGAGAATCCTACAACAGCCCTCTGATAGCGAGTTTAAGTGGAAACACCTTCCCAGATATGCTCGTCGCAAGGTCAGGGAAGGTAAGTTAAGAGTACAATTGATGGAATTCTGTACTTCTATTATGTTGTTTGTCTTATTCTTGTCACGTTTTAGTGGATATGTCGGGCTGAGAGGATGGGCTCGAGGTACGTACACTCAACTCTAAGCTGTCTAACTTGGGTTTTAATCGCGAACAAGCTATAAACTGCCATCCCGGTGTTTCACAGGCAAGGTGATTCATCAATGTGTTTGTGCTCTCCCTCAGATCAACATTAAACTGGGTGTCTCATATGCCGACATTAGTTGGTGGACGTTAAAGATCCCACTTCACGAAAAATAGGCGAGCTATCTCAGGCACGATGAACAAATTCCAAATTCCTGCCCTAACCTACAGGGGGCATTGCATCAGCAGTACAGCTGCAAACTCTAGCCAATGATGCAGCCTTGTGCTGTAAACGAAAGAAGAAGTGGATGTGGAAGATTACTTCGTGATGTGTATGTTTGTGGCTGGTGACCATGACTGTAAATATTCTGAAAAACATTGCCACATGAAATACAGTGTTTGTGAATACATTTTGAATGTGTTTATGCTCGAAGAGGACACAAAAAAAAATATACAAAGATAGTGGTATGTTCATGCTCCCAACCACACTCTCCTCCCTCCTTTGATTTTGGTTCCCTCTCCCATGTATCTGATATCTAATATCTAGATGGCCTTTTAGTAATCATTGAAACTATATTTGCAATCATTGAACTTCTTACCTACCATGTCTGCCCACCTTCCCCACCCCACCAACCCCCATAGATGCTCATGCACCTGTTCAGTGATGCAAACTACAACCTTGCGGGATTTTCTGCCTCGTACTTTCTGAGCCACTGTGACAGGAACTGCTCAGACCGGGGTCAGTGCTTATCGAATGGCCGTTGTCTTTGCCCTCCAGGCTGGTCGGGTGATGTCTGCGAAGCAGCCAGCTGTATCTTACCCACCCACTATATTCCCTGCTCAGGTCATGGAAAATGCTTGGTAGGTTAGCATAGAGCTTGGTGTAAGTTGTTGCTGCATTTCTTTTGTCTCTCAAGTGCTTCGTTTTACACAAAAAGTAAGCATTCTGATGGCTATTTGATGACAATATGGCTTTGATGCTTCCTTGGTTTGTTGCAGCACACAGGGCTGTGTGAATGTGAGGGAGGGGAGCACATTGGGAGCGACTGCAGCCTCGGCCTGCACGGGTATTCCGGTGTTAATCAGTGGCACCTCATTTCTCGTTCCCATCTGAGTTTCCCTGCTCGACTGGGAGCTGCTGCTGTTTTCCTCAAAGCCACAAACTCTCTGTATGTTTTTGGAGGTACTACCATGGTTTTCCCTCTACTTTGAATCTTTCCCGCCAGCAGCTTTTCCACAGTCCATGTTAAAATGAACCATTTATCTGTAAATATCGTGACTTGATAAACATTGTTAATTCTATTTATTACTATGCATCTCAGCCTCACATACTTTTGCATTGACTTTGGGATCGGGCACATCCTGGGATGTTGTCACAAAATTGAATATTTTACAGAGTCAGGGTTCTCATTAAGTCTTTTATTTGACTGTCAAATTAAATACTGCTCTCCCCTCTGGGCTGGATCCTCACATCTTGCTCAACTTGATACCATGGAAACCAAGGCCTTCAATATTATTTGAATCTCCTGCAAAGAAGCTGAGCTTTATGCACTTATCAATTCGCCATCGCAGACAGATCGGTCAGTCGGCGGCCTCTCTGCAATCTGTCTTCTATCACCTCCCTTCTGGTCATGCACCCTCTGCTCTTTCCATGCTTTGTCCCCCACCCAGGTTTCTGCAGGGTGCATGCGGTCTGCCATCAACCTCCATCAGGTGAAACTCCTTAAATCCAGAATTACTAATCACTTCTTCTCATTTGTTCCTCTTTTTCATTTTCATTTCACCATGCAGAGAACTGTCTGTGAAAGAATAGCAAGCAATTTAGAAGCTGAAAGAACAGAAGAATTAAATTGGAACCATAGCATGAAAATTGGGAACAGCAAATACAACAATTTGGAATATCTTGAAAAAGAAAGAAACCACCAGTGTACTTAGCAAGAGACAACGGTCAGGTCGGCCAAGGAAAACAACTGCAGGTGATGACAGAAAAATCATCAGAGCTGTGAAGAAAAACCCTAAAACAACCGTCAGTGACATCACCAACAACCTCCAGAGTGCAGGGGTGAACGTATCACAATCTACTCTTCACAGAAGACTTCAACATCAGAATTACAAAGGCTACAATGGAAGAAGCAAACCTCTCATCAGCACCAGTAAATAGAAAGGCCAGATTAGAATTTGCCAAGAACTACATAGGTGAGCCAATAGAGTTCTGGAACAAAGTTTTATGGAAAGATAGACCAAGATATACCTTTACCATGGTGAAAGTGTGGAGAGAGGAAGGAACTATATATGATTCAAAGCATACTCCCTCATCTGTGAACCATGGTGAAGGTAGTATCATGGCTTGGGCTTGCATGGCTGCCTCTGAAACTGGCTCACTCATCTTTATTGATGATCTAACACATGATGGCAGCAGCAGAATGAATTCAGAAGTGTACAGAAGCATTTTGTCTGCTTATGTACGTGAAAATGCCTCCAAACTAGCTCATTAGGCAGCACTTCACCATGCAGAAAGCCAATGACCGAAAACACACTACCAACGCAACCAAGGAGTTCAGTCAGGGGAAAAGTGGAAGGTTTTAGACTGGCCAAGTCAATCTCCTGATTTAAATCCAATGCAGCATGCATTTCACTTCTGGAGAGAAGACTAAAGTCAGAAACCCTAAAACAAACACAATGGAAAATGGCCCAGTAAAGGCTTCGCAAAGCATCTCAAAGGATGATACCAAGAGTGGTGGTTCCCATTGTGTGCTGCTTTTTTTTTGGCTGCTGGTTGCATCATTGGTTAGGGTCGCAGCTATGCTGCTGATGCAGTGCCCTATTACCAGTATACTGGTGCTCATTTTGCTGACCTCGGAAGGATGGCGGGCTGAGTCAACCCCCCTGGTGTTAATTCAGTGTCCAACGGAACTCAAACTCAAGACCCGAGGATCCCAAGAGAGTGGCGGTGATGTCATTGGGTCACAGGCTCGATGCAAGTAGTTGCAATCCAAGGGATATGCAACCAAATACTAACTATTATTATACACCGCTCCTTCCCAATTCCATATACAGCTGTTGCATGATGTCATTGCCAGGTGCCGAAGGGAGTACTCAGTTTTTACTCTGTTTGTTTTCTTTCCTGCTTATCCGGGCGATATCTCGGACATCCTTTGAGCTCGGAAGCTGAAATTTGAGGACAAGTGTAAAGATATGCTTTGGCAAAAACGTCTTTTTTTTTTGATTAATCAATTAATTGAAAAATTACTTAATTATTATCTAAAACGTGGTTCTAAAGGGCAATTTTAATGGGTTCTAAAATGTAATTCTAATGGGTTTCGGCTCGTTTCTAGGCTTTGCCTATTTATACATAGAAAATGCCAAACTGAACCGCTTCTTTTGGACACAGGCGCAATTTATTTTGTTCTATTTTCTGTTTTTTTTTAGCCCATGTGGCAGATGGGTGGGAGGGGGATGGTGGGGGATTTGCCTGGAATGCTACCTCAGATCTCTGCCAGTGCATCAAAAGCATATTATATAAAACAAAACAATTCGACGTGTATATGTGTATGCATATATGCATGTATTCATGTGTGTGTATGTGATTACGTCTGAAAATCATGGAAAAGTAAACCACTGTTGGACCAATCTCCACCAAACTTTGCATACATGCTGGGTGGTGGTGTATCCAGACCTTGGCATAGAAGGGGAGTTGGGGGTGAGAAATCCTACCAAATTATACATCTCACGAATAAGCACTGACAAAAAATATGAGTACCCACTTATACCATAAAATGGTAGAAAAATTGATTGGGGAATAATTAGACTGCAGTGTTATCCACCGGATGAGGAACATGCCTTCCATGGCCTCAGCGACACTGTGTACTAACCCTCTTCCTCACGGGTGTAGGTTTGTCATTGCCATTGGCTAATACTAGCTCATCCGCCTTACATCATGGGTTCCACTACCCCTCTCAGCGACTTGAATTGCCACAAACCGGTCCAAACCAGATGGGTGTTTTTAGGAGACACCATATCTCCTTTCTGGATGGCATTGGCTCCCAAAGGGAGCTCATCCATCCTTTGTCAAGTGTTGTTTTTACCCTAGCAGGGTGTTGGTCACCCTCCCCACTAGCAATGTCAGTGAGGGGTGCGGTTTAGTTGCCAACCACTCAACCATGTGGCAGGTAGCACTGTTTTACATATTACCAGTGGCAATTCCAAAAGACTGACCTAACTTACGACACAACACCACTGAATGCAATACCATTGAAAGTGTTCTTATGACACACTATTTAATTACCTCCGCCACCGAAGGTGAAGGAGGTTATGCTTTCACCCCTTTTGTTACTGTTTGTTACTTGCCAAATTGAATATTTTTCAAATATATTGGTGAGTCGATTTTGTATTCTGTTTTTTTGTCTGTCTGTTTATTGCTTACAGGACACAATTTTAAACTGATCTTCACGAAACTTCACCACATGGTAGAACTTGCCATGAGGATGAAACCTATTGTTCTTGAGGTCAAAAGGTCAACATAGGCCCAAGGTCAACAACTAAGGTGGTATTTAAAATCCTCAATTTTCATCCGATTGACTTGAAATTTGAAAAGGATTTATATTTCAGGTCACTGAATTCAACAAGCGAATTATTTTTGAGATTATCTTGGACCAAAAGGTCAACATCGGCCCAAGGTCAACAACTAGAGTGGTATTTCTAAAATGCTCAAATTTCATCCGATTGACTTGAAATTTGAAGAGGATTTATATTTGAGGTCTTTGAATTCAACCACCATTTCGGAGGTCCACATATGCCAAGGTTCAACATAAGCTGTATTTATAAAATTGTCAATTTTCATCCAATTGACTTGAAATTTGAAGAGGAGTTGCATATTTGGTCATTTAATTCAAGCACCAATTATTTTTGAGGTCAAATTTGTTTTATGGATTTTGCAAGTGTCGTGCTCTTCACGACGTCGTCTTCTTATAATTCTGTTAGTTTGTCTGTTTGTCTTTCTATCGCCTACAGGTCACAATTTAAAACTGATCTTCACGAAACTTCACCACATGATAGAGTTTGTCATTAGGAAGAAGCCCATTGTTTTTGACATCAAAAGGTCAACATAGGCCAAAGGTCAACAACTAAGGTGGTATTTCTAAAATCCTCAATTTTCATACGATAGGATTTATATTTCAGGTCACTCAATTCAACAAGCCATTATTTTTGAGATCATGGACCAAAGGTCAACAACTAAAGTGGTGTTTCTGAAATCCTCAATTTTCACCTGATCAACTTGAAATTTGAAGAGGATTTGCAAATCAGGTCACTGAATTCAATTAGCCAATTATTTTTGTGGTCAACATCGGCAGAAATTTCAAAAATTGTCAATTTTCATCCAATTGACATGAAATTTTAACAGGACTTTCATTTCAGGTTACTGAATTCAAGCACAAATTATTTTTGAGGTCCACCGGCTAAAAGGTTAACATAGGCCGAATTTATAAAATTGTCAATTTTCTTCTGATTCGCTTGAAATTTGAAGAGGAGTTGCATATTTGGTCATTTAATTCAACCACCAATTATTTTTGAGGTCAAATTTGTTTTATGGATTTTGTAAGTATCTAGCTCTGCACGATGTCTTCTTCTTGTTTGTCTGTCTGTCTGTTTGTCTGTCTGTGTGCAAGATACCTGAAAAAGTTGTGGATGGAACCAGATGAAATTTGGTGAGCAGGTTGTGTGTGTGACAAGGATGAACTGATTAGATTTTGTTGAAGATCCGGATCCGGATCCGGATCTGAATACGAGAATTTTTTAAGTGATTCTTCGCCATTGTGAGATGTGGCTAAACTCAAATATAGCACGATATCTCAAAAAGTTGTGGACATATTTGGATGAAACTTGGTGGACAGGTTGGGTGTGTGACTTCAACAAATGGATTCAATTTTGGTGAAGATCCGAATCTGGATTTGGATATGAGAATTATTTAATTTTTAAATTGATTCTTCACCATTGAGAGATAGGGCCAAAAATGATTATATAGCATGATATTTCAAAAATGTATTGGGCCTGATATGTTCTCATGGATCAAGCATTACATGGCAGAGGTTTGCACTCTACCGAATGCATTTCTTGTGACATTATGTTTGTATTTTAAAACACAGACAGATATTCTAAATATAATTTTGTGGTATTTTGTGGCTTGCCTATTTCCTTTCCATCTGAAGAGAAGTCATCTTGATAAATATTTCTGTTTTATTGAACATTCACAGGATTTACACTGAATGAGGTGCTTGGGGATCTCGTGAAGTTTAACTTCACCAGCAACCAGTGGGAAAATCACACACCACCAATCTCACCTGTGAGGCAATCTACTCTCTACAATGATGCCTATTTTTACACCACATATGTCCATGTAATATCCATTAGTTATATTGTCTAACAATCCACACTGAATGTATCTTTGGTTTGTTTGATAGGAAGCGCGGTACCAGCACAGCCTGTCAGCATACCTTGAGGGCTTTGTGCTGTTTGGAGGGACCCGGGCAGATGGTGTCTTGCTGAGTGACTTGTGGCTTTATAGCCTCGAGTCTGGAAATTGGTCTCAGCTGTGGGCAGGTTCCCAAGATTCACCGCCACGCCTGGCAAGCCATGCTGCTGCTGTTGTGAATGATTCGATTTATATTTTCGGAGGTTTGTCATATGATTTGTTTGGTGTTCTTTATTTGTGAAGTATGCGGTAAAATTCATGGACACTGCTTATATTTCACTGAAGGGGAGAAATATAGTGTGTTGAAGTTTCAAATACTCTAAATTAGCATTTCCATTCATTTATAAGTTTGCTTAAAGTGAAACTAAAGGCCCTGTCACACCTTGACGATTTAGCCAGCGTATGCCTGACGTATGCAAAATTTGGCTAAAACGCTGGCACACGTCGAATACTTATGGGTAAGTTTGTATACGTTAAGAGCACGCTGGCATACGTCGTAGTACGCTGGCTTTTTTTCGTAATACGCTGGCATACGTCTTTGTACGCTGGCATACGTCGTAGTACGCCGAGGTGTTAGACAAATTTTCTATGCTTGAAATTTTTCGACGTATGCCAGCGTATGACTCACACGTTCCGCATACGCTGGCCATAAGTTGTAGGCACGTTATGCGATCATTGACACACGTCGACACACGTTACTTGTAAGTTACTCATAAGTCGAAACACGTCAAGGTAATGGTTAGCGTACCCGAAACTTATTTCTAACCTATGAGTAACGTGTTGTAGGCAGGTTACGCGATCGTTGACAAACGTCGACACACGTTACTTGTAAGTTACTATCATAAGTCGAAACACGTTGAGGTAATGGTTAGCGTCAGTGTTCCAGACTCCCTGTTTTTTTGGTTTTTATCTTGCAAAACGAAGTTTTTGCAAGATATGTTGGTCAGTCTGTATGTTTTATTTTTTTTTTTTTTATTTTTTGTTTGTTTGTTTGTTTGTCTGTAATCACGAAAAAAAAATTCTGCAGACCACAGTTTTCATTGGAAATTTTTGTAACTTCGCATATCAGAGGCCTATGGAGGTCCCTTTCAGGCCATAAAATTTTGAAGGTCAAGGTCAAAGGTCAAGGTCACTTTTTCGCAAATCAGTGTAATCGACAAAACCCTCATTTTTTGAGTAATTTTGATCGGATCGTCTTCAAACTTCATGGAATATAGTTCATGGTCTGGCGCTCAGCTGATTAATTTTTGGTGGCGATTGGCCTTGACCTTCATGTGGTTTTTTTTGTTGTTGTTTTTTTTTTTTTAAATCTGTAATCACGTATAAATCACTCTGCAGAGCACAGTTTTCATTGGAAATTTTTGTAACTTCGCACATCAGAGGCCTATAGAGGTCCTTTCAGCGCATAAAATTTTGAAGGTCAAGGTCAAAGGTCAAGGTCACTTTGTCGCAAATCAGGGGAGTCACGAAACCCTTATTTTTTGAGTAATTTTGATCGGATCGTCTTCAAACTTCATGGGAATATAGTTCAGGTCTGGCATTCAGCTGATTAATTTTTGGTGGCGATTGGCCTTGACCTTCATGGTTAACGCCTAAGGTCAAACATTTGACCCAAGGTCAAATTTTCAAGTTTTAGAAACCATATCGTGTAGTACCTCAATTGAACACCTCGATGAGTGCTTTCTAGATATATCAAGCTTGAGACATTATGACGTGATTTGGTGACGTTATGAGGCAAACGCATATTTTTTTCATGGTTACTCTGTAGAACGATTCTCATCGGAATCTCTCGTAGGCAGATATTCCTCAAGGAGTCGCTCCTGGTGGATAGCAGCTCTGTTCACCTCAGTGGACCTTAAAGAAGTCACACGTGGTCACCTTTTGGCAAGATACGGATCACCCTACGGGTGACATTGGTTTATTTTTCCTTCGGTATGACGGTGATGTTGACACTTCGATTTCTAGTGCGGTTATAATATAATATAATTAATAGGCTGCCGCTCAACGATTTAAATCATAACCGCACTAGAAATCGAAGTGTCAACATCACGTCATACCGAAGGAAAAAAAAAAAAAAAACAGGGAGTCTGGAACACTGACGCTAACCATTACCTCGATGTGGTTCGACTTATGAGTAACGTACAAGTAACGTGTTCGACGTGTGTCAACGATCGCGTAGCGTGCCTATAACTTATATGCCAGCGTATGCGGAACGTGTGTCATACGTCGAGTACGTCGAGAAATTTTCAACATGCTGAAAATTTCTCGACGTACTCGGCTATAACGACGTATGCCAGAAAACTACGACGTATGCCAGCGTGCTCTTAACGTATACAAAACTTACCCATAACGTATTCGACGTGTGCCAGCTTGGTTCGGCAAATTTTTCTTACGTCGGCATACGCTGGCTAAAACGTCAAGGTGTGACAGCGGCTTCACACTTCGATGTCTAGTGCGGTTATGATTTGAATCGTCGAGCCGCAGCCTATGAATATCCTATTCCAGTGATCGTCGGCGATACGCTGCCGCGCGCTATGCATAAGTTAGACTATCGTTGGGCATAGGTTGTGAACGCCGACAACACACTCAGCATTCGTTGGTATAAGTTATCTATATGTGATTAAAACGTTCTGTGTACGTTACTAATACGTTATGCATACGTCCAACACGTTATTATATGCCCAAAACTTAAACAAAACATCAGTAGTTCAGCGTACGCCAGCGTTTTACATACATTTTGAGACCTTGCCATATACGCTGGCTAAAACGTCAAGGTGTGACAGCCCCTTAAGGAAGTTTTCTTTCTCAATGTATTCAAACAATTATAATAAGAATTTGAAAGAGGAGTGTCACAGAAAATGATGTACAATAAGTAAAGTGCAAAAATAACCTTTGTCAGACAAGATGTCAGACAATTCTGAGCTTTCCATTTTCCTTCACTCCTTTTCTCCATTTTATCATCCACTTGTGCACTTTTGACATACATACTCTGAATATGTCTATCCAATATTTCTCATCCTTTCCGATCTTCAGAGTGGTTTCTCATCTGTATTCCATGCCATTGAGTTACACTCACTACAATATGATCTATTACTCTCACTGAATTTGTTTGTCTGTCTGTTTACTTCACACTGCTTTGGTTATACTTGAACCTTCCATTTCCTGTCATTTAACTCTTCCCTTGATGCGATTTTTAATGAACGTAAATAATTAAACAACCTCAAAACAAAACTCACTTTTAAATCTCTGCATGAAAAAATATGATCTTTGTATACTAAAATGAGAATTTTAGAAATTCTCAAAAATAAGAATTATTGTATATGCCTCTGATCAAGCATTATCTAATATATAAACTAGAAGGGCACTCTTCAACGTCACGATGTCGCCAGATATGCCTCCGCCCATATTATTACATCATTATATTATATACTTGTACTAAATTTAATTTAAATCCCTGACCCAAGATTCAAAATATTAAATAATTCTGGCTGCTAGACCATGCATCCGATCGGGTTGAAATTTGAAACATATATTCCCAATGACCACTGGATCATAACTGTGATGGTTCATGTCGATTGATGAAGTGGTTTAAGAGAATTTTTTTTCAAAGTTCAATCCAATATGGCTGCCAGACCATGTGACCTATTAACTATTCGTGAACACTCTGGTATCCCAAGGCTTGGGGAGCATGTGAGTAAAGTTTCCCCTCAATCTGTTAAGTCATTCTGGAGAAGAAGATTTTTTAACGGTTTGAGGGTAAATCTAATATGGCTGCCAAACCATGTAACAGTGTAACCTATGGCATCCTAGGTGGAGAACTTTTGTTTCTCATGGATCGGCGATCATATCTGTAAATTTTCACCTTGATCTGTTCAGCCGTTTCAGAGAATAATATTTTTGAAGGTTTTATGTTAAAAACAATATGGCTGCCGAACAACATGATCGATGACATCTTCAGTTTTTCTTCCCAATTAAAATTTAGGCCTAGATGACCCTCAATAATTTTCATACTGATCGGATAAAGCATTTGACATATGCAATTATGATGTCATAATAACAAAGCAACCTATGACTTAATCAAACATATCACACGTGGCATAGGTATTCCCCATAGTTTGGCATCCATTGGGAGGAATAAATTCCTCTTTCAGAAATGCCTTGCTGAGTGTGGTGAGAAAGGTGGGGCCTTTGTTATGGTGTCGCTTGTACCCAGAGTGCTCTTTTAATGTAAAGAGCACGGCACCATTTTCCATTCATTTACAAGAATGTTTTAAAAAAAGTTAGTTCCACGCACTGCAATATGATCCATTACTTTCGCTGAATTTGTTTTTTTGTTTACTTTACACTTCTTTGTGACGGCACTTTCTCCAAGCTCAGTGGCTGTTTTTGTCTTTTCTAACAGTCCTGTGTTATGTCTTGTGTATTCATCTGTATGTCAACATATGTGAGATGTGTGTGGCAGCTCCACCACTTTGTAGTGGCACCACTTGTTTGGGCACTGAATTATAGACAATTTTGTTGGTTGTTCAGTTATTTTTTTTTGTTTTGAAGTGGTTGTTGAAAAACAACGACTATTGTCAAGATATGATAATGTAATACATAGCTTGAAAGTAAAATTCTTTCAATTTTAGTTCAACAATGGAAGTGTTGATTAGCACAAAGCTTATTGAAATTTGTAGGAGCTTCTGCTTCTAGTCTCCCACACCATGCCATACTTTCTTCCTGTGCCGCACCAACCTGCACAACATCATTGTCTTGCAGTCAAAGCCAGCTCGTGCCTACTCAGGTTCCTGCCTGCCCCTTTGTTAATTGTTTGAATCTGCTATTTTGGTGTGATAGCGGGGTTTTGCATATAATTTTGTGAGCTTCCCCTTTCTTCCCTATCGGTGCCAGATATGTTCCATTTATTTATAGTCATATCCTTCCTTATCCCCGTTATTATTGTTATTATAAATCATTTTATTTATAAGGAACGTGTTCCCGCTTTCTGCCTTCTCGCACACGAACAACTGCCAGTTTTGGTTTGTATTGAGTGATCCTTGGGGGAAGTATCACGATTTAATGAACGCAGGAACAATTGGTACAATCTATTGAATGCAGTGAGAATTCAGAAACCGTTCGGTAATTCTCAGATGTCTTTCAAGTTTTGGCTCAGAGAGTCTGCATCATCCGGACCTCTGATGTGACAATATAGGCTCAGGTGTAATTTGTGTTTTTTGGAGAAATGCCAAATCATATTGTGAAGACAAAATGCTTATTGATTACCTATTTTCTGATTTATGTATGGACAGTAAAAGCTGTGTTATCCCGCACTTTACAAACCGACACATTATTCCAACCCGGATGTGAGTGATCTCAATTAAGTTGTTTACACATGACCACACAGCTGATCCACTGATTATGTAAAACAGAAAAAATAACTTCTTTTACAGAGTCTATCCGGCCTCAGCTGTGAAAACGAGACTTTTCTCTTGATAGCCTCTGTTGCAGCCTCATGGTTCAAGAACCGCGTCCATCTGTCATAAATCGACACCCTCTGAGGTGCCACAAAAAATATTTTGGCTTCTCAAAACATCAGGAATTTACTTCCTTGCTTTTGAAAACCCTTCGGTGATGTTTCCTTACTCAAGGCTAAATGTACCAAAAAATCCGAGAACAAATCTATGTCTTAATCATCGCCATGATCCATCCGGCTCTCTCCACCCAACGAGCAATCACATGATCCCAAATCTTTGGTCAAACATGTCAGTGAAAACTCAGGGGAAGACGAAGAAGTTCACCTTCCAAAGCAGCACAGCTTATGATACCCCATAGAGGAGTACTGGTGGGAAGTGGAAGCGGATTGTTTTCACAATGAATGAGATGAATGACACATGTTGGAGACTGGAGAAGGGAGACAATAGAAATGTGTTGGTGCACGAGTCCAACATCAGATCATCAACCATCTCTGACATCAAGGCTCAGAAGGAAAAGCTATTGCAATTTTACACCAAGTCAGAAACCGACAAAGCTGCTGACAAGCAACTTACTCTACACAAGCCAAAGATTGAGCAGTTAGATAAAGTTCTGAATGAATGGTTTGCTCTTGAGCATTTGGAGGGAGTGCCAATCTCAGGACCAATGTTAATTGAGAAGACAAAGTATTTATATGATCAGATGGAATTGACGAATCAGTGTGCCCTTTCTGATAGCTGGCTAGCTTGATTAAAGCTGTGACATGGGATATGGCAGCTTGATATGTCAGGAGAACAAAAGTCTGCAGATTACGATCCAATATATTTCCAGTATGATGGCACAACTAAGTGACAATAATCCACTTAAAAGTTTGACTGAATCCAAAATTGAAGAGTGGCATATTATGACTGACTCCAAACTCATTGATGGTGTTTGTTTATCTACAGAAGGAAGTTGAACAAAAAAGAAGACTTTTCAACTGAACAAACCACTTGGGCTCATGCTGTGGTGCATTCCATTAATAATCAGCTTGTAGTGCGCTCGCCAAGTGGCTTAAGCACTCAAGCAAAACACTCCAACAAAACGGTTTATCAGGAAAAGCTGGCTTGGCAAGCGATAGCAAGCTGATTGTTAATTGAACACACCCATGATAAAGGTCTTGACAGGATTGTGAAGTTTGCAGAAAGGCAGAAAGCTTACACCACCCAGGAAGTGATGCGGCTGAATCTCATACAAGAACATTTCATGAGGAAGAGGCGAGAAACGATTCACCAGTCTGACAAAAGGAAATGGTTCAAGAACGCCTCTCGAGTTTGACAAGATGAGGAGCCCGGTGAGTCTGAGAAAGTGGAAGTTGACACTTTAGATCATCCATCAACTTTAAAAGACCAGTTTATGTTTTTATAATATAGGTACGGTATTGTTTTGCATAATTCATTGGTAATTACTGCCATAATGCACTGTAATAATGTTATTATTTAGTCTATTCTTCACAGCAAAGTTTAATAAGTTGCTCTTTTGTAACATTTAAATAACCAGCATATTTGATAAACACACTGGCTTTGATAAACAATATTTGCTTTGATATTTGGGAGCCACAATAGCTTTGATATTTGATAAACACAATTTGACAAACACAGTCAGGAACCTCTGACTCCATTTCTTGTTCTAAATCACTTTCCGAATGCAGAAACGTGTTTTTTGTCATCAAATAGTGTGTATTTTAGCTTGGACTAGGCAAAATAGCACATTTTACACAAGGAATTTTATTCATGCAATAACAGTCTTATTTGCCCAAGAGAAGCATTTTCAACACAATTGCCTGGTCTGACTATGCCTCCGCTGACGAAGTTGACAGGGGCATTATATTTTTGGGTTGGCGGTACGTACGTCCGTCCCTCCTAATTTTCTCTGTTTTCTTTGCAACCGCTTATCTGATTGACTCAAATTTTTCACCATACAGTAGGTGCAATACCCATGTAGAATGTTTTAATGATAATTATGATGTCTTATTTCAAATGGTGTGGCAGCGATGTTGAAAAAAAAGGAAACACTTTGAACCTTTCTATCTTTGAAACCACTCCATGGAAAAAAATTGAAACTTGGCACCTGGGAAATGAGTCTGATTTTTCTTTTATAAGGGCATAGGTGGCTTTGTTATGACATCATAATTAAATACGTCGAACGCTTTATCTGATCAGTATGAAAAATGTTGAGGGTTATCGAGAGCTGAATTGTATGGGGGGGGGGGGGGGAATTGATGATGTCATCGGTCACATGATTCGGCAGCCATATTTTTTTGATGTGGGCAGGAGGCATCTCTGACGACGGTTGAAGAGTGCCCTTCTAATTTGTTCTAAGTCTATTCTAAAACAGATATGCATGCATTTCATCAAATAATGTGAGTAGATGGTAAATGGTGCTTCTGGACACCCATTCAAATGAATGGGGGAAAAGGGAAAAACTTTCTGACTCAAGCCCCAAAAGCCCAAAATACGAGACAGATTTTCTCCCCACCTATCCCCTTCCCTCCCGTACAATCAAATGTAAAATTGAGACAATGAAAGATTGCAACTTACTGATTAAAGCACTTCTTCCCCCCCAACATAATTACAGTCCTTTTATATTTTCATTCCACTCAAAGAGAGAACCAACAAATGTTTGCCCATGTTCTACTTTAGGGTATAACTTAATTTTCCAATAACATTCATTTCCATCGAGTATATTCACAAAGAATAACTTGGAACTTGGTTCTTGGTTTAAAGTGTCTTTGTTGAGCAGAAATGAAATGATAAACTTCTCTTAATGCTCTTATTTGACCACCTCCTGAGCCACATATCATTTTTGAGATTGTAGTAAATTGTTTTTCCATTGTTCAATTGATAACCATTAAAGTTTTCAAGTCCATTCAAATTTTTTTCTTTACATCCTCCAACTTATTTGTAATTACATTTATCCGCTTATTTGTTTTATCTACTTTTTCCCCCGTTATTTCTTCAATAAGACTTATTTGATATTTCTCACATTCTTTATGTTTCCAATTTAAATACCAAGGCT
>CM068953.1:147645696-147670413 GCA_035128595.1 Eptatretus atami
TTAAAAAAAAACAGATGGTGATACTGCTACTGATAAGAATAATGCAGTGAGTGATAATGCTAAGGTGAAACAACCTCGCGTTTCTCCAGATGGAACATTTTATCCACGAGATAGATTGGAAATTAATCTGTTATTCGCGTTACATGCTGTCTACATTTTAGACGTGTTAGATGTTGTATTGTATAATTTCTAACTCTTAATACTTCAATTATATTGAGGATTAAAATCTTTTATTAATTGTTAGATGATTGATAATATCGCATATTTTATTCTTTTTACAATTGTATATAATTTAAACTGGATATATTCACTTTGATTCTAGTTTGATGCGAGTAACAAAGATGCATATATATTGTTTTTCTTATTATTATTAGTACTGACGTCATTTAATTTCTATATTAATTGCTTAAAAATGAATATAATCATTTAGGTATTAAAAATATTATTGCATCTTATTTATCTTATTAACTTATCGATATTCTTCTTGATTCATTTATTATTCTAATGTTTAACTTGATAGTAATGTATTTCTTAGATGTTATAATTTTCCTATGATATTTAATTTTTATAGTTTTATTATCTTATTTTGATAATTCAACGTATAATTTGTTTTTTATGACTTTTTCTTCATTTTGAGTTTATAATTGTTTTAATATCGTTCATTCGCTATGGGATTGATCTTAGTTTAATATCATACTTTTTAATGTCGACTTTTGGTGATATAATTAATTGAACTAATTGTACTTATCTGTTATTATTCTACCTTAATATTTCTTTGATTTATTATACGGGGGTTAATTTAAATAATATGTAGTCATGTTCTGTTGGGAAAAAAATGATTTTTGCTTAAGCATACAATTCTTACCAAAAAAGGGTTTTGTGAAGCGAATGGAAATAAAGAACCTATTTTGGATATGACAGCATTTAAAAGTTTGTATACATCTATGGCGTTGACCTGAGTGCTCAAAAGGAAACTTAAAGTCTTAATCGGAGTGGATACTTCCCTATACATTGAAAGAGGAGAGAGTGAAGAAGTTGATACATATTATTTGCTTTTGGAAGAAAGAGAATTACAGATTAATACAGATAATGGTGTTATGATAAGTCTCACCTAATTTTTTTGTTAAATAAATGAGTGATAAAGTACCAACTGGGGTATATGTTAATCAAATCAATCTTAATAAACTATCATCTTGTGTTCAAAATCAAATGATGTTTGTCATACTCAATATTAAGCAGGTCTATAGACCAAATATGTGCAACACATCATAAAGCTATTTAGGAGTCTACCTCAAGCATTATCTAGCTTGTCTCAAAAATGGAAAAGGAGAAAACTTGTCATCAAATTCTGGATGTCCACCTTGGAAAACAAGATATATAATCATTCTGGACCAATATCAGAAGATGGAAGATTAGGCTTCTACCATCTGGTATCCCATACAGACATGATTCCACAGTGCTATGCCGATGAATAAACTCAAACTATGCGTGAGACCTTCCCGGCACTTGCCATGCACAAAATATCCAGGGGCTTGCAAAAAACTGATGAGCCAGAGGGTGGCACACCCATTTCATGGAGGTAGTTTCTCTGTGCAGTTCGACTCAAAAATCCATTTGAAAGATTCCATTGGACAAAACCATCGGAAGAGGACAATAGGACCAAAGGGGACACACAAACACCTTGAGAAACCAAGGGTTGGTCTTTAAACCAGCTGGCAATTAGCAAGTACTATCTAACAGCTTTGAATACAGGAACATATCTTTCAGGCAGCTTGAGAGATTAGAGAGGTCTAGTGACTCCAGGCTGAACCATCCACATCTACAAGCACTGATAATCCTTAAAGATTGAAGCTGATATCCAGTCATTGGTTGATTTCTGATGGAGACTTATAGTTTGGATAATCCACTAAGACAGAACAAAGATGACTTTAGTCAGCCATATCAACAGTACCCTGGCTATATCAGATTGTGCCAATTGATCTCCTCAGGGCTCACTTCAGTCAGAAAAAAAATGCATACAAGAAATTCCAAACAGTTGCCTGGAGTAAATAACCTCCAACTGTTTAAATTCCACATGACAAAAAAAAAAATATGAAAAAGCAGAAACTTGTGAGAACATTCGCAAACGTAAATGGAAAAAAGTCATGTTATAAATTTCAAGTGATGGAGGTTATCCTCAAGGCAGATTAGAAGCCTTTGGGGAATATGATAATTAGATGGCCCAGGAGCAAACAGCTCAACATTGGTGATGGGTCTCGCTCATCCGCAAGGCCTCTGCGGGCATCCTCAAATGGTGATGGATCTCTTTGGACGAAAGACAAAAAAGCTACACTGGCCAGAGAGCTTGAAAATAATGCGTTTCCAGCATAAACCATCCCCGAACATCAATACGCATTAAATAATTTGATGGCATTTGAACTTGTCCAGAAGAAGAAACAGCCACAGAAAAGGACTTTTGCAGAGTTGGCTGTTGAATCACTTGTCACTGTACTGCAGGGAAGGGAACAAAAAGTCACAGAATTTGATGTTGTATGATGTGTATTTAAATTAAATCCATGTCAAAATACTGAGCCAATAGCAATTGAGGGTCCAGATCTGGCATTGAATTCAAGAACATAGCACCAGCCCACAAAAAATCCAACAATTAAGGAAATTATCTGTTGCAGCCTTTCAACTAAAACAAGCCTCATAAAATTATTGGTTGAAGAGTAGAAGTTGCCCAAAATCCAGAGAGAGCCTTTGACAAATAAACTGTTGTTCACCTGGAGAGTCCTTGCTACAAGATTTCCTTTGATAATTTGGAGGAGTAAAACAAACTGAAGTATTCCCAGAGGGAAGCTGACCAACTGCATGCATCTGAGCTTGGACAACAAGGCCATTCATAATTTCTTTTGAAGATACAGATGTCCTTCATATTATGTCTTGGCTTTAAAAAAAAAAGACATATCTTGCCCTTTGTATCAGAAGTGTAGAACACGAACCGAACAAGGTCATTTGACATTGCAAACTGCATCATCCAATCAGAGAAGGTATGTCGTGCCTCTGTTTGGGCTTCATGCAATACAGTTGTGATATTGTCAGTGGCCTTTTGCAGGCGTGGAAAGATGAATACAATTGAAGCGAATTAAATAAAAGACTTAGCCCATCAGAGGCCTTTGGTTCAGCTTGGACAAATCATTGAAAGTATCAGCAGAAAAACTGTTTGAGGAGATGCAGTGGATTAATTTTGAGATGTTATTACCTTCCGAGTCATATTTTTCAGGTTAAATCAATTGTTGAGCGAACTCTTCCGTATAAACGAGGAGAGTTTGAATAAGTCAACTGCTGCCATGTGAACACTTTCTCTTCATGCATGTCCTCCGAGCCAATTGCCAAGTGGAGATTTTGAAGCGTGCCTTCTGTGTCAACCTTCTTCCACCCAAACCAGAGGGTGTGGACGGACCACAGGGACGATGGGTAATCGTGACCATTGAGTGGAGGTGTGGGCCTCTGGCACAAAATGCATGTTGGGAAAACTGATGTTTTGCAAATGGCAAAACGTTCTTACAAGCGACCAAACTGACATGGTCTTAGCCAATGAACTGGATTTGCACGGACATGTGTAAACCCAGACGTGTTTCAAACCAGAAGGATAGTGGAGGAGGAATCAGATATTCAAGCTGAACTGGGAAGAAATCGATAACGTGAATGTGATGATGCATAAGGTGAATGGGACAGAAAACAAGCTACATGGCAGTTGCCAATAACAACTCTACTATAAAATAGTTGATATTATATTTTTTTAAACAAGACAATGTACTTGTGACAATGATATGTTTTCTAAGTTCTCAACGTAAGACTTGTCATGGACAGATTGTCTACAATCAGTAACAGGTGGACCAATACAATTGGGGCAAACACAACAATTTGACAGCTTCAATTTACTGCACAATGTGTATTTCCATCGAAAAAAAAATAAAATACAAACTCTGATGACGTACATTTATTGAACTTGGAAGTATAAATATTTTCCCTTAGACCATACACTTTTTGCAAGGTTAAACATTTCTGAAAATTTTGTAAATTTTGGGGAGGTTGGGTGGGTGGGAGTGGGGGTTATTACGCTCACACCTTTCGGGATTTCCTTCCCTTTGGTATACGTATGTTGTTTGTGGTGCCAACCCAGCACGTTCTCCAATGACGGCAATCCAGGGTCATGAACAAACGCCACAGGTCAGCTAAACTCGAATAGATCTTTGTAAGTTGGTGTCTGAACCTCGAGTGACATTACAATGACCACATCAACGCATGAACATTTGGAAACTTGTATTTTCAAATCAAAGATACAAAGTCAAATGAGGAAGTTCACCTTACATGCAATGTCCAACTCCGATTCCCGTGTTGGGTTGTTTCCACTGCCCATTGTCCCAGTCCCATTGGCTCAAACTTATGCGTGGTTTCATCTCATTCCACCATGGTTTGTTGAACGGATTGTCTTAATCACATTGTTCTCTATTCTATGCTGCCCATCCAGATATTTCAAGAGCTCAAAGGAATTCCTTCCAGAAACATCTTAATGAGTTTTCATCAACCTGGTTATAATTGGCTCCACACCTTAACAACTGCTCTGGACATTAAACAAACCTTCATTCACTCATTCGGAGTAAAGTCGGCACGGCACGATCAAAAACGCACTTCTCGTCACTGTAACCCGCCTCTCTACACCTCCCTCTCACGGTTTTATATAGTATCACAGAACAACCCCGTTGCCTTTCAGCAAATGCTGAAAATGCGTCCAGATGCATCCGCTGAGTAATAGTAGTCAGTAAATGCATTCTAGTCCATCCTGGAAGTTTCATCTGAGAACTTCCAGCATCTACACGAATCTCAGCAAGCAGTTTACATGCACTTACTTGTTCATCTTCAGTCAATTAGCTCATTACATCAAGCAGTTTATTATTACAAATTTACCAATCCATGCCAAAAAAACTTATTAACATGTAACCGTCAATTAATTGTTTCATTTACAGGCATTTTTACTCATGCTTACAACATCTAGGCTTTTAACTGATATAATTTCCATCCAGCTTAAAATGGACTATTTAGGGGAACAGTTTGATGGGAAATAAGTTACATTACCAATATCTAAAAGTGTGCTTGGATTGATTTTTCAAATATTATTTTTGTCAGTGAAAAGCATACTCAATATATAAACCTGCAGGTTATAAATAGATGCACTATTGTGGAATAACAGATGGAGCAATAGGTCATTCAGGCAGTTAGTTAGTTTATACAAAAAAATTCAATGTTTTGCCCTTCAAATACTTATAATGTGTTGAGACTAAAGTTTTCTAGCATCCAAATTTATATTTTTTTTTAACAATAATTGGTCACATAAAAGAACACTAAAGTAAAAAACGATGTTAAATTATTGGTAAATCCCCAAAAATATATGTATATTATATGGGTGAGGTTATAGCACCGCTCTATCAGTATTTTCGTGAACAAATTTCAAAAAACCTATTAAAGGAAATATTTATCATGGGACAAATTTCATTGTTATATACAACAAACCATTGCAAGAGTAATCGATACATTTTTACAACCCCTCCCAACCCCTCTGCTAAGGGAAGCTGATAAAGCTCATCAGACCTTACACCTGGAAAATGGGCATTTACTACCACCAAGCTGCCACTCAAACATTGCATCACATCAATTATCAGCGGACAAGACATATACTTTTCAAAAAAAACATCATGAGAATTTTCCTCCTCAGGTGGGACCAAATAAGTGAAATTGGGTTCCTGGCCCATGGACTATTTATGGCAAAAGGAGCTTCCAGTTACGTCCTCAAGCGATTTCTCAACACAACTCTGGATATTTGATTGGATAATGTGCCTATAATTTATGTGCATTTTCAAATTAAAATACTTGCGTCTTAGTTGGTGTTACAGTTTTTCCACCAGTAATGCATCTGAGGTTATTAAAAGTAAATTGATCATCATAGCATTTTTCTTTCCACTGTGTGTTGAAACATTGCCACCTGATGAAATAAAGTACAAAATAGGAGCGACAGGCTCAATGAACGGTTTGATTTCATATGTTATTTTAAAATGAAACATTCATTGCATCATTCGTCTTTAAGCAATTACAAACAGAAAATTGCTTTGAGCAAGGGATACTCAAGTATGTGCATACCATATACCACCATGTAGTCCCCCATGTTGAAGTGCAGTGGGAAAAAGCACGTCCTTCTGGTACCACAAGGACCTTTTTGGCTCTCAAGAACCTCCCAGTCTGCAGGTCCAAGTGATAAACAACCATATTTGCAGACGACTGCTGAACCTGCAAAGGTTACAAGATTATTACTGAATGCGCGCACACACTCACTTACACACATATACACGCACACCACCACACACACACACTGTTGAGTCTGTGCAGCTGCACTGAGCAGCCAGAATGCACACAAGTAAAGAATAAAGCCTGCACCTACTCTTGGAGATAAGAAGACCATATAAACAGGGAGACAGGACCCGCCACCAAGTCGAGACGCTGAGGAGGTCCTACCTGTCTCTTAAAACCTACCAATAAAGCTCCACAAGATAAACCTAAAGAAACAAATATAGAAGGCATAGAGATGAAAGGAGATCATCCTCTTCTGCCAAAGGTTATTCATCCATAAGCAGTGTGAATGCATGGCAGGGGGGCAAGATTCACAGACCAGTTAAGGAACATGAAAGTGCCACCCAGAATAGACACGGTACCATATCACGAATTTAAAAAGTGCATCAACAAACTCATAGTTCCTGATTTAAAAGTAAAAGAAAATAAATAACAGTTTAGGCAAGAAGACCAATTTGGCAGAGATACAAAGAGTATAGGAGCCAAGGGCTCACCTAGGGGTGGACAGCAGGATGGTGGGACATGAACACAGTGACATGGGGAGGGGCTATGGAGTGAAGGATGTGGCTGGACATGGTGCGACACTGGGACCCAGTAGGCGAAAGGGAGCTGTGGTGGGCAGGGATACAGACCCCCTCTAGGAGGGAGAAGCAGATCCAAACCCCAACTGACATGGAACCAGGCGTCACTTACACAGGTAGAGAGGATTGGAAACGGGAACGGTGAATAATGATCAGCAGAAAGAGGGGGAAAAATTATCAGAAGGAGAGAAGAGGATGATGGTGAAGAGCAATTTAGATTGAAGAAAATCTGACCAAGAAAGTATGAAGATATAGACCGATGACCACTCAGAGAATGCTGGCAACTCTATAGAATAGAAAACAACAAATGGAGGAAAATGCTAATCAGGAGAATCAACCGATCAATTGGAAAATTATACCAAATACCCCCTTGAAAATTTCAAACTGTTGTGCTTTCAGGGCACTTGCTCCTTTCAAGAAGCAACAGCCAAACCACCTCAATAAGAATAAACCAGGCCCCACCAAGATAGCTAGCCCAACATGGAAAGAAAGAAAGGAGATATAGAGAGAGAGGAGAGAGAGAGGAGAAAGAGAGGACGAGAGAGAGAGAGAGAGAGAGCAAATGAGAAAAAGAAACAGGACAAATAAAACAATACAAAGGAGGAAAGCGAAGCCCAAAGCTAAAGCAGAGATCCAAAAATATAAAAATAAAATATAAAATCGAAGATAAAGACCAAGAGATAATGGGTGTTGAAAACATGTTTCAAAAACAAAAAATATCAAGGAAGATATTTTTTTAAAACAATGAAGAAGTTCAACAACAGGAGAAAACAAAACGATGGTTTGAAAACAACCCAAAAATATTCTCGTGTGAAATAGGAAAACTAAAAAGCAAAATGTTTTCACGTCCCCCAGAGGAAAGATAAACCTTGAAGATTTCTGGAAAGGTATTATGAAAACCACAAAATAACACCAATTGGATCAAAACTTGAAAAGAAAAAGCTCACCGAAAGGAAATGCCCCTTTGGTGCTATTTATGAAGAGTAAAGAATAACTTTAAAAGAAATTGCAACTAGATGGTATTCAGTAGAATAATACCCCACGCCAAAATTTGAGAAGGACTTGGTGTGACCAAACTCTTTGTTTTTATAAGGTTTATTTTTTTTTTTACTTTGATCCAAATATGGCTGCCAGATCACATGACGATGAATCAATGTTTATCAAAACCATATTTTCCCTGGGTAGTTGATCAATGAAGTGCTGTTTAAAAAGTTTCCATGATGGAACAACAATAAGTTGAAGGTTTAGGATTTTCACCAGTTTGAGCTCTTAAATGAGCTCTTTACATTCTTTATCCTTAAAAAAGAAAATAACTCCTAAGCAAAAAAAAAAAAAAAAAAAAAAAGTAGGCCTCCATTTCGGGCAGCGTGCTCAGCCCCTTGGCAACAGAAGTAACTGGATGAATGAATACAGCTTTTATAACAACTCCTCACCCCCCACCATGGCTGATTGGCTACTAATTTTTGTGGGAGCTGTTGGCTGGTGAAATGCATGTTACTGATTTGGTTGTACATTTTTTGCTCATCATAGTGCAATCCCTCAGTATATTGCAAGCTGGAGCTAAAGTGACGATTTGTTGACAAGGGAGGACCAGATATCGCTAATGGGTTATCCAGTTTTCTGAGCGATGTTTCATGTAAAATTAATATCTCCAATAGCTTCTCTGATTCTCCTTATGTGCAATGACTGGATGGATGTGATAAGTTGTCTGCTATCTGACCATAGCATGCGAAGATTATTTGGTCTGTGCATGATTGACAATTGCTGATTTTTTCCGTTGCCCCTCTTCATGAGTGGGCTGATGTTCTTTCCATTTAGTGGTGAGCGTCTGCCAGTTTCCACCAAGTAAACATTGCTGCATCACACGGGATGTGATAAACACCTGGATGATCGTTTAGGAAGCCTTCTGTCTATTGTTGAAGAATTACATTCAAGCATATGTGTCGGAGCAATGGATGTACTGTTACATTAGCAGTCTGAGAATCCATTGTGTATGGTTGATGTTACGTCCAATGAAGGGAAGAGTAACATGTGCTCTAGTTTACGGTGTTGGATCACGGGCTCTTGGATGTGGGTTTAGTGATGATCTTGTGTGCGGGATAACCATTTAAATTAAGGACATTTCACGATGGTGGCATAGTTCGCGATGCAGGGTGTACTGTTGTGATGGGGCAGGCAGAATGACAAGAAGTGCGGGTGGTTGCTCACCAGACTGGAGAGTTGAGAATGATGAAGAGTGGTAGTTGAGGTAGTGATCCATACGCGTTGTTTTTTTTTTTTCGTTTCCTGTATACTTGTGAGAGGGTTTGCCATTAGGAGCCTTGGAATAAAGGATGTTCAGAGATAAATTGACTGTTTTGCTCGACTTCCATGGTGACTTGATGTTAGCAATGTGATTGTAAGCTGCTGAAGAAACTTATTAAGATGCTTATTTTGTCATATTGCAGTAACAAAGATGTCATCAATATAACGTAGCCAGAAGCTAAGGTTTGAAATGGTTGCTGAGAGGAAGGGCTGAGAATTCAATTCCTCCATTAAGAGGTTGCTACGATGGGTGAGATTGGGAAAACCCATAGCGTGGCTTTCCTTTGTTGGCGAATGAATCCTACCTTTGGAATTACATAGGATTGAGACACATAAGAAGAATTCATGAATTTGTCTGGTGACAAACTGGTACGTTCCTTAAGGTGGTGTCTTCTTGTAGATTTTTTGGATGTTTGATGATTAGAGCAGACTCTGGAACAGAGATGCTGGTAAAAAGTGATTCTACATTCAAAAACTAATGAGATGGCAGAGTGAAGTATTTCATGCAACAGTCAAGTCACACCGTGAAAGAAACATACTTCATGGGAGGCAGCAATTGCCTTCGTCAAGGGAAAATGCATTAACTACACACGACATCCAATTATACATTACTAAAGTAGGTGTTATATTATCACAAAGCAGTTCCTTCATCACAAGCTTCAGCACCAAGACTGGAGGAAATAAGAAAAATTTAAACTCGATTTCAGTGAGAAAGCATTCAACATGGCTTCATAATATACAGATGAAGAAATCAAGAAACTTCTAACCCCAACCATGTTAAATCTCATTATGACACAACAGCCTTCTCATCTTGGGAAAAACGTCATCAATCATAGTCAATGGGAATCTGACCGATGATGAAACAATCAGTCTTAGCTTTGAGTTTAAACTTTCAGTGGCACAAAGGTTATTCCTATCAAAAGACATCATCCAACAGTTTGAAACCAGTCTTCGGACACTCAACAAAAAGTTTTGCTGACCAATCCATTTTGAGGTCACTCAAGTCCTCTCCAAAGCTGAGGATTCCTGAAATAAATATCAGCCTTCCCTATCGAGTCAGGCCTGTGGCTGCTGGTTGCATCATTGGTTAGGACACGGATTTTCCGCTGATGGCAGTGTTGCCCCTTACCAGTACATGGTACTTCATTTTGCCGACCTGGGAAGGATGACCAGGCTGAGTCAACCTCCTGGTGTGTTTATCAGCGCGCCAACGGGCTTCAACTCCAGGGACCTAGGGATCCCAAGCCGCCACCTAACCACTAAGCAACACCAGGCTTAATATTTAGCCAAACAGAGAAGAAAGCTGCAGCCAGATTAAAAGCATGACACTTCATGACAAATAGATTTTCAATACGTTTTGTCAGTTACCTTAACAATCAGCATTGTGACATCAAGTACACCATGGAAGTCGAGCAACAGAGAGAAGAATTAATGCAAGGCTTCAATCTTTCCATCGAGCAAGCATTCTCTCCAAGTGGTATATTTTAAACTTCGCAATCATCTTTCAGTTCTGTCCAATTATTTTATGGACAACCAAAGATTCACAAACCAGATGTTCCACTTCGCGCCATCGTTTCAACATCGGGCTCACCAACTTGTTAATCTAGCAAAAGCACATCGCTATGATCCTTAACCACTTGCTTAGAAAAACCCAACACAACATAAAAACCGGCAGAAACATTGCAATTCAACACATTCAGCCAGTTTGACATTCTTCACTCTGACATGACTCATTAGTTTTGACATAGAATCACTTTTTACCAACCTCCGCTGTTCAGGGGTTGCTCTATCATCAAACATCACAAGAAGTCTCCACCTTAAGGAACTGTACCAGTTTATCACCAGAACAAATTCATGTACTCCTTCTTTATGTGTCCAATCTACGTCTTTCAAATGGCAAGATTCATCTCTACCAACAAAAGGAAGGAGTACTACGCGTTCTGCATCTCTCCCACAGTAGCAAACCTCGTTATGGAAGAATCTGAATGCTCAGCCAACCTCTCAGCACCATTTCAACCTTAATGCTCTGGCTCGCGGTTATGTCGATGACATCTTTGTTATTCTGGCAATATGACAAATTAGATTTCAATATGTTTCATCAGTACCTTAACAATGCAGCATTGTGACCATACAAGTTCACCATGGAAGTCGAGCAACAACAGTCAATTTCTTTTCTTGATATCCTTATTACCAAGGCCCTAGTGGCAAACCCTCTCACCAAAGTATACAGGAAAACCAACTCGTATGGATCCCTACTCAACTACCACTCTTCATTCATTCCTCAACTCTCCAGTCTGTGAAGCAGCACTTCTTGATCATTCTGCCAAACACCATTCAACGACAAAAATTACACCCTGCCATCCGAACTATGCCACATCATGAATATCCTTAAATTCAACGGTAATCCCACTCACAAGATCATCACTAAACAAGAAAAAACTCGTGCACTATACACCGGAGCTAGAGCCACATGTTACTCTTCCCTTCATTGGACGTACATCACACCAGTATACAACGGATTCTCAAGGACTGCCAAAATAACACTATGCCATCGCTCGACACGAGCTTAATCTATTCTTCACACCCATAAGACATAAGGTTTCCTACCATCACCCAGGTGTTTCCTCATCCCTCGGAATGCGGCCAAAGTTTACATTGGTGAAACTGGCAGAGACCAATGTCAATCATGCACAGACCAATAAATCATTGCATATTATGGTCAGATAGCAACTTTAACACATTCCAGTTCACTGGCACACAAGTAGAATTAAGAAGCTAGGAATATATTTACATTGCACGGCCCCTCAAGAATACGAAAACCATTTTAGCGATATCTCGCTCTCAGTATCAACAAATCGACACCTATAACTACAGCTTTGCAAAATTACTGAGGGCATTGATATAATGAGCCAAAATGTATGGACCAATCAGTAACATGCATTCAGCGGCCAATCAGCACCACACAATAATCAAGCCAAATTCACACCCCACAATAATCAGCCTATTTCAGCACCCCACAATAATCAGCCAATAGGGGAGGTTGAGGAGTTGTTATAAAAGCTGTATTCATTCGTTCCAATTATTCCTCTGTCGATGGGCGAGTAAGTTATTCTGCCTGAACGTTAAGGCCTACTTTCTTTTTTGCTTTGGATTGTTTTCTTTTCAAGATAACGAATGTAAATAGCTGATTAAGGCTCATACATGATGAAAGCCCAAAACCTTTTGTAACTTATTATACTTGATCCAATTTAGTTAAATTTTGCATTAATCGAGTTTAAGAGGTTTTCCCATGAGATTTTCAAAGATTTTCTCCCTTTCATCCAAATATGGCTGCCATACCATCTGAACCATTGTGGTCATTTTTAATGAAAACTGTTAATTTCAAGTCACTCGGATGAAAATATGAGGATTTTCAGAATTTGGCCGATGTTGACCTTTGGCTCTCTGTTTGACCTCAAAAATAGTTGGGTGGTTGAATTCAGTTGACCTGAAAGCAAATTATCTTCAAATTTCAAAGTCGATTCGGATGAAAATTGACATTTTAGAAATTCGGCCCACGTTGACCTTTTTTAGCAAATGTTGACCTCAAAATAGTTTGGTGCTGAATTCAGTGACTTGATATGCGCATATCCTCTTCAATTTCTCGTCAATCAGATGAAAATGAAGATTTTAGAAAAATTTGCCCCAAGTTGACTTTGAACTAGTTACCTTAAAAGAGTGAATGCTTTTCACATGTCATGGTAACATGTGGTAAGTTTATCAAATTTTTTTTTCCTCACTAAACAGTTTTCGATGTTACATGCTTAACAAAATGCAGACCATGTACGACGTACGACATATGCTACTAATCGCTTAACCCTGCTGTTTCGCTTGTGAGCACCAGGATATTAAAATGCCCAAACTTTAAAAGTCCAGACTGATGGAATTCCAAACTTCTGGCTAAAGCAACTTGGATGCTCTCCACAAACACTACGTTCGACCCATTCTATGAACTTATCGAAGAGGAGTAAGGAATGAGTGGCCTCAAAGAAGATAATGCATTCCTCGTTCCCAAAATCTGAAGAAACTCAAACTCCCTCACAAGTATTGACCAACATGTCTACACAAACAACAAAACTTACTCACAGGAAATGATGTACCTCCACCTAACACAAGAGGAATATAGAGAGAGATGAAGAGGATGTACACAGCTGAAGGGATATGTAAGAGAGATGTGACGGAACAACAGACAACCGACTCCAAAACGACCCACACTAAAAAACTGTTTAAACGAGAATAACCCAAACAGGACCACAGCCTGGATCGATTTACAAAAAAACTTTTGGTAGTTGACCCACATTCATGGATGATTAAAAAACATGCAGATATATAGATCAATCCCCAAGTAATCAAACTGATTGAGAAAGCAATGGAACACGAGAATATCACGTATTATGACAGCACTCAGAAGGAAAGAAATGAATACCAGGAGTGAAGATACAACATGTAACTTTCAGTGGTGACGTCTATCACCACTTCCTATTTTACCTGGCCCTGGACCACACTGAGCAACCCTCATCAATGAGCAAGACATGGTAACCACTAACATTGCAATAAAACAAGTAAAAAGTATATAAAATGTCATAGCCCCCGCTGTTTTGGTGAATTTTATGTATGGAGTGAGGGCTAGCCCACATATTAATTTCAAACTAAAAATGGCCACCAGTCTCCCAGTTGGTCATCTTTAATCAGATCAACAAAATAACTTTAGGTGTTAGTGTGTATTTGCCAATTGTGCACTTGTGCTTTGATGACCATGATTGAACAAAATCGGGACCATGCATTTCTGAGAAATGGTTCGGACAAGTTTAAGTAACAAAATGGCAGCCATTTGGCCATCTTGGATCTGATTTCGGAAAAACAAAACGACTGCCATATGTAGGCCATCATTCGTTATCGTTTGACAAGGTTTGAACAAGATCGGTAAATTAATGTCGAGAAATAGTTGAGGGACAGCTCGATACAATTTTTTTTTTACAACTTAAAATGTCTGCAGTCGACCAGTCAGCCATCTTTGCATTAGATCACAAAGCAAGATGAGGTGCAGTCTATACCATCTTATACTGTTGATGTGTCAGATTGAAACAACATTGTGATTAAATGAATGTCCGGAGAAATGCATTAGGACAAGTTCAACATTCGGGTTTATTTATAATAAAATGGCTGCCAGTTAGCCATTTTGTATCTGATCTCAAAAAAAATGGCATGCATATGTAAGCCATCATTCGTTATCTGTGCACCAAGTGTGAAAATCGGTAATGCATGTCCGAGAGAAATGGTTGAGGATGTGTTCAACCTCCAGTTTTATACAAGTAAAATTGGCAGCCAGTTGACCATCTTGAATCTGATCTCGAAAAAAAAATGGACTGTATATATATATATGTAATCCATCATTCCTGATCAGTGTGCCAAAGATTGAAACAACATCAGAAAATGAATGTCTGAGAATGGTATGAGGACATGTCAACATTGGGTTGTATATAAATAAAATGGCCGCTAGTTGGCCATTGTGGATCTGATCTCAAAAAAAAAATGGCATGCATTTGTAAGCCATCACTTCTTCATCTGTGTTCCAAGTGTGAAACACCATTGTGTAATTGGCATGTCCGAGAAAATGGTTGAGGATTGTGTTCAACATGCAGTTTTTACAACTAAAATGGCAGCCAGTCGCCATCTTGGATCTGATCTCGAAACAAACAATGAAATGCAATATTTACGCCTTAATTCCTTTATCTGTGTGCACAAGTATGAACAACATCGGTCAATGCATGTCCGAGAAATGGCTGAGGACGTGTTCAACATCGGCGTTTTTTTCAACTAAAATATGCACACCATCACATGTTCGTCCTTTTGCTAATTATGAATAAAATTGTTTGCATACATGTCCAAAGTATGGTTATGACACACACAGACACGAAAATGAGCACCAATGATAAGCCCCGTTTCAGACCAAAGCACAGGAGGTTAATAATGTCCAAAGAAGAGACAGAACGGTGACAGACTTACAGTTACATGGATAATTTAAGCATTCATATATCGAACGATGAAAAGTTGGCAGAACTACTAAAAATTAGTCAAATGGAACCTGACCAACATTTCAAATGGAATTTGACCTCAAATGCACAGAGTACCATTCTTCTGAACAAGGGAAAACCAACAAAAATAGAAACAATTTAAAAATCAACTTAAATAAAACAATACAGGAGCCTAACAATGAAGCATTCATGGAATACCTCAGAATAGAAGAGGGCCATCAAAATATGTACACTAAAGGGTTGCTTTCCATGAGGCAAAAGCAAGTTGTTTCAGGGACAACTGCCCCCCTCACCACAAGCTTCAATGAACCATTGGGCAGGAGAAGGGTAGGACAACTGAGACGAAAAATAAAATCTGTGCATGAGGGAGAGCAGTTTCTTGAAAGAATTCCCAGGATGATTTGACATTGGGAAAGTATTGTGGGAAGCCAGCTAGAAGTTTGATGGCTGCTTGGAGGACCCTGCCAGTCGGCTGAGTGAAATGCCAGCTCGAGGGCGTTGAGTGGTTATCTGATAACAGCCAGAAGATGTTTACTTTGACAAGGACCGTGGTCAAAATAACCGATGGAGTGGAGGAAGAACAGCAATTATTTCAGGGAGATTTGTCAAAAGTCAATACAGAAGAGATGGAGACCATTAGTTGAAATCCGGGTCGGGAAATTGACCACCTTGAGTCAGTCCCCAATGAGTCGCAGAAAGCTTTTGCTGAAGTGCCATGACAGGTGAGGAGAGTACCCACACCTAGCCAAACTGGGCATGATGACAAGTAAAAGTCACCACATATTGAGAGCAGAGAGTTTGGATGAAGATGATTAGAATTGGTCCATGTTTCGGATAGTGAGGGTGTAAATAGGAAGTCATCCCACTTTGTGGACGGACAGTAGACATAAAAACATGAGGTTGGGAGTGAGTGCGAAGCCGAGCGAACATTCGAACATTCAATGGGAAAGCGAACATTCATTGGCAAACTGTCGTTTTTTTAATTTCTCGGCAGAAATGCGATTAAAGACATTTCTTGATGGAGAAATAAAGGCAAAATTAAAGAATGGAGAGAAGAAACGTGTGTTGTAAACAGTTGGATTTTAGGTAAGTTATGACGGAAGTCGAATTGAGGGCAGTCTGTGAAATAGAAAAGGAAGAGTGCATTTATGATACAGTAATGAGGTCCCACACATATGTTGAAAGAGAAGATAAGCATTATAAGAGATCGTTTTTTATTATTTTTCTTTCTTTCTTTCTTTTTTTTGACAGGATTTTCACCACATTAGTATTGGGAGAGGTTGCAGAAAAAATGTGAGGTGGAATGTGAATTTGGATCGTTAAATGCATGGGGTGGAAACAGATCGCGTGGTTGTATGGAGAAGCACAAGGCTATGGAGAGGAGTATCGTCCAAAAGTGAATTGTTGTATTAATTATATTTATGTTAAATAAGGATTGCATAACATTCGGAAAAGGGAAGGTTGAAGTAAAATCGTGGAGGTATTTGGTGAATTTGGAACTGTAAACGCAGAGTGAAGCTGCTGCTGGTAATGAAATTTACCAGGAAGGGGGTGGGGAGAGACACCTGGTTACAGGAGGTGTATAGATAGAAAGAATGCAAGGAAAATTATATTTTGATGGATTTTTGAAAGATTATGTAAGATTCCGGGAGGAATGTTGTATGAAGAATTGTGAAGTAATGCGGTAAGAAGAGGTTAGCGCAAGTAAAGAAAGATGGTTTGCTGGCAGAGGGTAGAAGAAGAAGAAGAAGAAGGAGTATTCAGAACTCGTAGGTATAGGTAGTTTTTTTGGTTTTGGTTTTTTGAAAAGTTAAATTTAATACAAGAAAAAAAGGTTTAAGTTCGGAGGGAAAATAGATGGGGGACATTGGGAAAGTGGCTTGAAATAGAGATTGAGGTAATAATTTAAAGGGAGAAAATACAAACATAAACGATTTGTACAACCTAGATGGGGAAGGATGGGTTGCCTCAAGGAACTCGTTTAGACAAGTTTGACGAAAACTCAGAAAATAGCACGATTTTTGAAACAAAAGCAAGCTCGGAACACACAGAGAAACATGTAGATAAGGAAAATAAACGTTAAAACGTCACATATAACAACCAGAAACTTAACTTTGAGAAAGTCGGCAGAACCCGTGAGAGACCTGCGTTGCGGCAAACCAGAACCGGAAGTCAAATTTGGATGCCAAACATGAAGGGAGCAAGCACAGAAAAGTTATCCCTAACCCACCCTTGCTGAAATTATTTCAAGACAGTGTGAATTGGAAGATGTTACCACATGAATGTAAAATATCAACAAATTACAGCCCCAACGATAAAAAAAAACAAAAAAATGTTACCATAAAATGATATCAAAAATATACACCAAACAAACTGGAGAATTAAAAAACAAGGCAGAAAGGCGGCTAAAAAAAAAAAAACCAGTTGGAGAGATTAGGCATAAAACAAAACAAGGCTCATTTGAATGGTAATAGGGTGGTCAGCTTCAACTGCCGATGGAGAACGAATATTAATAAATTGCCCACGATGAGGAGTACTATACCAATGGCTTTTCAAAAACTATTGGTGGAAGAAAAAAAATAAGTCAGGAACCACTGTACACACAAAATCACAACCAAAGTACGTTCATCATCCACTGGACATCCATAAAAATTTCAAACATCCAGTTTCAGAAACATCATGAAACATAAACCAAAACAATAATTGAAAACAATGAAGTAATTTTTAATATTCATGCACGACCTGATGATTCCATCGATGGGACACAGGAAAACAAGCATTGCAATTGGATTATAGTACTTCAATACAAAAAATAAAAGACGGCATTGGCTAATTGAAGAGTCAGTACACAGTTAATTTTGGCCCTAAATAACACAAGAAAATCAGGAAATATGACGAAAATGCCAAGATCTCAAAAATTAATTTCAAAATATTCTCCAAAGCTGAAGAGTGTCGAAAATTGTTACCAGATATTGGAGCAATGAGAATTTAATGAAGAACTCTGTATGGAATCTTTTAAAAACCATCCCTGGGAATATTACTACAAAACAAACTATAGTTGGAACCTGACTCCGAGTTAGGTGACTATCCTGAAAGAGCCCTCGGAACAAACTTTGAGAACAAAGAAGTTTTCACAGCTTGGTCCATGAATCATGTACCCTGAATAATACTTCGTTATAGTTAATAACTTTGAGCCCCAGGAAGGACTCCGTTCGACATTTCTGGAAACCCACATACGGAGGATAAACAACAATGAAAACAAAGCACACGCACGCACGCCACACACACACACACACACACACTACACACACACACACACACAACCACACACACACACACACACAACACACACACACACACACACACATACACCTGCCTCCATGCTTGTGCATCGTATGATTTGCCAAGTTTGTCATCATGAAAGTAATGAACACCTTTCCTCCGGATCACTGCTGACTCCATTTCATTTGTTCCTCTTTTTACCCACCTATGGAACAAAAATTCAATCTCATTCTTCCTCCAGGCCTTCAAGACAGCTGATTATTCACCACCTCAATCACCCCCCCTCCCCCCCCCCCCCCCCATCAAAACCATGAGTCTTTTCTACACCAGTTTTAAACACTCCACCTTCCTCTACCCACATTTACTTATGTGAGTCCATATTATCCCACCCCCTGATATATTGTTCAGGTAGGCCCAGATCAGATCATGACTTTCTTCAGTACTATGTAACCTTGTGACTAACCCCTTCCATGATTGGATTGTTTGGTGACTAAACCATCTCCCCCACCAGGTCCTCCTGTAGAGAGAGGTGCATGGACATGGACACCCAAACAGCAAGACTTAAAAACAAAATCTTTCAAAGGGCGGAGAAGTTCATTGTGAACCAACAGCCATCCATATCTGGTGCCCAACTGTTCTGTGGGTTGTCTCTCTGCAGTGGGTAACCTTCCTTGGAGGATTGTGGCAGCGATTTTGGCATTCCAGCCCACCATAAAAACACTTCACTCCACAAAACACACTAAAAAATCACTGATAAAATTAAAACCCACTCCGGTGGGAATACCTCCTGTGCAGCTGCCTTTGTAGGGCAGCTCACTGGATATTGGGATTGGGGGCAAAGCCTTTGGGACTTCCCATACCTTTAAGGTAGGGGGGAAGCATGAAATAAACTTCCTGGGTCAGATTGTGGTGGTGTGTGTCGGGTGGTGCTGACATGTTGACCAGCTGGTGGCTTCCTCAGGTTAACCTGGAGGCAGTCCCTCTGGGTGGTGTGCCTGGAATGTCCCCATCCATAAGAGAAGATGATTACCTATCTCTGCTATCATCTGAGCTTCAGTTGCTTGAACATCAGTATAGCAGCACTCTCTGAGGTTCAGAGACCGGAAGTGCGAGATCATGCAGGTGGTACACCTACTACTGTTTTGTTGTGCCTCTGATGGTTGCCATGCCCAAGGAGTTGCTCTAACTGTATCTAAATAGCTGAACTCCCATGATAATGAAGGTAAACCACCAGTCAATGAGCATATTATGAGACTTCGGATTGCTCACTCCTTGGGTGTCATTTTCCTGGTCCCTATATATGCTCTGACTTGAGGCAAGTGTCTCACTGTGAAGAGGCATTCCATGCCACTCTCGAGTCCATGGTTGATCAGTGCCTAAGACGAGATACTCTTCTAGTCTTGTGGAATTCAATCATCGACTGGCACTGATTAGGATGGCTATGAGACAATGTGTTGGTCCCCATGAGTCTGGAACTGTGAACCAAGAAATAGCACTAATGTTAACTTGACTTTGTAAGAATGTTTGTGGACTAAGGGCTGGCTGGTTCATGGTTTCAGCGCCACAGCCTCATCGCTGAACTTGTATTCAACGCTGGTGTGTGGTAAAGGAAATTGACCATGTTGCTCATCGATGTCCCTGCGAGGATGATCAGAACTTGCAGGGTCTACCAGAAGTGCCCAAGTTTCTCAATGCACCGACCACAGGCTTGTTGTTAACATCTCTGAAGTTTGCAGCTTAAATGCAGGGAATGGTGCCATTCTTGCCTCGGCTGGATGTTGACAAAACTCAGGGATAAGACGGGTAGCTAAGGAGTTTGCTTTGTGAACAGGCTTAAGTTGTGGATTGGCGAGATCTGGGTACTGTGGGAATCCTGAAAAGCTTGGTTGGGAAGTGCCTTTCCAAGACTACCGTCCTTGATGTTGCTGGTGGATGTCTTGCGAACCCACACTCAGGCGAAGAGGAACTTGTCTCCCAAGGACCACTAAATACCATTGGACCAGAGTCGAGGCGCCAGGCTTAATGGCAAAGCTGCGCTGTTCAGAGAGCAAAGGCATAAACTGTATGTGCACTGAGGGTGGACAAGGAGGCCTGTGTGCAAAAAAAAATCTGTGACCGTAGAGCATCACCTGTGGGTGAGAAATTTTCGTCCTACTTACAGACGAATTAGTGCATTGCATTCCCCCAAAGCCATCCCTCGGTGTGCTGTAGTTCGAGTTTGATGGTGGTGCGGCCTTGACAGATGGAATCTGAAGTGAAGGCCAAGCTGGAGCAGTTACTTGAGCAGCTGTACAAGCTACCCACTGGCTGTTGGTTTGATGTCAGGAGTTTAGGAACGTCCCCATGCTGATGCTCAATCAACTGTGTACCACCTTCAGTTCTGGAAACATATGCTGCGGGGTGAACCAGAGAAAGTGGGTAAAGTCTCTGGGATCCTGTTGCATCCTTGCTGGAATTTCTCAAGGGCTGGTATAATGTTATACTCGTATCATTGCACGCGAGTCTGTGCTCTGCCTGAGCAGTAAGCATATCCCAAACTGACTGAGAGGGGCCTTGTTGGCCTTCTCGGAAAAGGAAAGGGTGATCGCCAGGACTGCAACAACTACCGAGGTTGAAAAAAAAAGATGAAACAAAATGATTTTTGAGATCGTTTAGCACTGTGACTCAATGTAGACACAGACTAATATGCCCGGAGTGTTCCCTAAAACTGTCCAATATAAATTGCCATAATGGGAAATTTGGCAGAGACTGGTTTGACTTCCAGAGGTTATTTAGGCAATGCAAAGCCTTAATCCTGCTGCCTTCACTTGCGATTTGAACAGCCAACATAATATTCTTCCCACCTGGCTACCACCATATTTCACCGACCTTTCTTCTTCCAATAAACCTCAAGAATTGCTCTTGGATAGTGAATAATTACAGAAAAAAAACAAGGGGGGAAAATGAATAATAATAAAAATAAACATAAAACAATATAAAATTAATAATACATAATTTAAATTGCTAAACAACTTGTTCTATAATTGAGTGTATTAATTGCATTCTGGCCACACAGATCATATTGTGATTTGAAGACGAAAATGGCAATAAAACATCTTTCTTGGAAATAAAACACATTGATGGTACCTTGAGCATAAAAAACTTCCAACTCATGACATACATCATATATATAATTACATACATATACTACTAATATACATATATATTTATACATACATATATATATAACATATATACATACATTATACATAATACATAATATTTATTACATACCATAATATATTATATACATATATACATACATACATATATATATATATATTATATATATATGTTAACCATGTTAACACCAATCATGCAGGTATGTAGTATCATACATGTGCATGCAAAGTTATGTATTTGCTCATGCGTGAGTAATATTAGCAACCTGTATTTTCAATCACAATCCAAAAGACGTTGAGAGCATGCCTGGTGCTGATGGGGTGCGGTGTTCACCGTAAACAAGAAGCAGGCGCAATCATCTGGTTATAAAATATCATGGAATGTTCAAAGGACTGCTTTTCTTCGTCCACCCAAGGAACAACGTCTCCCACAAGAGCAGTGGTAAATTGAACTTGCTACCAATTCATGAGAAAATACGCTCTTTTTGATGTCTTCCTGCAAGCAAACCACAAACCAAATGAAGACAGAACACTCTACGTGCAAATAAAAACCTAACTCTGCCTTGCTGAGAGAAACAAAAATATGAAATAGTCCACAATCTACAAATATAAAAGAAGCTCCGTCTCGGTCAGGTGCCCTGCCTTGCGTGCATCCCGTCAGCAATTGTCCTATAATAGTGGATACCAGTGCAAACATAGCAACACACGCATATACACATATACGTACATGCAGCATTTTAACGCGCTGCACATACACAGGAGGTAGAGTTTGTTTCCGGCAAGGCCCATCCTAATACGTAACCCAGTCAGTTGATGAAAATATGGAGAGAGTTGAGTGGAGGGGGGGGGGTGGTGGAGAGAGAGATTTTTCTTTATTTATTTTGAAACTCCTCTTCGGTGTGTTGTAAATTATTCGGAATTCAGCCGCACATCTAAAAAGGCTTGTGATGAATATCCCATTAATACTCTCCACCTCCTTGCTCCCCAAGTGTTATAGCAAGGATGGTACTTATACACCTCCTAATTTTATTTTCCCATTAACAAACAACCGTTATTTTTAGGCAATTATGCAAAGCCCTAAACAGGAGACTGATTCCTCCCCACTCCATACAAACAAATGTAAATTGAGACGTCTCAAGGCCCCATAAGGTCCAAAATAGAGGACTGATGTTTTCTCCCCTCCCATTTACAAGCTAGTCTAAATTGAGACTGATTCCCTTCCCTCCCAACAAGCAAATGTAAATTGAGACTGATTTTTCCTCCATTGAGGAAATGTTAAATTGAGACTTGATTCCTCCCCTCCCCATACAAACAAATTGTAAAATTGAGACTGATTCCTCCCCCTCCCATACAAACAAATGTTAAAATTGAGACTGATCCTCCCCTCCCATACAACAAATGTTTAAAATTGAGATTGATTCCTTCCCCCTCCCATTACAAACAAATGTAAATTGAGACTGTCTCAAGCCCTAAGGTCAAAAATAGGAGACTGATTTCTCTCCCTCCCATACAAGCAAATGTAAATTGAGACTGATTTCTTCCCCTCGAACAAATGTTAAACTGAGACTTACTTGATTAAAGCACTTCTTCCTTTCATATTTTTCATTCCATTCAAAGAGTCGAGTATATTCACTTAATCAGAGAGACATAAAGAGGACATCCCATAGACATCACCCATCAGTATATATTCACTTTATCTATTCAAGCATGAATAGCAAAAAAGCTATCCCCATTTTGATGATAAAATTTAAATTGGTATTGGAAACTGTGAATTCAGCTATTACCTGGAGATAAAATCAACACTTCTGTATCTTTGGAATACACGGCCGTTTTATTTAAGGATATATATGTGATAAAATCGCTTAATCTGACGAAGGACATTTCGCGTCAGTCCGGCTGGATAATATATTAATTTATATAGCATTATACATATTAATTGTTTGTGTATACTATATTTCTGTCGTTCAGCCTGGGTCCTTTGTGTAATAACTTGATAAATCAATATCCAGTTCTTGCATGCACCAAAGATAGAACCATCTTTAACCAACATAAGTCATTTATATAGATTTAAAATATATGTCATAAAAATTTATTTTTGTGAGTTGAAATAACACATATAGACATAAATTGACCACAACACTTGGCATTTTAATTCTTGGACTTGAAATGTTTGATAAACACCATTCTGGAAGAATTTTATTAACTCAAAAGGTGTGGAGACCAAAACTATCAAATAATATTATCTTGGCTATTAATAATACAAACCAATGAGAACCGTTCCCATTATTATCTAAGTTCATAATTAATATTAATTTGTTGTTTAGACACGTTTGGTAATTCATCTCTCATTACAAATAACCACATTTATGAATTATTTATTTCTTACAATATTTGACAAGTTCTAAATTTGATGTGTATTCTTTCCAAATCTTTAAACCCACTCATCAAATGCTCATTTATTTATTTATAAAGATATAATCCATTACCCCTTTTAGTTAATTTTACACCTGCTTGTGCATTAGAAGAAAGCAATCTCCAACTAACAATCTCACTTTTAACAGGGACTTAAAGTTTTTCAGCAAAATCTACAAGTTACACCACTTCCACTTAATTTGTTTCTCCAACTCTTTGTTATGTCTTCCAACCTCTTTTTGAGCCTGATTTGAGGCCTCCTTTCGTTGACAGTTTTCACTGCTCTGAAATACCACCCGTCAATGCTCCAGCCGCACTTAACCAGCAAATAAAGAGATTAGAAATGGAGAATATCCTCCACTCTTCTCTTCTTGTTGAATATTTTCTTCAAACATTGGTTTGACATTTTAATTTAGTGAGCCAAGTATCGTTAAAGATTTTCACCGGTTCTTCTTGTTAGCAAACATCAATTCGTACTGCTCCTTTCTCTGAATGTATTAACGGTATCGTACAAGGTTG
>CM068953.1:147670438-147683974 GCA_035128595.1 Eptatretus atami
GAGTGGTTTAAAGAATTTGGAAAGAATACAACATCAAATTTAGAACTTGTCAAATATTGTAAGAAATAAATAATTCATAATGTGGTTATTTGTATGAGAGATGAATTACCAAACGTGTCTAAACATACAAATAATATTATTATGAACTTAGCAAGCTTCAATCTTTCCATCGAGCAAGCATTCTCTCCAAGTGGTATATTTTAAACTTCGCCACATCATCTTTCAGTCTGTCCAATTATTTTATGGACAACCAAAGATTCACAAACCAGATGTTCCACTCGGCCCATTCGTTTCAACATGGGCTCACCAACTTGTTAATCTAGCAAAGCACATCGCCTATGATCTTAACCACTTGCTTAGAAAAACCCAACACAACATAAAAACCAGAAACATTGCAATTCAACACATTCAGCAGTTTGACATTCTTCACTCTGACATGACTCATTAGATTTGAATAGAATCACTTTTACCAACCTCGCTGTTCAGGAGGCTTGCTCTATCATCAAACATCTACAAGAAGTCTCCACCCTTAAGGAACTGTACCAGTTTATCACCAGAACAAATTCCATGTACTCCTTCTTATGTGTCCAATCTACTCTTTCAAATGGCAAGATTCATCTCTACCAACAAAGGAGGGAAGGTACTACGCGTTCTGCGACTCTCCCACAGTAGCAAACCTCTTATGGAAGAATTTGAATGCTCAGCCAACCTCTCAGCACCATTTCAACCTTACAGCTCTCGGCTCGGTTATGTCTGATGACATCTTTGTTATTCTGGCAATATGACAAATTAGATTTCAATATGTTTCATCAGTACCTTAACAATCAGCATTGTGGACCATACAAGTTCCCATGAAGTCGAGCAACACAGTCAATTCTTTTCTTGATATCCTTATTACAAGGGGTCCTAGTGGCAAACCCTCTCACAAAGTATACAGGAAAACCAACTCGTATGGATCCTACCTCAACTACCACCTTCATTCATTCCTCACTCTCCAGTCGTGAGAGCAGCACTCTCTGATCATTCTGCCAACACCATCAACGGACAAATTACACCCTGCATCCGAACTATGCCACATCATGAATATCCTTAAATTCAACGGTAATCCCACTCACAAGATACATCACATAAACAAGAAAAAACTCGTGCCACTAACACCGGAAGCTAGACACATGTTACTCTTCCCTTCATTGGATCGTACATCACACCATATTACAACGGATTCTCAAGACTGCCAAAAATAACATTATGCCATGCGCTCGACACTGAGCTTATCTATTCTTCACACCCATAAGGACATAAGGTTTCCTTACCAATCACCCAGGTGTTTCCTCATCCCTTGGGAATGCGGCCAAAGTTTACATTGGTGAAACTGGCAGAGACAATTGTCAATCATGCACAGACCAATAATCATTGCATATTATGGTCAGATAGCAAACTTAACACATCCAGTTCACTTGGCACACAAGTAAATTAGAGAAGCTAGGAAATATATTTACATTGCACGGCCCCTCAAGAATACGGAAAACCAATTTAGCGCATATCTCGCTCCAGTTATCAACAAATCGACACCTATAACTACACTTTGCAAATTACTGAGGGCATTGATATAATGAGCCAAAATGTACTGGACCAATCAGTAACATGCATTCAGCGGCCAATCAGCACCACACAATAATCAAGCCAATTCACACCCCACAATAATCAGCCATTCAGCACCCCACAATAATCAGCCAATAGGGGGAGTGAGTGAGTTGTTATAAAACTGTATTCATTCGTTCAATTATTCCTCTGTCGATGGGCGGAGAGTAAGTTATTCTGCCTGAACGGTTAAGGCCTACTTTCTTTTTTGCTTTGTGGAGTTGTTTTCTTTTTCAACGATAATCGAATGTAAATAGCTGATAAGAGCTCATACATGATGAAAAGCCCAAAACCTTGTTTAACTTATTATACTTGATTCCAATTAGTTAAATTTTGCATTAATCGAGTTTAAGGAGGTTTTCCCATGAAGATTTCAAAGATTTTCCCCTTCATCCAAATATGGCTTGCCATACCATCTGACACCATTGTGGTCATTTTATGAAAATCTGTTAATTTCAAGTCACCTCGGATGAAAATTTGAGGATTTCAGAATTTGGCGATGTTGACCTTTTGGCTCTCTGTTGACCTCCAAAAATAGTTGGGTGGTTGAATTCAGTGACCTGAAATGCAAATTATCTTCAAATTTCAAGTCGATTCGGATTGAAAATTTGACAATTTTAGAAATTTCGGCCCACGTTGACCTTTTTTAGCAAATGTTGACCTCAAAAATAGTTGGTGCTTGAATTCAGTGACTTGATATGGCCATATCCTCTTCAAATTTCTCGTCAATCAGATGAAATTGAAAGATTTTAGAAAATTTGCCCCAAGTTGACTTTGAACTATGTTACCTTAAAAGACGTGAATGCTTTATCACATGTCATGGTAACAGTGGTAAAGTTTTACAATTTTTTTTTTTTCCTCACTAAACAGTTTTCGATGTTACATGCTTAACAAAATGCAGACATGTACGACGTAACGACATATGCTACTAATCGCTTAACCCTGCTTTTCGCTTGTGAGCACAGGATATTAAAATGCCCAAAACTTTAAAAGTCCAGACTGATGGAATTCCAAACTTCTGGCTAAAGCAACTGATGCTCTCCACAAACACTACGTTCGACCATTCTGATGAACTTATCGAAGAAGGAGGTAAGGAATGAGTGGCCTGCAAAGAAGATAATGGCATTCCTCGGTTCCCAAAATCTGAAGAAACTCAAACTCCCTCACAAGTATTGACCAACATGTCTACCAACAACATACAAACTTACTCACAGAAAATGATGTACCTCCACCTAACACAAGAGGAATATAGAAGAGATGAAGGGATGTGACACAGCTGAGGGAATGTAAGAGAGGATGTGACGGAACAACAGACAACCGACTCCAAAACGACCCACACTAAAAAAATGTTAAAACGAGAATAACCCAAACAGACCACAGCCTGCGATCGATTACAAAAAAACTTTTGGTAGTTGACCCACATTCATGGATGATTAAAAAACATGCAGATATATAGATCAATCCCCAAGTAATCAAATGAATTGAGAAAGCAATGGAACACGAGGAATACACGTTTATATGACAGCACTCAGAAGGAAAGAATGAATACCAGGAGTGAAGATACAACATGTAATCTTTCAGTGGATGACAGTCTATCACCACTTCCTATTTTACCTGGCCCTGGACACACTGAGCAACCTCATCAATGAGCAAGGGACATGGTACCACTAACATGCAATAAACACAGTAAAAAGTATATAAAATGTCATAGCCCCCGCTGTTTTTGGTAATTTTATGTATGGAGTGAGGGCTAGCCCCCACATATTTAATTCAAACTAAAATTGGCCACCAGTCTCCCAGTGGTCACTTTAATCAGATCAACAAAATAACTTAGGTGTTAGTTGTATTTGCCAATTGTGCACTGTTGCTTGATGAACCATGATGAACAAAATGGGCCATTGCATTCTGAGAAATGGTTCGGGACAGTTAAGTAACAAAATGGCAGCCATTTGGCCATCTTGGATCTGATTTCGGAAAACAAAACGGACTTGCCATATGTAGGCCATCATTCGTTATCGTTTGACAAGTTTGAACAAGATCGTAAATAATGTCCGAGAAATAGTTGAGACAGCTCGATACAATTTTTTTTTACAACTTAAAATGTCTGCCAGTCGACCAGCAGCATCTTTGCATTAGATCACAAAGCAAGATGAGGTGCTGTCTATACCATCTTTATACTGTTGATTGTGTCAGTATTGAAACAACATTGGATAAATGAATGTCCGGAGAAATGCATTAGGACAAGTTCAACATTCGGGTTTATTTATAAAAAATGGCTGCCAGTTAGCCATTTTGTATCTGATCTCAAAAAAAATGGCATGCATATGTAAAGCCATCATTCTTATCTGTGCTACCAAGTGTGGACAAATCGGTAAATGCATGTCCGAAGAAATGGTTGAGGATGTGTTCAACCTCCAGTTTTATACAAGTAAAATGGCAGCCAGTTGACCATCTTGAATCTGATTCGGAAAAAAAAGGACTGTATATATATATATGTAATCCATCATTCCTGATCAGTGGCCAAAGATTGAAACAACATTCAGAAAATGAATGTCTGAGAAATGGTATGAGGACATGGTTCAACATTGGGTTGTATATAAATAAAATGGCCGCTAGTTGGCCATTGTGGATCTGATCTCAAAAAAAAAAATGGCATGCATTTGTAAGCCATCATCTTCATCTGTGTTCCAAGTGTGAAACAACATTGTGTAATTGCATGTCCGAGAAAATGTTGAGGATTGTGTTCCAACATGCAGTTTTTACAACTAAAATGGCAGCCAGTCGCCATCTTGGATCTGATCTCGAAAACAAAAATGAAATGCAATATTTAAGCCTTCATTCCTTATTCTGTGTGCCAAGTATGACAAACATCGGTCAATGCATTGTCCGAGAAATGGCTGAGGACGTGTTTCAACATCGGGCGTTTTTTTCAACTAAATATGCACACCATCACATGTTCGTCCTTTTGCTAATTATGAATAAAATTGTTTGCATACATGTCCAAGTATGGTTATGAACCACACAGACACGAAAATGAGACAACCAAATTGATAAGCCCCGTTTTCAGACCAAAGCCCATGGAGAGCTTAATAATGTCCAAAAGAGACAGGAACGGTGACGACTTACAGTTACATGGATAATTTAAGCTTCATTCAATATCGAACGATGAAAAGTTGGCCAGACTACTAAAAATAGTCAAATGGAACTCTGACCAACATTCAAATGGAATTGACCTCAAATGCACAGAGTACATTCTTCTGAACAAGGAAAACCAACAAAAATAGAAACAATTAAAAATCAACTTAAATAAAACAATACAGGAGCTAACAATGAAGCATTCATGGAATACCTCAGAATAGAAAGGGCCATCAAAATAGTACACAAAGGGTTGCTTTCCATGAGGCAAAGGCAAGTTGTTTCAGGGACAACTGCCCTCCTCTCCTCAACCACAAGCTTCAATGAACCATTGGGCAGGAGAAGGGTAGGACAACTGAGACGAAAAAATAAATCTGTGCATGAGGGAGGGCAAGTTTCTTGAAAGAATTCCCAGGATGATGTTGACATTGGGAGAAGTATTGTGGGAAAGCCAGCTAGAAGTTTGATGGCTGCTTGGAGGACCCTGCCAGTCGGCTTGAGTGAAATGCCAGCTCGAGGGCGTTGAGGGGTTATCTGATAACAGCCAGATAGATGTTTACTTTGACCAAGCGACGTGGTCAAATAACCGATTGGAGTGGAGAAGAACAGCATATTTTCAGGAGATTTGTCAAAGTCAGATACAGAAGAGATGGAGACCATTAGTTGAAATCCGGGTCGGGAAATTGACCACTTGAGTCAGTCCCCAATGAGTCGCAGAAAGCTTTTGCTGAAGTGCCATGACAGGTGAGAGAGACCCACACCTAAGCCAACTGGCATGATGGACAAGTTAAGTCACCACATATTGAGGAGAGAGAGTTTGGGATGAGATGAATAGAATTGGTCCATGTTTCGGATAGTGAGGGTGTAAAGGAGTCATCCCACTTTTGGTGGACGGTACAAGTAGGACATAAAAACATGAGGTTGGGAGTGGAGTGGAAGCCGATGCGAACATTCGAACATTCAATGGGAAAGCGAACATTCATTGGCAAACTGTCGTTTTTTTTAATTTCTCGGTCAGAAATGCGATTTAAGACATTTCTTGATGGAGAAATAAAGGCCAAAATTAAAGAATGGAGAGAAGAAACGTGTTTGTAAACAGTTGGATTTTTTAGGTAAGTTATGACGGAAAGTCGAATTGAGGGACAGTCTGTGAAATAGAAAAGGAAGTAGTGCATTTATGCATACAGTAATGAGGTCCCACACATTGTGAAAGAGAAGATAAGCATTATAAGAGATCCGTTTTTTATTATTTTTCTTTCTTTTCTTTTTTTTTTGTGACAGATTTTCACCACATTAGGTATTGGGAGAGGTTGCAGAAAAAATTGTGAGGTGGAATGTGAATTTGGATCGTTAAATGCATGGGTGGAAACAGATCGCGTGGTTATGGAGAAGCACTAAGGCCTATGGGAGAGAGTAATCGTCAAAAGTGAATTGTTGTATTTAATTTATTTTATGTTAAATAAGGATTGCATAACATTCGGAAAAGGGAAGGTTGAAGTAAAATCGTGGAGGTATTGGTGAATTTGGAACTGTAAACGCAGAGTGAAGCTGCTGGGTAATGAAATTTACCAGGAAGGGGGTGGGAGAGACACCTGGTTTACAGGAGGTGTATAGATAGAAAGAATGCAAGGAAAATTTATTTTGATGATTTTTGAAAGATTATGTAAGATTCGGGAAGGGAATGTTGTATGAAGAAATTGTGAAGTAATGGGTAAGAGAGGGTTAGCGCAAGTAAAGGAAAGATGGTGTTGCTGGCAGAAGTAGAAGAAGAAGAGAAGAAGGAGTATCAGAACTCGTAGGTATAGGTAGTTTTTTTGGTTTGTTTTTTGAAAATTAAATTTAATACAAGAAAAAAGAGTGTTAAGTTCGGATGGGAAATAGATGGGGACATGGGAAAGTGGCTGTGAATAGGAATTGGAGGTAATAAAAAAAGGGAAGAAAATACAAACATAAACGATTGTACAACCTAGATGGGGAAGGATGGGTTGCCTCAAGGAACTCGTTTAGACAAGTTTGACGAAAACTCAGAAAATAGCACGATTTTTGAAACAAAAGCAAGCTCGGAACACACAGAAGAAACATGTAGATAGGAAATAAACAGTTAAAACGTCACATATAACAACCAGAAACTTAACTTTGAGAAAGTCGGCAGAACCCGTGAAGACACTGCCGTTGCGCAAACCCAGAACCGGAAGTCAAATTTGGGATGCCAAACATGAAGGGAGCAAGCCCAGAAAAGTTATCCCTAACCCACCCTTGCTGAAATTATTTACAAGACATGTGTGAATTGGAAGATGTTACCACATGAATGTAAAAATATCAACAAATTACCAGCCCCAACGATAAAAAAAAAACAAAAATATGTACATAAAATAAGTATCAAAAATATACACCAAACAACTGGGAGAATTAAAAAACAGGCATGAAAGGCTAAAAAAAAAAAAAACCAGTTGGGAGAGATTAGGCATATAAACAAAACAAGGCTCATTTGAATGGTTAAGAGGTGGTCAGCTCAACTGCCGATGGAGACGAAATTAATAAATGCCCACGATGAGAGGTACTATACCAATGCTTTTTTTCAAAAACTATTGGATGGAAGAAAAAAAATAAGTTCAGGAACCACTGTACACACAAAATCACAACACAAAGTACGTCATCATCCACTGGACATTCCATAAAAATTTCAACATCCAGTTTCAGAAATCATGGAAACATAAACCAAAACAATAATTGAAAACAATGAAGTAAATTTTTAATATTCATGCACACCTGATGATTCCATCGAGTGGGCACAGAAAACAAGCATTGCAATTGGATTATAGTACTTCAATACAAAAAATAAAAGACGGCATTGCGCTAATTGAAGAGTCAGTACACAGTTAATTTGGTCCCCTAAATAACACAAGAAAATCAGGAAATATGACGAAAATGCCAAGATCTCAAAATGAATAATTCAAAATATTCTCAAAGCTGAAGAGTTGTCGAAAATGTTACCATGATAATTGGAGCAATGAGGAATTTAATGGAAAGAATCTGTATGGAATCTTTAAAAACCATCCACTGGGAATATTACTACAAAACAAACTTATAGTTGGAACCTGTCCGAGTTAGGTGACTATCCTGAAAGAGCCCTCGGAACAAAACTTTGAGAACAAGAGAATTTCACAGCTTGGTCCATGAATCATGATACCCTGAATAATACTTCGTTATAGTTAATAACTTTGAGCCCCAGGAAGGACTCCGTTCGACATTCTGAAACCCACATACGGAGGATAACAACCAATGAAACAACAAGCACACGCACGCACGCACACACACACAACACACACACTACACACACACACACACACAACAAACACACACACACACACAACCACACACACACACACACCACATACACCTGCCTCCATGCTGTGCATGTATGATTGGCAAGTTTGTCATCATGAAAGTAATGAACACCTTTCCTCCGGATCACTGCTGACTCCACTTCATTTGTTCCTCTTTTTACCACCTATGGAACCAAAAATTCAATCTCATTCTTCCCTCCAGGCCTTCAAGACAGCTGATTATTCACCACCCTCAATCACCCCCCCCCCCCCCCCCCCCCATTCAAAACCATTGATCTTTTCTCACCAGTTTAAACACTCCACCTTCCTCTACCCACATTTTACTTATGTAGTCCATATTATCCACCCCCTGATATATTGTTCAGGTCAGGCCAGATCAGATCTAATGGACTTCTTCAGTACTATGTAACCTTTGACTAACCCCTTCCATGATTGGATTGTTTGGTGACTTAAACCATCTCCCCCACCAGGTCCTCCTGGTAGGAGGGTGCATGGACATGGACACCCAAACAGCAAGGACTTAAAAACAAAATCTTTCAAAGGGCGGGAAGTTCATTGTGAAACCAACAGCCATCCATATCTGGTGCCCAACTGTTCTGTGGGTGTCCTCTGCAGTGGGTAACCTTCCTTTGGAGGATGGTGCAGCAGTATTTCATTCCAGCCACCATTAAAAACACTTCACTCACAAAACACACTAAAAATCACTGATAAAATTAAAACCCACTCCGTGGTGGAATACCTCCTGTGCAGCTGCCCTTTGTAGGGCAGCTCACTGGATGATGGGATGGGGCAAAGCCTTTGGGACTTCCCATACCGTTTAAGGTAGGGGGGAAGCATGAAATAAACTCCTGGGTCAGATTGTGGTGGTGTGTGTCGGGTGGTGCTGACATGTTGACCAGCTGGTGTCTTCCTCAGGTTAACCTGAGGCAGTCCCTCTGGGTGGGTTGCCTGGAATGTCCATCCATAAGAGAAGATGATTACCTATCTCTGCTATCATCTGAGCTTCAGTTGCTTGAACATCAGTATAGCAGCCACTCTCTTGAGGTTCAGAGACCGGAAGTGCGAGATCATGCAGGTGGTTACACCTACTACTGTTTTGGTTGTGCTCTGATGGGCCATGCCCAGGAGTTGCTCTAACTGTATCATAATAAGCTGACTCCCTATGATAATTGAAGGTAACACCAGTCAATGAGCTATTATTGAGACTTCGGATTGTCACTCCTTGGGTGTCATTTTCCTTGGTCCCTATATATGCTCTGACTGAGGCAAGTGTCTCACTGTGAAGAGGATTCCATGCCACTCTCGAGCCATGGTTGATCAGTGCCTAAGACGAGTACTCTTCTAGTCTTGTGGATTCAAATGCATCGACTGGCACTGATTAGGATGGCTATGAGACATGTGTTGGTCCCATGAGTCTGGAACTGTTGAACCAAGATAGCACTAATGTTAACTTGACTTTGTAAGAATGTTTGTGGACTAGGGTGGCTGGTTCATGGTTCAGCGCCCACAGCCTCATCGACTGAACTTAGTATTCAAACGCTGGTTGGTGTGGTAAAGAGAAATTTGACCATGTTGCTCATCGATGTCCCTGGAGGATGATTCAGAATCTGCAGGGTCTACCAGAGTGCCCAGTTTCTCAATGCACCGACCACAGGCTGTTGTAACATCTCTGAAGTTTGCAGCTTAAATGCAGAGATGGTGCCATTCTTGCCTCGGCTGGATGTTGACAAACTCAGGATAAGACGGGTAGCTAAGACGTTTGCTTTGTGAACAGGCTAAGTGTGGATGAGGAGATTCTGGCGTACTGTTGGGAATTCCTGAAAAGCTTTGTTGTGGAAGTGCGCCTTTTTCCCAAGACTACCGTCCTTGATGTTGCTGGTGGATGTCTTGGAACCCAACACTCAGGCGAAGAGGAACTTGTCTCCCATAGGGACCACTAAATACCATTGGACCAGAGTCGAGGAGCCAGGCTTAATGGCAGAAGCTGCGCTGTTCAGAGAGCAAGGCATAAACTGTATGTGCACTGAGGGTGGACAAGGAGGCCTGTGTGCAAAAAAAAAATCTGTGAACGTAGAGCATCACCTGTGGGTGAGAAATTTTCGTCCTACTACCAGAGGAATTAGTGCATTGCATTCCCCAAAGCCACCCTCGGTGTGCTGTAGTTCGAGTTTGATGGTGGTGGGCCTTGACAGAGGAATTTCTGAAAGTGAAGGCCAGCTGGAGCAGTTACTTGAGCAAGCTGTACAAGGGCTGACCCACTGGCTGTTGGGTTTGATGTCAGGAGTTTAGGAACGTCCCCATGCTGATGCTTCAATCAACTGTGCTACACCTTCAGTTCTGGGAAACATATGCTGCGGTGAACCAGAGAAGTGGGTAAAGTCTCTGGGATCCTGTTGCATCCTTGCCTGAATTTCTAAGGGCTGGTATAATGTTATACTCGTATCATTGCACGCAGAGTCTGGCTCTGCCTGGAGCATAAGCATTCATCCCAACTGACTGAAGAGGGGCCTTGTTGGCCTTCTCCGGAAAAGGAAAGGGTGATCGCCAGGACTGCAACAACTACCGAGGTGAAAAAAAAAGATGAAACAAAAATGATTTTTGAGATCGTTTAGCACGTGACTATCAATGTAGACACAGATAATATGCCCGTGAGTGTTCCCTAAACTGTCAATATAAATTGCCATAATGCGGAAATTTGGCAGAGACTGGTTGACTTCCAGAGGTTATTTAGGCAATGCAAAGTCCTTAATCCTGCTGCCTTCACTTGCGATTTAACAGCCAACATAATATCTTCCCACCTGGCTACCACCATATTTCACCGCCTTTCTTCTTCCAATGAAACCTCAAGAATTGCTCTTGGATAGTGGAATAATTACCAGAAAAAAAACAAGGGGGGAAAATGAATAATTAATAAAAATAACATAAAACAATATAAAATTAATAATAATAATTAAATTGCTAACAACTTGTTCTATAATTGAGTGTATTAATTGCATTCTGGCACACCACAGATCATATTGTGGATTTGAAGACGAAAATGGCAAAAAACATCTTTCTTGGAAATAAAACACCATTGATGGTACCTTGAGCATAAAAAACTTTCAACTCATGACATACATCATATATATATACTATACATATAAACTTACTATATACATAATATTTATACATAACATATATATTATAACATATAACATACATTATATACATAATACATATATTTTATTACATACATAATATATTATATTACAAATACATACATACATATATATATATATATATATATATATATGTTTACCATGTTAAACACCAATGTCATGCAGGTATGTAGTATCATACATGTGCATCAAAGATTATGTTATTTGCTCATGCGTGAGTAATATTAGCAACCTGTAATTTTCAATCCACAATCCAAAAGCACGTTGAGAGCATGCCTGGTGCTGATGGGGTCGGTGTTCACCGTAAACAAGAAGCAGGCGCATCATCTGTTGATAAAATATCATGGAATGTTCAAGACTTGCATTTTCTTCGTCCACCCAAAGGAACAACGTCTCCCCAGAGCAGTGGTGAAATTGAACTTGTACCAATTCGATGAAAATCGCTCTTTGATGTCCTTCCTGCAAGCAAACCACAAACCAAATGAAGGACAGAACCTCTACGTGCAAATAAAAACCTAACTCTGCCTTGCTGAGGAAACAAAATATGAAATAGTCCACCAATCTACTACAATATAAAAGAAGCTCCGTCTCGGTCACGGGTGCCTGCCTGCGTGCATCCGTCAGCAATGTCTAAATAGGGATACCAGTGCAAACATAGCAACACACGGCATATACACATATACGTACATGCAGCATTTTAACGCGCTGCACATACACATGAGGAGAGTTTGTTTTCCGGCAAGGCCCATCCTAATACGTAACCCAGTCAGTGATGAAAATATGGAAGAGAGTTGAGAGTGGAGAGGGGGGGGTGGGGAGAGAGAGATTTTTCCTTTATTTATTTTGAAACTCCTCTTCGGTGTGTTGTATATTATTCGGAATTCAGCCGCACATCTAAAAAGGCTGTGATGAATATCCCATTTAATACTCTCCACCTCCTTGCTCCCCAAGTGTATAGCAAGGATGGTACTTATACACCTCCTAATTTATTTTCCCATTAACAACAACCGTTAATTTTTACGCCAATTATGCAAAGCCCTAAACAGGGAGACTGATTCCTCCCCCTCCATACAAACAAATGTAAATTGAGCACGGTCTCAAGCGCCCCATAAGGTCCAAATAGGAGACTGATTTTCTCCCCTCCCATTACAAGCTCATGTTAAATTGAGACTGATTCCCTTCCCTCCCAACAAGAAATGTAAATTGAGACTGATTTTTTCCTCCATTGAGGAAATTTAAATTAGACTTGATTCCTCCCCTCCCATACAAACAAATTGTAAAATTGAGGACTGATTCCTCCCCCTCCCATACAAACAAATGTTAAATTGAGACTGATCCTCCCCCTCCCATACAAACAAATGTTAAATTGAGATTGATTCCTCCCCCTCCCATTACAAACAAATGCTAAAATTGAGACTGTCTCAAGCCCTAAGGTCAAAAATAGGAGACTGATTGTCTCCCTCTCCCATACAAGCAAATGTAAATTGAGACTTGATTCTTCCCCTCGAACAAATGTTAAACTGCAGACTTTTGATTAAAGCACTTCTTTCCTTTCATATTTCATTCCATTCAAAGAGATCGAGATATATTCACTTTAATCAGAGAGACATAAGAGAGACATCCCCATAGACATCACCCATCAGTATATTCACTTTATCTATTCAAGCATGAATAGAAAAAAGCTATCCCCATTTTGATGATAAAATTTAAATTGGTATTGGAAACTGTGAATTCAGCTATTACCTTGGAGATAAAAATCACACTTCTGTTATCTTTGGAATACACGGCCGTTTTATTTAAGGACTATATATTGTGATAATCGCTTAATCTGACGAAGGACATTTCGCGTCAGTCGCGTGCTTGGATAATAATATTAATTTATAAGCATTATACATATTAATATGTTTGTTATACTATATTTCTGTCGTTCAGCCTGCGGTCTTTGTGTAATAACTTGATAAATCAATTATCCAGTTCTTGGGCATGCACCAAAGATAGAACCATCTTTACCAACATAAGTCATTTATATAGATTTAAAATATATGTCATAAAAATTTATTTTTGTGAGTTGAAATAACCATATAGACATAAATTACCACAACACTTGGCATTTAATTCTTGGACTTGAAATGTTTGATTAAACACCATTCTGGAAGATATTTATTAACTTCAAAAGGTGGTGGAGCCAAAACTATCAAATAATATTTATCTTGGCTATTAATAATACAAACCCATGAGAACCGTTCCATTATTAT
>CM068953.1:147687103-147704045 GCA_035128595.1 Eptatretus atami
CACTCCAACTCTCTTCCATATTTTCATCAAACTGACTGGGTTACGTATTAGGCATGGGCCTTGCCAGGAAACAAACTCTCCTCATGTGTATGTGCAGCGCGTTAAATGCTGCATGTACGTATATGTGTATATGCGTGTGTTGCTATGTTGCACTGGTATCCCCTATCTATAGGACAATTGCTGACGGATGCACGCAGACAGGCACACCGAGACCGAGCTTCTTTTATATTGTAGATTGTGACTATTCATATTTTGTTTCTCAGCAAGGCAGAGTTAGGTTTTTATTTGACACGTAGAGATGTTCTGTCCTTCATTTGGTTTGTGGTTTGCTTGCAGGAAGGACATCAAAAGAGCGATTTTCATCAGAATTGTACAAGTTCAATTTCACCACTGCTCTGTGGGAGCACGTTGTTCCTTTGGGTGGACGAAGAAAAGCAGTCCTTGGACATTCCATGATATTTTATCCAGATGATCGCCTGCTTCTTGTTTACGGTGGACACCACCCCATCAGCACCAGGCATGCTCTCAAACGTGCTTTTGGATTGTGATTGAAAATACAGGTTGCTAATATTACTCACCATGAGCAACAAACATAACTTTGCATGCACATGTATGATACTACATACCTGCATGCATTGTGTTAACATGGTACATATATATATATATATATATATATATACATGGTTATAAATAGATGCACTATTGTGGAATTAACAGTGGAGGGCAATAGGTCATTTCAGGCAGTAGTTATTATATACAAAAAAAATTTCAATGTTTGGCCCTTCAAAACTTATAATGTTGTTGACTAAGTTTCTAAGCATCCAAATTTATATTTTTTTTTAACAATAATTGGTCACATAAAAGAACACTAAAGTAAAAACGATGTGTTAAATTATTGTGTAAATCCCAAAATTATTATATTATATGTGGTGAGGTTATAGCACACGCTCTATCAGTCATTTTCGTGAAACAAAAATTTCAAAACCTTTAAAGGAAATATTTTTCATGGACAAATTTCATTGTTATATACACAAACCATGCACAGAGTAATCGATAACATTTTAAACCCCTCCAACCCCCTTGCTAAGGAACAGCTGAATAAAGGCTCATCAGACCTTACACCTGGAAAATGGGCATTTACTACCACCTAACTTGCCACTCAAACATTGCATCACATCAATTTATCAGCCGGACAGACATATACTTTTCAAAAAAACTCATGAGAATTCTCCTCAGGTGGGACAAATAAGTGAAATTGGGTGTCCTGCCCATGGACTATTAACTGGCAAAAGAGTCTTCCAGTTACGTCCTCAAGCGCTTTTCAACAACAACTCTGGATATTTGATTGGATAATGTGCCTATAATATTATGTGTTTCAAATTAAAAACTTGCGTCTTAGTGGTGATACAGTTTCCACCCAAGTAATGGGCATCTGAGGTATTAAAAGTAATTGATCATCATAGCATTTCTTCCACTGTTGTGTTGAACATGCCACCTGAATAAATAAAGTACAAATGGAGCTGACAGGCTCAATGAACGGTTTGATTTCCATATGTTATTTTAAATGAAACATTCCATTGCATCATAATCTCTTTAAGCATTACAAACAGAAATTGCTTGAGGTCAAGGATACCAAGATGTGCATACCATATACCACCATGTAGTCCCCCATGTGGAAGGTGCAGTGGGAAAAAGCACGTCCTTTCTGTACACAAGGAACCTTTTTGGCTCTCAAGAACTCCAGTACTGCAGGTCCAAGTGATAAACCAACCATATTTTGCAGCACGACGCTTGAACCTGCAAAGTTACAAAGATTATTACTTTTGAATGCGCGCCACACACTCACTTACACACCATATACACGCACACCACCCACACACACACACACTGTTGAGTCTGTGCAGCTGCACTGAGCAGCCAGAATGCACACAAGTAAAGAATAAAGCCTGCACCTACTCTAGGAAAGAAGACCATATAAACAGGGGAGACAGGGACCCGCCACCAAGTCGAGACGCTGAGGAGGTCCTACCTGTCTCTGTTAAAACCTACAATAAAGCTCCACAAGATAAACCTAAAAAAAAAAGTAGAAGCTAGAGATGAAAGGAGATCATCCTCTTCTGCCAAAGTGATTCATTCCATAAGCAGTGTGGAATGCATGGCAGGGCAAGATTCACAGACCAGTAAAGACATGAAATTGCCACCAGAATAGACACGGTACCATATCACGGAATTTAAAAAGTTGCATCAACAACTCATAGATTCCTGATAAAAGTAAAATAAAATAATAACAGTTTAGGCAAGAAGACAAAGTTGGCAGAAGATACAAAGAGTATAGGAGCCAGGGCTCACCTAGGGGGTGGACAGAAGGATGGTGGGACATGAACACAGTGACATGGGGAGGGGCTATGGAGTGAAGGGTGGCTTGGAACATGGTGCGACACTGGGAACCCAGTAGCGGAAAGAGCTGTGGTGGGGCAGGGAGACAAGACCCCTCTAGGAGGGGAGAGCAGATCCAAACCCATGACATGGACCACGGTACTTTTACACAGGTAGAGAGGAATGGAAACGGGAACGGTGATAAATGATCAGCAGAAAGAGGGGGGAAAATATCAGATGAGGAAGAAGAGGATGATGGTGAGAGAGCAATTTAGATTGGAAGAAAATCTGACCAAGAAAGTAGAAGATATAGACCGATACCACTTCAGAGAATGCTGGCACTCTATAGATAGAAAACAAACAAATGGAGGAAAAGCTAATCAGGAGAATCAACCGATCAATTGGTAAAATTAAACCCAATCATCCCCCTTGAAATCAATACTGTTGTGCTTTGCAGGGCACTGCTCCTTTCAAGAAAGGGCAACAGACAAAACCACCTCAATAAGATATAACCAGGCCCACCAACAGATAGCTAGCCCAACATGGAAAAGAAGACAAGAATATAGAGAGAGAGAGAGAAGAGAGAGAGAGAGAAGAGAGAGAGAGAGAGAAGAAGAGAGAGAGCAAAAGAAAAGAACAGGACAAATAAAACAATACAAAGAGGAAAGCGAAGCCAAAGCATAAGAGAGATCCCAAAAATAAACTAAAAATATAAAAAATCGAAGATAAAGACCAAGGAAGATAATGGTGTTGAAACATGTTCAAACAAAAATATCAAGGAAAATATTTTTTAAAACAATGAAGAAGTCAACAAACAGGAGAAAACAAAAACAATGTTTGAAAACAACCCAAAAATATTTCCTGTGAAATAGGAAAACTAAAGCAAAATTGTTTCACGTCCCCCAGAGAAAAGTAAACTTGAAGATTATCTGGAAAGCGTATTATGAAAACACAAAATAACACAATGGATCCAAAACTTGGAAAAAGAAAAAGCTCACCGAAAGGAAAAGCCCCTTGTGCTATTTGATGAAGAAAGAATAACTTTTAAAGAAATTGCAACTAGATGGTATTCATAGAATACATACCCCACGCAAAAATTGAGAGACTTGGTGTGAGCCAAACTTCTTTTGTTTTATAAGGTTTTATTTTTTTTTTTACTTTGATCCAATATGGCTGCCAGATCACAATGACGATGTGAGATCATGTTTATCAAAACCATATTTTCCCTGGGTAGTTGATTCAATGGAGTGCTGTTTAAAGTTTCCATGATGGAACAACAAATAAGTTGAAAGGTTTAGGATTTTCACCCATGTTTGAGCTCTTAAATGAGCTCTTTACATTCTTTATCCTTAAAAAGAAAATAACTCCTAAGCAAAAAAAAAAAAAAAAAAAAAAGTAGGCCTCCATTTCGGGCAGCGTGCTCAGCCCCTTGGACAACAGGAAGTTACTGGAATGAATGAATACAGGTTTTATACAAATCCTCACCCCCACCATTGGCTGATTGGCTACTAATTTTTGTGAGGAGCTGATTGGCTGGTGAATGCTGTTACTGATTGGTTGGTACAGTTTTGCTCATCATAGTGCAATCCCTCAGTATTATTGCAAGCTGGAGCTAAAGGTGACGATTTGTTGACAAGGGAGAGCCAGATATCGCTAATGGGTGTCCCGTTTTCTTGAGCGACTGTTTCATGTAAATATATCTCCATAGCTTCTCTGATTCTCCTTATGTGCAATGACTGATGGTGTGATAAGTTTGCTATCTGACCATAGTATGCGAAGATTATTGGTCTGTGCATGATTGAACAATTGCTTGATTTTTTCCCGTTTCCCCTTTCTTCTATGATGTGCTGATGTTCTTTCCATTTAGTGGTGAGCGTCCTGCCAGTTTCACCAATGTAAACATTGGCATCACACGGGATGTGATAAACACCTGGATGATCGTTAGGAAGCCTTCTGTCCTTATTGGTGTGAAGAATACATTCAAGCATATGTGTCGAGCAATGGTGTACTGTTACATTAGCAGTCTTGGAATCCATTGTGTATGGTGTGATGTACGTCCAATGAAGGGAAGCGTAACATGTGCTTCTAGTTACGGTGTTGGATCACGGGCTCTTTGTGGTTTAGTGATGATCTTGTGTGGGGGATTAACCATTTAAATTTAAGGACATTCACGAGTGTGCATAGTTCGCGATGCAGGGTGTACTTGTGTTGATGGGTGCAGGCAGAATGATCAAGAGTGCTGCTCACAGACTGGAGAGTTGAGGAATGATGAAGAGTGGTAGTTGAGGTAGTGATCCATACGCGTTGGTTTCCTGTATTACTTTGTGAGAAGGTTTGCCCATTAGGAGCCTTGGTAATAAGGAGTCAAGAAGATAAATTGACTTTGTTTTTGCTCGACTTCCATGGGTGAACTTGATGTTGCAATGCTGATTGTTAAGCTGCTGAAGAAACTTATTAAGATCTATTTTGTCATATTGCCAGATAACAAAGATGTCATCATATATAACGTAGCAGAGCTAAGGTTGAAATGGTGCTGAAGAGGAAGGGCTTGGGAAGAATTTTTTCAAATTTCCCTTCCATTAAAAAAGAGGTTTGCTACGATGGTGAGATTGGAAACCATAGCAGTGTCTTTCTTTTGCAGAATTGAATCTACCTTTTTGAATACATAGGATTGAGGACACATAAGAGGAATTCATGAATTTGTTCTGGTGACAAACTGGTACGTCCTTAAGGTGGTGTCTTCTTGTAGATGATGTTGATGGATAGAGCAGGATCTGGAACAAGAGATGCTGGAAAAAAAGTGATCTACTTCAAAACTTAATGAGATGCAGAGTGAAGTAATTCATGCGCAAACAGTCAAGTCAACACCGTGAAGAAAACATTTAACTCATGGGAGGCAGCAATTTGCTCTCGTCAAGGAATGCATTTAACTACACACGACTCATATACATACTAAAGTAGGATGTTATATATCACAAGCAGTTTCTTCATCACAAACTTCAGCACCAGAATGGAGGAAAATAGAAGATTTAAACTCGATTTCAGTGAGAAAGCATTCAACATGGCTCATTATATCAGATGAAGAAATTCAAAAAACTTCTAACCAATCCATGTTAAATTCATATGACACACAGCCTTCTCATCTTGGAAAAACTGTCATCAATCATAGTCAATGACATCTGACCGATGATGAACAATCAGTCTTAGCTTTGAGTTTAAACTTTCAGTGGCACCAAAGGTTATCTCTATCAAAGACATCATCCAACAGTTTGAAACCAGTCTTCGGACACTCAACAAAAAGTTTTGCTGACCAAATCCATTTTGAGTCACTCAAGTCCTCTCCAAAGCTGAGTCCTGAAATAAAATATCAGCCTCTCCTTATCGAGTGCAGCCTGTTGCTGCTGGTTGCATCATTGGTTAGGACACGGCTTTGCCGCTGATGCAGTGTTTCCCTTACCAGACACTGGTACTCATTTTGCCGACCTTTGAAGGATGACAGGCTGAGTCAACCTGCTGGTGTGTATTAATCAGCGGCCAACGGGCTTCAACTCAGGACCCTAGGATCCAAGCCGCCACCCTAACCACTAAAACCAACACCAGGCTTAAATATAGCAAACAGAGAAGAAAGCTGCAGCCAGATTAAAGCATGACACTTCATGACAAATAGATTTTCAATACGTTTTGTCAGTACCTTAACAATCAGCATGTGACATCAAGTACACCATGGAAGTCGAGGCAACAGAGAGAAGAATTAATGCAAGCTTCAATCTTTCCATCGAGCAAGCATTCTCTCCAAGTGGTTATATTTTAAACTTCGCACATCATCTTCAGTCTGTCCAATTATTTTATGGACAACCAAAGGTACACAAACCAGATGTTCCACTTCGGCCCATCGTTTCAACACGGGCTCACCAACTTGTAATCTAGCAAAGCACATCGCTATGATCCTTCAACCACTTGTTAGAAAAACCCAACACAACATTAAAACTCAGAACATTGCATTCAACACATTCAGCAGTTTGACATTCTTCACTCTGACATGCTCATTAGTTTTGACATAGAATCACTTTTAACAACCTCCCTGTTCCAGAGGCTTGCTCTATCATCAACATCTACAAGAAGTCTCCACCTTAAGGAACTGTACCAGTTTATCACCAGAACAAAATTCATGTACTCCTTCTTATGTGTCTCAATTCTACGTCTTTCAAATGGCAAGATTCATTCTACCAACAAAAGGAAGTACTACGGGTTCTGCACTCTCCCACAGTAGCAAACCTCGTTATGGAGAATTTTGAATGCTCAGCCAACCTCTCAGCACCATTTCAACCTAAGCTCTGGCTCGGTTAGTTCGATGACATCTTTGTTATCTGGCAATATGACAAATAGATTTCAATATGTTTCATCAGTACCTTAACAATCAGCATTTGACATCAAGTTCACCATGGAAGTCGAGCAACAAACAGTCAATTTCTTTTCTTGATATCCTTATTACCAAGGCTCCTAGTGGCAAACCCTCTCACAAAGTATACAGGAAACCAACTCGTATGGATCCCTACCTCAACTACCACTCTTCATCATTCCTCAACTCTCCAGTCTGTGAGCAGCACTCTTGATCATTCTGCCAACACCATCAACGACAAATACACCCTGCATCGCGAACTATGCCACATGAATTCCTTAAATTCAACGGTAATCCCACTCACAAGATCATCACTAAACCAAGAAAAAACTCGTGCACTAACACCGGAAGCTAGAGCACATGTTACTCTTCCCTTCATTGGACGTACATCACACCATATACAACGGATTCTCAAGACTGCCAAAATAACAGTGCCATCGCTCGACACTAAGCTTGAATCTATTCTTCACACCCATAAGGACATAAGGTTTCCTTACCATCACCCAGGTGTTTACCTCATCCCTTGCGAATGCGGCAAAGTTTACATTGGTGAAACTGGCAGGACAATTGTCAATCATGCACAGACAATAATCATTGCATATTATGGTCAGATAGCAAACTTAACACATCCAGTCACTGGCACACAAGTAGAATTAGAGAAGCTATGGAAATATATTTACATTGCACGGCCCCTCAAGAATACGGAATAACCATTAGCGATATCTCGCTCTCAGTTATCAACAAATCGACACCTATAACTACAGCTTGCAAAATACTGAGGGCATTTGATATAATGAGCAAAATGTATGACCAATCAGTAACATGCATTCAGCGCCAATCAGCACCACACAATAATCAGCCAATCAACACCCCCACATAATCAGCCAATCAGCACCCCACAATAATCAGCCAATAGGGGAGGTGAGGAGTTGTTATAAAAGCTGTATTCATTCGTTCAATTATTTCCTTCTGTCGATGGGCGGAGTATTCTGCCTGAAACGTTAAGGCCTACTTTCTTTTTTGCTTTTGAGTTGTTTCTTTTTTCAAGTATAACGAATGTAAATAGCTGATTAAGAGCTCATACATGATGAAAGCCCAAAACCTTTTAACTTATTATACTTGATCAATTAGTTAAATTTTGCATTAATCGGTTAAGAGGTTTTTTCCCATGAAGATTTTCAAAGATTTCCCTTTCATCCAATATGGCTGCCATACCATCTGACACATGGTGGTCATTTTTATGAAAATCCTGTTCAAATTTCAAGTCACTCGGATGAAAATTGGATTTCAGAAATTTGGCCGATGTTGACCTTTTGGCTTCTGTTGACCTCAAAAATAGTTGGTGGTTGAATTCAGTGACCTGAAATGCAAATTATCTTCAAATTTCAAGTCGATCGGATGAAAATTGACAATTTTAGAAATTCGGCCCACGTTGACCTTTTAGCCAATTGTGACCTCAAAATAGTTGGTGCTGAATTCAGTGACTTGATATGCATATCCTCTTCAATTTCTCGTCAATCAGATGAAAATTGAGGATTTTAGAAAATTGCCCCAAGTTGACCTTTGAACTATGTTCACCTTAAAAGAGTGAATGCTTTATCACATGGTCATGTAACATGTGGTAAAGTTTCAATTTCCTCCACTAAACAGTTTTCGATGTTACAGCTTAACAAAATGCAGACATGTACGACGTACGACATATGCTACTAATCGCTTAACCCTGCTTTCGCTTTGTGAGCACAGGATAAAATGCAAACTTTAAAAGTCCAGGACTGGATGGAATTCCAAACTTCTGGCTAAAGCAACTGGATGCTCTCCACAATCACTACGTTCACCATTCGATGAACTTATCAAGGAAGGGAGGTAAGGAATGAGTGGCTCAAAGAAAATAATCATTCTCTTTCCAAAATCTGAAGAAACTCAACTTCCTCACAAGTATTGACCAACATGTCTACCAACAACATACAAACTTCTCACAGAAATGATGTACCTCCACCTAACACAAGGAGGAATATAGAAGAGATGAAGATGTGACACAGCTGAAGAGATGTAAGAGAGGATGTGACGGAACAACAGACAACCGACTCCAAAACGACGCCACACTAAAAAACTGTAAACGAGAATAACCAAACAGACCACAGCCTGGATCGATTACAAAAAAACTTTTGTAGTGACCCACATTCATGGATGATTAAAAAACATGAGATATATAAGATCATCCCCAAGTAATCAAACTGATTGAGAAAGCAATGGAACACGAAATCACCGTTATATGACAGCACTCAGAAGAAAGAATGAAATACCAGGAGTGAAGATACAACAGTAATCTTTCAGGTGACAGTCTATCCCACTCCTATTTTACCTGGCCCTGGACAACTGAGCAACCCATCAATGAGCAAGGACATGGTACACACTAACATGCAATAAAAAAGATAAAAGTATATAAAATGTCATAGCCCCCGCTGTTTTGGTAATTTTTGTATGGAGTGAAAGGGCTAGCCCATATTTAATTTCAACTAAAATGGCCACCAGTCTCCCAGTTGGTCATCTTTAATCAGATCACAAAATAACTTTAGGTGTAGTTGTATGTCATTGTGCACTGTGCTTGTGCCATGATTGAACAAAATCGGACCATGCATGTCTGAGAAATGGTTGGGGACAAGTTTAAAACAGGCAGCCATTTGGCCATCTTGGATCTTGATTTCGAAAAACAAAACGACTGCCATATGTAGGCCATCATTCGTTATCGTTTGACAAGTTTGAACAAGATCGGTAAATTAATGTCGAGAAATAGTTGAGGACACTTCGATACCAATTTTTTTTTTTACAACTAAAATGTCTGCCAGTCGACCAGTCAGCCATCTTTGATTAGATCACAAACAAAGAAGGGCATGTCTATACCATCTTATACTGTGATTGTGTCAAGATTGAACAACATTGGTAAATGAATGTCCGAGAAATGCATTAGGACAAGTTCAACATCGGGTTTTTTATAAATAAAATGGCTGGCAGTTAGCCATTTTGGATCTGATCTCAAAAAAAAATGGCATGCATATGTAAGCCATCATTCGTTATCTGTGTACCAAGTGTGGACAACATCGGTAAATGCATGTCCGAGAAATGGTTGAGGATGTGTTCAACCTCCAGTTTTATACAAGTAAAATGGCAGCCAGTTGACCATCTTGAATCTGATCTCGAAAAAAATGACATGTATATATATATATGTAATCCATCATTCCTGATCAGTGTGCCAAGATTGAACAACATCAGAAAATGAATGTCTGAGAAATGGATGAGGACATGTTCAACATTGGGTTGTATATAAATAAAATGGCCGCTAGTTGGCCATTGTGGATCTGATCTCAAAAAAAAATGGCATGCATTTGTAAGCCATCATTCTTCATCTGTGTTCCAAGTGTGAAACACATTGGTAAATGCATGTCCGAGAAATGGTTGAGGATGTGTTCAACATGCAGATTTTACAACTAAAATGGCAGCCAGTCGCCATCTTGGATCTGATCTCGAAACAAAATGAAATGCATATTTAAGCCTTCATTCCTTATCTGTGTGCCAAGTATGAACAACATCGGTCAATGCATGTCCGAGAAATGGCTGAGGACGTGTTCAACATCAGGGTTTTTTTCAACTAAAATATGCACACCATCACATGTCCTTTTGCTAATATGAATAAAATTGTTTCATACATGTCCAAAAATATGGTTATGAAACACACACTGACACGAAAATTGAGACCAAATTGATAAGCCCCTGTTTCAGACCAAGCCCAATGGAGGTATTAATGTCCAAAGAGACAGGAACGGTGACAGACTTACAGTACATGGATAATTTAAGCTCATCATATCGAACGATGAAAAGTTGGCAGAACTACTAAAATTAGTCAAATGGAACTCTGACAACATTCAAATGGAATTGACCTCAAATGACCAGAGTACATCTTCTGACAAGTAAACCAACAAAAATAGAAACAATAAAAATCAACTTAATAAAAACAATACAGGAGCTAGACAATGAAGCATCATGGAAATACCTCAGAATAGAAAGAGGCCATCAAATATGTCACAAAGGGTTTGCTTTCCATGAGGCAAAGGCAAGTTGTTTCAGGACAACTGCCTCACAACCCAAGCTTCAATGAACCATGGGCAGGAGGAAGGGTAGGACAACTGAAGACGAAAAATAAATCTGTGGATGAGGAGAGCAAGTTTCTTTGAAAAATTCCCAGGATGAGTTGACATTGGAGAAAGTATTCGATGGGAACCAGTCTAGAAGTTTGATGGCTGCTTGGAGACCCTGCCACGGCTTGAGTGAAATGCCAGACTCGAAGGCGTTGAGGTGGTTTCTGATAACAGCCAGAGATGTTTACTTTGACAAGGACGTGGTCAAAAAACGATTGGAGTGGAGGAGAACAGCAATATTTTCAGGGAGATTTGTCAAAGTCAGATACAAAGAGATGGAGAACCATTAGTTGAAATCCGGTGCGGGAAATTGACCACTTGAGTCAGTCCCAATGAGTCGCAGAAAGCTTTTGCTAAAGTGCCATGACAGGTGAGAAGGTCCCACACCTAGCCAACTGGCGATGACAATTGAAGTCACCACATATGAGGAAGAGAGAGTTTGGATGAGATGATAGAAGTTGGTCCATGGTTTCGGATAGTGAGGTGTAAATGGAATCATCACTGTTTGGTGGACGGTCAGTAGACATAAAAACATAGGTGGGAGTGGATGGAAGCCAGAGCGAACATTCGAACATTCAATGGAAAGCGAACATTCATGGCAAACTGGTTTTTTTAATTTCTCGGTCAGAAATGCGATTAAAGACATTTCTTGATGGATGAAATAAAGGCAATTAAAGAATGGAGAGAAGAAACGTTTTAACAGTTGGATTTTTAGGTAAGGTATGACGGAAAGGTCGAATTGAGGCAGTCTGTTGAAATAGAAAAAGAGTATGGCATTATGATACAGTAATGAGTCCCACACATGTGAAGAGGAAGATAAAGCATTATAAGAGATCGTTTTTTTATTATTATTTTTTTTTTTTTTTTTTTTTTGGAAGAGTTTTCACCACATTAGGTATTGGAGAGGTTGCAGAAAAAATGTGAGGTGAATGGTGAATTTGGATCGTTAAAGCATGGGGTGGAAACAGATCGCGTGGTTATGGGAGAAGCACAAGGCTATGGGAGAGTATCGTCAAAAGTGAATTTGTGATTTATTTATTTATGTTAAATAAGGATTGCATAACATTCGGGAAAGGGAAGGTTGAAGAAAATCGTGGAGGTATTTGGTGATTTGGAACTGTAAACGCAGAGTGAAGCTGCTGGTAAATGAAATTTACCAGGAAGGGGTGTGGGAGAGACACCTGGTTACAGGAGGTGTATAGATAGAAAGAATGCAAGGAAAAATTATAATTTTTGATGGATTTTTGAAGATTATGTAAGATTCGGGAAGGAATGTTGTAGAAGAATGTGAAGTTAATGGTAAGAGAGGGTTAGCGCAAGTAGAAGAAGATGGTGTGCTGGCAGAAGGTGAAGAAGAAGAAGAAGAGGAGTATAGAACTCGTAGGTATGGTAGTTTTTTGGTTTGTTTTTTGAAAATTTAAATTTAATACAAAGAAAAGAGTGTTAAGTTCGGAGGGAATAGATGGGGGACATTGGGAAAGTGGTGAAATAGGAATTGGAGGTAATAAGGAGAAAATACAAACAAAACGATTGTACAACCTAGATGGGGAAGGTGGGTTGGCCTCAAGGAACTCGTTTAGACAAGTTTGAGAAAATCAGAAAATAGCACATTTTTGAAACAAAAGCAAGCTCGGAACACACAGAAACATTTAGATAAAAAATAAACAGTTAAAACGTCACATATAACAACCAGAAACTTAACTTTGAGAAAGTCGCAGAGAACCCTGAGAGAACTGCCGTTGCGCAAACCCAGAACCGGAAGTCAAATTTGATGCAAACATGAAGGAGCAAGCCAGAAAAGTTATCCCTACCCACCTTGCTGAAATTATTTCAAGACATGTGTGAATGGAAGATGTTACACATGAAATGTAAATATCAACAAATACAGCCCCAACGATTAAAAAGACAAAAAATATGTACATAAAATGAAGTATCAAAAAATATACACCAACAACTGGGAGAATTAAAAAACAGCAGAAAGGGGTAAAAAAAAAAAAAACAGTTGGAGAGAATTAGCATAAACAAACAAGGCTCATTTGAATGGTTAAGAGGTGGTCAGCTCAACTGGATGGAGAACGAATATTAATAAATGCCCACATGAAGGATACTATACCAATGGCTTTCAAAAACTATTGGGATGAGAAAAAAAATAAGTCAGAACCACTGTACACACAAAATCACAACAAAGTAGTCATCATCCACTGGTACATCCATAAAAATTTCAAATCCAGTTTCAGAAACTCATGGAAACATAAACCAAAACAATAATTGAAAACAATGAAGTAATTTTAATATTCATGCACGACCTGATGATCCATCGAGTGGGAACACAGAAAACAGCATTGCAATTGGATATAGTACTTCAATACAAAAAATAAAAGGAGGCATTGCTAATTGAAGAGTCAGTACACAGTAACTTTTGGCCTAAATAAACACAGAAATCAGGAAATATGACGAAATGCCAAGATCTCAAAAATGAATTCAAAATATTCTAAGCTGAAGAGTGTCGAATTGTACCAGTGATAATTGGACAATGAGAATTTAATAGAAGAACTGTATGGAATCTTTAAAACCATCCCTGGGAATATTACTACAAACAAACTATAGTTGGAACCTGTCCGGTTAGGTGACTATCCTGAAAAGAGCCCTCGGAACAAAACTTTGAGAACAAGAAGATTTCACAGCTTGGTCCATGAATCATGATACCCTGAATAATACTTCGTTATAAGTTAATAACTTTGAGCCCCAGGAGGACTCCGTTCGACATTCTGAAACCCACATACGGAGATAACAACCAATGAAAACAAGCACACGCACGCACGCACGCACCACCACCCACACACCTGCCTCCATGCTTGCATCGTATGATTGCAAGTTGTCATCATGAAAGTATGAACACCTTTCCTCCGATCACTGCTGACTCCATTCATTTGTTCCTCTTTTTACCCACCTATGGAACAAACTTCAACTCATTCTTCCCTCCAGGCCTTCAAGACAGCTGATTATCACCACCTCAGATCACCCCCCCTCCCCCCCCATTCAAAACCATGATCTTTTCTACACCAGTTAAACCACTCCACCTTCCTCTACCCACATTTTTACTTATGTATCCATATTATCCACCCCCTGAATATATTGTCAGGTCAGGCCAGATCAGATCTATGACTTCTTCAGGTACTATGTAAACCTTGACTAACCCCTTCCATGATTGGATTGTTGGTGACTAAACCATCTCCCCCCCAGGTCCTCCTGGTGAGGAGGGTGCATGGACATGGACACCCAACAGCAAGACTAAAAACAAAATCTTTCAAAGGGCGGAGAAGTTCATTGTGAACCAACAGCCATCCATATCTGGTCCCAACTGTTCTGTGGGGTGTCCTCCTGCAGTGGGTAACCTTTCCTTGGAGGATTGTGGCAGGATTTTCATTTCAGCCACCATAAAAACACTTCACTCCACAAAACACACTAAAAACACTGATAAAATTAAAACCCACTCCGTGGAATACCTCCTGTGCAGCTGCCCTTTGTAGGGCAGCTCACTGGATGATGGATTGGGCAAAGCCTTTGGACTCCCATACTTTAAGGATAGGGGGGAAAGCATGAAATAAACTTCCTGGGTCAGATTGTGGTGGTGTGTGTCGGGGTGGTGCTGACATGTTGACCAGCTGGTGGTCTCCTCAGGTTAACCTGAGGCAGTCCCTCTGGGTGGGTGCCTGGAATGTCCCATCCATAAGAGAAGATGATTACCTATCTCTGCTATCATCTGAGCTTCAGTGCTTGAACATCAGTATAGCAGCACTCTCTGAGGTTCAGAGACCGGATAGTGGCGAATCATGGCAGGTTACACCTACTACTGTTTTGGTTGCTCTGATGGTTGCCATGCCCAAGGAGTTGCTCTAACTGTATCTAATAAGCTGACTCCCATGATAATTGAGGTAACACCAGTCAATGAGCATATTATGAGACTTCGGATTTGTCACTCCTTGGGTGTCATTTCCCTGGTCCCTATATATGCTCTGACTGAGGCAAGTGATCTCACTGTGAAGGAGGCATTCCATGCCACTCTCGAGTCCATGGTTGATCAGTGCCTAAGACGAGATACCTTTCTAGTCTTGGGAATTTCAATGCATCGACTGGCACTGATAGGGATGGCTATGAGACATGTGTTGGTCCCCATGAGTCTGGAACTGTGAACCAGAATAGCACTATTTACTTGACTTTGTAAGAATTGTGGACTAAGGGTGGCTGGTTCATGGTTTCAGCGCCCACAGCCTCATGCTGAACTTGTATTCCAACGCTGGTGTGTGGTAAAGGAAATTGACCATGTGCTCATCGATGGTCCCTGGAGGATGATTCAGAACTGCAGGGTCTACCCAGAGTGCCCAGTTTCTCAATGCCGACCACAGGCTTGTTGTAACATCTCTGAAGTTGCAGCTTAAATGCAGGGAAATGGTGCCATTCTTGCCTCGGCTGGATGTTGACAAACTCAGGGATAAGACGGTACTAAGGAGTTTGCTTTGTGAACAGGCTAAGTGTGGATTTGGGAGATCTGGGTACTGTTGGAATCCTGAAAGTTGTGGAGTGTTCAAGACTACCGTCCTTGATGTTGCTGGTGGATGTCTGGGACCCACACTCAGGCGAAGAGGAACTTTGTCTCCCAAGGGACACTGAATACCATTGACCAGAGTCGCAGGGCCAGCTTAATGCAGAGCGCGCTGTTCAGGAGCAAAGGCATAAAACTGTATGTGCACTGAGGGTGGACAAGGAGGCCTGTGTGCAAAAAAAAATCTTGTGAACGTAGAGCATCACCTGGTGGTGAGAAATTTTCGTCCTACTTACAGAGGAATTAGTGCATTGCATTCCCCAAAGCCATCCCTCGGTGTGCTGTAGTTTGAGTTGATGGGGTGGGCTCTTGACAGAGGAATTTTGAAGTGAAGGCCAGCTGGAGCAGTTACTTTGAGCGCTGTACAAGGCTGACCCACTGGCTGTTGAGGTTTGATGTCAGGAGTAGAACGATCCCATTGCTGATGCTCCAATCAACTGTGTACCACCTTCAGTTCTGGAAACATATGCTGCGGTGAACCAGAAGAAAGTGGGTAAAGTCTCTGGGATCTGTTGCATCCTTGCTGAATTCTCAAGGCTGGTGATAATGTTATACTCGTATCATTGCACGCAGTTCTGTGCTCTGCCTGGAGCATAAGCATCATCCCAACTGACTGGAAGAGGGGCCTTGTTGGCCTTCTCCGAAAAGGGAAGGGTGATCGCCAGGACTGCAACAACTACCGAGGTTGAAAAAAAAAGATGAAACAAAAATGATTTTTGAGATCGTTTTAGCACGTGACTACAATGTAGACACAAGATAATATGCCGAGTGTTCCCTAAACTGTCAATATAATTGCATAATGGAAATTTGGCAGAGACTGGTTTGACTTCCAGAGGTTTAGCAATGCAAATCCTTAATCCTGCTGCCTTCACTTGGATTTGAACGAGCAACATAATATCTTCCCCACCTGGCTACCACCATATTTCACGACCTTTCTTCTCCAATGAAACCTCAAGAATTGCTCTTGGATAGTGAATAATTACCAGAAAAAAACAAGGGGAAAAATAATAATAATAAAAAATAAACATAAAACAATATTAAATAATAATAATAATTAAAATTGCTAAACAACTTGTTCTATTAATTGAGTGTATAATTGCATTCTGGCACACAAGATCATATTGTGGATTTGAAACGAAAATGGCAATAAAACATCTTTCTTGGAAATAAACACTTTGATGGTACCTTGAGCATAAAATAACTTCTCAACTCATGACATACATATATATATATATATATACATATATACATACATATATACATATATATTTATACATACATATATATTATATACATATATACATACATATATACATATATACATATATATTTTTATACATACATATATATTATATACATATATAAACATAC
>CM068953.1:147704070-147741994 GCA_035128595.1 Eptatretus atami
TGTTTATTTCCAAGAAAGATGTTTTATTGCCATTTTCGTCTTCAAATCCACAATATGATCTTGTGTGCCAGAATGCAATTATACACTCAATTAATAGAACAAGTTGTTTAGCAATTTTATTATTATTATTATTTTATATTGTTTTATGTTTATTTTTTATTATTATTATTTTTCCCCCTTGTTTTTGTTCTGGTAATTATTCACTATCCAAGAGCAATTCTTGAGGTTTCATTGGAAGAAGAAAGGTCGGTGAAATATGGTGGTAGCCAGGTGGGGAAGATATTATGTTGCTCGTTCAAATCCATGTGAAGGCAGCAGGATTAAGGATTTGCATTGCATAAACCTCTGGAAGTCAAACCAGTCTCTGCCAAATTTCCATTATGCAATTATATTGACAGTTTAGGGAACACTCTGGGCATATTATCTTGTGTCTACATTGTAGTCACGTGCTAAAACGATCTCAAAAATCATTTTTGTTTCATCTTTTTTTTTTTCAACCTCGGTAGTTGTTGCAGTCCTGGCGATCACCCTTCCCTTTTCGGAGAAGGCCAACAAGGCCTCTTCCAGTCAGTTGGGATGATGCTTATGCTCCAGGCAGAGCACAGAACTGCGTGCAATGATACGAGTATAACATTATCACCAGCCTTGAGAAGTTCAGCAAGGATGAACAGATCCCAGAGACTTTACCCACTTTCTTCTGGTTCACCGACGCATATGTTTCCAGAACTGAAGTGGTACACAGTTGATTGGAGCATCAGCAATGGGATTGTTCTACTCCTGACATCCAACTCAACAGCCAGTGGGTCAGCCTTGTACAGCCGCTCAAAGTAACTGCTCCAGCTGGCCTTCACTTCAGATTCCTCTGTCAAGAGCCCACCGCCATCAACTCAAACTACAGCACACCGAGGGATGGCTTTGGGGAATGCAATGCACTAATTCCTCTGTAAGTAGGACGAAATTTCTCACCCACAGGTGATGCTCTACCGTTCACAGATTTTTTTTTGCACACAGCCTCCTTGTCCACCCTCAGTGCACGTACAGTTTATGCCTTGCTCTCTGAACAGCGCGCTCTGCCATTAAGCCTGGCCTGCTGACTCTGGTCAATGGTATTCAGGTCCCTTGGGAGACAAAGTTCCTCTTCGCCTGAGTGTGGGTTCCAAGACATCCACCAGCAACATCAAGGACGGTAGTCTTGAAACCACTCCACAACTCTTCAGGATTCCCAACAGTACCCAGATCTCCCAAATCCCCACTTAGCCTGTTCACAAAGCAAACTCCTTAGCTACCGTCTTATCCCTGAGTTTGTCAACATCCAGCCGAGGCAAGAATGGCACCATTCTCCTGCATTTAAGCTGCAACTTCAGAGATGTTACAACAAGCCTGTGGTCGGCATTGAGAAACTGGGCACTCTGGTAGACCCTGCAGTTCTGAATCATCCTCCAGGGACCATCGATGAGCACATGGTCAATTTCCTTTACCACACCACCAGCGTTGGAATACAAAGTTCAGCGATGAGGCTGTGGGTGCTGAAACCATGAACCAGCCACCCTTAGTCCACAACTTCTTGCAAAGTCAAGTAAATTAGTGCTATTCTGGTTCACAGTTCCAGACTCATGGGGACCAACACATGTCTCATAGCCATCCCTATCAGTGCCAGTCGATGCATTGAAATTCCACAAGACTAGAAGAGTATCTCGTCTTAGGCACTGATCAACCATGGACTCGAGAGTGGCATGGAATGCCTCCTTCACAGTGAGATCACTTGCCTCAGTCAGAGCATATATAGGGACCAGGGAAATGACACCCAAGGAGTGACAAATCCGAAGTCTCATAATATGCTCATTGACTGGTGTTACCTCAATTATCATGGGAGTCAGCTTATTAGATACAGTTAGAGCAACTCCTTGGGCATGGCAACCATCAGAGCAACCAAAACAGTAGTAGGTGTAACCACCTGCCATGATATCGCCACTATCCGGTCTCTGAACCTCAGAGAGTGCTGCTATACTGATGTTCAAGCACTGAAGCTCAGATGATAGCAGAGATAGGTAATCATCTTCTCTTATGGATGGGACATTCCAGGCACCCACCCAGAGGGACTGCCTCAGGTTAACCTGAGGAGACCACCAGCTGGTCAACATGTCAGCACCACCCCGACACACACCACCACAATCTGACCCAGGAAGTTTATTTCATGCTTTCCCCCCTATCCTTAAAGTATGGGAGTCCCAAAGGCTTTGCCCCAATCCCATCATCCAGTGAGCTGCCCTACAAAGGGCAGCTGCACAGGAGGTATTCCCACGGAGTGGGTTTTAATTTTATCAGTGATTTTTAGTGTGTTTTGTGGAGTGAAGTGTTTTTATGGTGGCTGGAATGAAAATCCTGCCACAATCCTCCAAGGAAAGGTTACCCACTGCAGGAGGACACCCACAGAACAGTTGGGAACCAGATATGGATGGCTGTTGGTTCACAATGAACTTCTCCGCCCTTTGAAAGATTTTGTTTTTAGTCTTGCTGCTGGGTGTCCATGTCCATGCACCCTCCTCACCAGGAGGACCTGGTGGGGGAGATGGTTTAGTCACCAACAATCCAATCATGGAAGGGGTTAGTCGAGGTTTACATAGTACCTGTAGAAAGTCATAGATCTGATCTGGCCTGACCTGACAATATATTCAGGGGGTGGATAATATGGATACATAAGTAAAAATGTGGGTAGAGGAAGGTGGAGTGGTTTAACTGGTGTAGAAAAGATCATGGTTTTGAATGGGGGGGGAGGGGGGGTGATCTGAGGTGGTGATAATCAGCTGTCTTGAAGGCCTGGAGGGAAGAATGAGTTTGAAGTTTGTTCCATAGGTGGGTAAAAAGAGGAACAAATGAATGGAGTCAGCAGTGATTCTGGAGGAAAGGTGTTCATTACTTTCATGATGACAACTTGCAATCATACGATGCAAGCATGGAGGCAGGTGTGCGTGCGTGCGTGCGTGCGTGTGCTTGTTTTCATTGGTTGTTATCTCCGTATGTGGGTTTCAGAATGTCGAACGGAGTCCTCCTGGGGCTCAAAGTTATTAACTTATAACGAAGTATTATTCAGGGTATCATGATTCATGGACCAAGCTGTGAAATCTTCTTGTTCTCAAAGTTTTGTTCCGAGGGCTCTTTTCAGGATAGTCACCTAACCCGGACAGGTTCCAACTATAGTTTGTTTGTAGTAATATTCCCAGGGATGGTTTTTAAGATTCCCATACAGTTCTTCTATTAAATTCTCATTGTTCCAATTATCACTGGTACAATTTCGACACTCTTCAGCTTCCAGAATATTTTGAATTCATTTTTGAGATCTTGGCATTTCGTCATATTTCCTGATTTCTGTGTTATTTAGGCCAAAAGTTACTGTGTACTGACTCTTCAATTAGCAATGCCTCCTTTTATTTTTTGTATTGAAGTACTATATCCAATTGCAATGCTGTTTTCTGTGTTCCCACTCGATGGATCATCAGGTCGTGCATGAATATTAAAATTACTTCATTGTTTTCAATTATTGTTTTGGTTTATGTTTCCATGAGTTTTCTGAAACTGGGATATTGAAATTTTTATGGATGTACCAGTGGATAATGACATACTTTGTTGTGATTTTGTGTGTACAGTGGTTCTGACTTATTTTTTTTCTTCCATCCCAATAGTTTTTGAAAGCCATTGGTATAGTATCCTTCATTGGGGCATTTATAATATTCTTCTCCATCCCAGTTGAGCTGACCACCTCTTAACCATTCAAATGAGCCTTGTTTGTTTATGCCTAATCTCTCCAACTGTTTTTTTTTTTTACCCCTTTCTGCTGTTTTTTAATTCTCCCAGTTGTTGGTGTATATTTTTGATACTTCATTTTATGTACATATTTTTTGTCTTTTTTTTTTATCGTTGGGGCTGTATTTGTTGATATTTACATTTCATGTGTAACATCTTCCATTCACACATGTCTTGAAATAATTTCAGCAAGGTGGGTTAGGGATAACTTTTCTGGCTTGCTCCCTTCATGTTTGCATCCAAATTTGACTTCCGGTTCTGGGTTTGCCGCAACGGCAGGTTCTCTCACGGGTCTCTGCCGACTTTCTCAAAGTTAAGTTTCTGGTTGTTATATGTGACGTTTTAACTGTTTATTTTCTTATCTACATGTTTCTGTGTGTTCCGAGCTTGCTTTTGTTTCAAAAATCGTGCTATTTTCTGAGTTTTCGTCAAACTTGTCTAAACGAGTTCCTTGAGGCCAACCCATCCTTCCCCATCTAGGTTGTACAATCGTTTATGTTTGTATTTTCTCCTTATTACCTCCAATTCCTATTTCACCACTTTCCCAATGTCCCCCATCTATTCCCTCCGAACTTAACACTCTTTTTTCTTGTATTAAATTTAAATTTTCAAAAAACAAACCAAAAAAACTACCATACCTACGAGTTCTAATACTCCTTCTTCTTCTTCTTCTTCCACCTTCTGCCAGCACACCATCTTTCTTCTACTTGCGCTAACCCTCTCATACCATTAACTTCACAATTTCTTCGTACAACATTCCCTTCCCGAATCTTACATAATCTTCAAAAATCCATCAAAAAATTATAATTTTTCCTTGCATTCTTTCTATCTATACACCTCCTGTAACCAGGTGTCTCTCCCCACCCCCTTCCTGGTAAATTTCATTTACCCAGCAGCTTCACTCTGCGTTTACAGTTCCAAATTCACCAAATACCTCCACGATTTTCCTTCAACCTTCCCTTTTCCGAATGTTATGCAATCCTTATTTAACATAAATAAATAAATACACAAATTCACTTTTGACGATACTCCTCCCATAGCCTTGTGCTTCTCCCATAACCACGCGATCTGTTTCCACCCCATGCATTTAACGATCCAAATTCACCATTCACCTCACAGTTTTTTCTGCAACCTCTCCAATACCTAATGTGGTGAAAACTCTGTCAAAAAAAAAAGAAAGAAAGAAAGAAAAAATAATAAAAACGATCTCTTATAATGCTTTATCTTCCTCTTTCACATGTGTGGGACTCATTACTGTATCATAATGCACTACTCCTTTTCTATTTCAACAGACTGCCCTCAATTCGACCTTTCCGTCATACCTTACCTAAAAAATCCAACTGTTACAACGTTTCTTCTCTCCATTCTTTTAATTTGCCTTTATTTCATCCATCAAGAAATGTCTTTAATCGCATTTCTGACCGAGAAATTAAAAAAAACCAGTTTGCCATGAATGTTCGCTTTCCATTGAATGTTCGAATGTTCGCTCTGGCTTCCACTCCACTCCCACCTCATGTTTTTATGTCTACTGTACCGTCCACCAAACAGTGATGACTCCATTTACACCTCACTATCCGAAAACATGGACCAACTTCTATCATCTCATCCAAACTCTCTCTTCCTCATATGTGGTGACTTCAATTGTCATCGTGCCAGTTGGCTAGGTGTGGGAACTTCTCTCACCTGTCATGGCACTTAGCAAAAGCTTTCTGCGACTCATTGGGACTGACTCAAGTGGTCAATTTCCCGACCCGGATTTCAACTAATGGTTCTCCATCTCTTTTGTATCTGACTTTGACAAATCTCCCTGAAAATATCTGCTGTTCTTCCTCCACTCCAATCGGTTCTTCTGACCACGTCCTTGTCAAAGTGGACATCTCTCTGGCTGTTATCAGAAAACCACCTCAACGCCCTCGAGTCTGGCATTTCACTCAAGCCGACTGGCAGGGTCTCCAAGCAGCCATCAAACTTCTAGACTGGCCTCCCATCGATACTTTCTCCAATGTCAACTCATCCTGGGAATTCTTTCAAAGAAACTTGCTCTCCCTCATGCACAGATTTATTTTTCGTCTTCAGTTGTCCTACCCTTCCTCCTGCCCATGGTTCATTGAAGCTTGTGGTGAGGCAGTTGTCCTGAAACAACTTGCCTTTGCCTCATGGAAAGCAAACCCTTTGTGACATATTTGATGGCCCTCTTCTATTCTGAGGTATTTCCATGATGCTTCATTGTCTAGCTCCTGTATTGTTTTATTTAAGTTGATTTTTATTGTTTCTATTTTTGTTGGTTTACTTGTCAGAAGATGTACTCTGTGCATTTGAGGTCAAATTCCATTTGAATGTTGTCAGAGTTCCATTTGACTAATTTTAGTAGTTCTGCCAACTTTTCATCGTTCGATATGATGAGCTTAAATTAATTATCCATGTACTGTAAGTCTGTCACCGTTCCTGTCTCTTTGGACATTATTAACCTCCATTGGGCTTGGTCTGAAACAGGGGCTTATCAATTTGGTCTCAATTTTCGTGTCAGTGTGTGTTCATAACCATATCTTGGACATGTATGAAACAATTTTATTCATACTTAGCAAAAGGACATGTGATGGTGTACATATTTTAGTTGAAAAAAACCCTGATGTTGAACACGTCCTCAGCCATTTCTCGGACATGCATTGACCGATGTTGTTCATACTTGGCACACAGATAAGGAATGAAGGCTTAAATATGCATTTCATTTTGTTTCGAGATCAGATCCAAGATGGCCGACTGGCTGCCATTTTAGTTGTAAAAATCTGCATGTTGAACACATCCTCAACCATTTCTCGGACATGCATTTACCAATGTTGTTCACACTTGGAACACAGATGAAGAATGATGGCTTACAAATGCATGCCATTTTTTTTTTGAGATCAGATCCACAATGGCCAACTAGCGGCCATTTTATTTATATACAACCCAATGTTGAACATGTCCTCATCCATTTCTCAGACATTCATTTTCTGATGTTGTTCAATCTTGGCACACTGATCAGGAATGATGGATTACATATATATATACATGTCATTTTTTTTCGAGATCAGATTCAAGATGGTCAACTGGCTGCCATTTTACTTGTATAAAACTGGAGGTTGAACACATCCTCAACCATTTCTCGGACATGCATTTACCGATGTTGTCCACACTTGGTACACAGATAACGAATGATGGCTTACATATGCATGCCATTTTTTTTGAGATCAGATCCAAAATGGCTAACTGGCAGCCATTTTATTTATAAAAAAACCCGATGTTGAACTTGTCCTAATGCATTTCTCGGACATTCATTTACCAATGTTGTTCAATCTTGACACAATCACAGTATAAGATGGCATAGACATGCCCCTCATTTTGTTTTGTGATCTAATCAAAGATGGCTGACTGGTCGACTGGCAGACATTTTAGTTGTAAAAAAAAAAAAATTGGTATCGAAGATGTCCTCAACTATTTCTCGGACATTAATTTACCGATCTTGTTCAAACTTGTCAAACGATAACGAATGATGGCCTACATATGGCAGTCGTTTTGTTTTTCGAAATCAGATCCAAGATGGCCAAATGGCTGCCGTTTTGTTACTTAAGCTTGTCCCCAACCATTTCTCAGACATGCATGGTCCGATTTTGTTCAATCATGGCACAAGCACAGTGCACAATGACATACAACTACACCTAAAGTTATTTTGTGATCTGATTATAGATGACCAACTGGGAGACTGGTGGCCATTTTAGTTGAAATTAAATATGGGCTAGCCCTTTCACTCCATACAGAAAATTACCAAAACAGCGGGGGCTATGACATTTTATATACTTTTTACTTTTTTATTGCATGTTAGTGTGTACCATGTCCTTGCTCATTGATGGGGTTGCTCAGTATGTCCAGGGCCAGGTAAAATAGGAGTGGGGATAGACTGTCACCCTGAAAGATTACGTGTTGTATCTTCACTCCTGGTATTTCATTCTTTCTTTCTGAGTGCTGTCATATAAACGTGGTATTCTAGTGTTCCATTGCTTTCTCAATCAGTTTGATTACTTGGGGATCGATCTTATATATCTCATGTTTTTTAATCATCCATGAATGTGGGTCACTATCAAAAGTTTTTTTGTAATCGATCCAGGCTGTGGTCTGTTTGGTTATTCTCGTTTTACAGTTTTTTAGTGTGGCGTCGTTTTGGAGTCGGTTGTCTGTTGTTCCGTCACATCCTCTCTTACATCTCTTCAGCTGTGTCACATCTCTTCATCTCTTCTATATTCCTCCTTGTGTTAGGTGGAGGTACATCATTTCTGTGAGAAGTTTGTATGTTGTTGGTAGACATGTTGGTCAATACTTGTGAGGGAGTTGAGTTTCTTCAGATTTTGGGAATAGGAATGTATTACCTTCTTTGAGCCACTCATTCCTTACCTCCCTTCCTTTGATAAGTTCATCGAATGGTTGAACGTAGTGATTGTGGAGAGCATCCAGTTGCTTTAGCCAGAAGTTTGGAATTCCATCCAGTCCTGGACTTTTAAAGTTTGACATTTTTATCCTGTGCTCACAAAGCGAAAGGCAGGGTTAAGCGATTAGTAGCATATGTCGTACGTCGTACATGTCTGCATTTTGTTAAGCGTGTAACATCGAAAACTGTTTAGTGGAGGAAATTGAAACTTTACCACATGTTACATGACCATGTGATAAAGCATTCACTCTTTTAAGGTGAACATAGTTCAAAGGTCAACTTGGGGCAATTTTCTAAAATCCTCAATTTTCATCTGATTGACGAGAAATTTGAAGAGGATATGCATATCAAGTCACTGAATTCAGCACCAACTATTTTGAGGTCAACATTGGCTAAAAGGTCAACATGGGCCGAATTTCTAAAATTGTCAATTTTCATCCGATCGACTTGAAATTTGAAGATAATTTGCATTTCAGGTCACTGAATTCAACCACCAACTATTTTTGAGGTCAACAGAAGCCAAAAGGTCAACATCGGCCAAATTTCTGAAATCCTCAATTTTCATCCGAGTGACTTGAAATTTGAACAGGATTTTCATAAAAATGACCACCATGTGTCAGATGGTATGGCAGCCATATTGGATGAAAGGGAAATCTTTGAAAATCTTCATGGGAACAACCTCTTAACCGATCAATGCAAAATTTAACTAATTGATCAAGTATAATAAGTTAAAAGGTTTTGGGCTTTCATCATGTATGAGCTCTTAATCAGCTATTTACATTCGTTATACTTGAAAAAGAAAACAACTCCAAAGCAAAAAAGAAAGTAGGCCTTAACGTTTCAGGCAGAATACTCCGCCCATCGACAGAAGGAAATAATTGGAACGAATGAATACAGCTTTTATAACAACTCCTCACCTCCCCTATTGGCTGATTATTGTGGGGTGCTGATTGGCTGATTATTGTGGGGTGTTGATTGGCTGATTATTGTGTGGTGCTGATTGGCTGCTGAATGCATGTTACTGATTGGTCGGTACATTTTGCTCATTATATCAAATGCCCTCAGTATTTTGCAAGCTGTAGTTATAGGTGTCGATTTGTTGATAACTGAGAGCGAGATATCGCTAATGGTTATTCCGTATTCTTGAGGGGCCGTGCAATGTAAATATATTTCCATAGCTTCTCTAATTCTACTTGTGTGCCAGTGACTGGATGTGTTAAGTTTGCTATCTGACCATAATATGCAATGATTATTGCTCTGTGCATGATTGACAATTGTCCTGCCAGTTTCACCAATGTAAACTTTGCCGCATTCGCAAGGGATGAGGTAAACACCTGGGTGATGGTAAGGAAGCCTTATGTCCTTATGGGTGTGAAGAATAGATTCAAGCTTATGTGTCGAGCGATGGCATACTGTTATTTTGGCAGTCTTGAGAATCCGTTGTATATGGTGTGATGTACGTCCAATGAAGGGAAGAGTAACATGTGCTCTAGCTTCCGGTGTTAGTGCACGAGTTTTTCTTGGTTTAGTGATGATCTTGTGAGTGGGATTACCGTTGAATTTAAGGACATTCATGATGTGGCATAGTTCGCGATGCAGGGTGTATTTGTCGTTGATGGTGTTGGCAGAATGATCAAGAGTGCTGCTCACAGACTGGAGAGTTGAGGAATGATGAAGAGTGGTAGTTGAGGTAGGGATCCATACGAGTTGGTTTCCTGTATACTTTGTGAGAGGGTTTGCCACTAGGAGCCTTGGTAATAAGGATATCAAGAAAAGAAATTGACTGTTGTTGCTCGACTTCCATGGTGAACTTGATGTCACAATGCTGATTGTTAAGGTACTGATGAAACATATTGAAATCTATTTTGTCATATTGCCAGATAACAAAGATGTCATCGACATAACCGAGCCAGAGCTTAGGTTGAAATGGTGCTGAGAGGTTGGCTGAGCATTCAAATTCTTCCATAACGAGGTTTGCTACTGTGGGAGAGTGCAGAACCCGTAGTACCTTCCTTTTGTTGGTAGAATGAATCTTGCCATTTGAAAGACGTAGAATTGAGACACATAAGAAGGAGTACATGAATTTGTTCTGGTGATAAACTGGTACAGTTCCTTAAGGGTGGAGACTTCTTGTAGATGTTTGATGATAGAGCAAGCCTCTGGAACAGGGAGGTTGGTAAAAAGTGATTCTATGTCAAAACTAATGAGCATGTCAGAGTGAAGAATGTCAAACTGCTGAATGTGTTGAATGCAATGTTCTGAGTTTTTAATGTTGTGTTGGGTTTTTCTAACAAGTGGTTGAAGGATCATAGCGATGTGCTTTGCTAGATTACAAGTTGGTGAGCCCCGTGTTGAAACGATGGGCCGAAGTGGAACATCTGGTTTGTGAATCTTTGGTTGTCCATAAAATAATTGGACAGACTTAAGATGATGTGCGAAGTTTAAAATATAACCACTTGGAGAGAATGCTTGCTCGATGGAAAGATTGAAGCTTGCATTAATTCTTCTCTCTGTTGCTCGACTTCCATGGTGTACTTGATGTCGCAATGCTGATTGTTAAGGTACTGACAAAACGTATTGAAATATATTTTGTCATGAAGTGTCATGCTTTAATCTGGCTGCAGCTTTCTTCTCTGTTTGGCTAATATTAAGCCTGGTGTTGGCTTAGTGGTTAGGGTGGCGGCTTGGGATCCTAGGGTCCTGAGTTGAAGCCCCGTTGGCCGCTGAATTAATACACACCAGGAGGTTGACTCAGCCTGTCATCCTTCCAAGGTCGGCAAAATGAGTACCAGTGTACTGGTAAGGGGAACACTGCATCAGCGGCAAAGCCGTGTCCTAACCAATGATGCAACCAGCAGCCACAGGCTGCACTCGATAGGGAGAGGCTGATATTTATTTCAGGAATCTCAGCTTTGGAGAGGACTTGAGTGACCTCAAAATGGATTTGGTCAGCAAAACTTTTTGTTGAGTGTCCGAAGACTGGTTTCAAACTGTTGGATGATGTCTTTGATAGGAATAACCTTTGGTGCCACTGAAAAGTTTAAACTCAAAGCTAAGACTGATTGTTCATCATCGGTCAGATGTCATTGACTATGATTGATGACAGTTTTTCCAAGATGAGAAGGCCTGTGTGTCATATGAGATTTAACCATGGATTGGGGTAGAAGTTTCTTGAATTTCTTCATCTGTATATTATGAGCCATGTTGAATGCTTTCTTCACTGAAATCGAGTTTAAATCTTCTATTTTCCTCCAGTCTTGGTGCTGAAGCTTGTGATGAAGAACTGCTTGTGATAATATAACATCCTACTTTAGTATGTATAATTGATGTCGTGTGTAGTTAATGCATTCCTTGACGAGAGCATTGCTGCCTCCCATGAGTATGTTTTCTTCATGGTGTGACTTGACTGTTGCATTAATTCTTCACTCTGCCAGTCTCATTAGTTTTGATGTAGAATCACTTTTTACCAGCATCCCTGTTCCAGAGTCCTGCTCTATCATCAAACATCATCTACAAGAAGACACCACCCTTAAGGAACGTACCAGTTTGTCACCAGAACAAATTCATGAACTCCTTCTTATGTGTCTCAATCCTATGTCATTCAAAAGGTGAGATTCATTCTGCCAACAAAAGGAAAGCACTGCTATGGGTTCTCCAATCTCACCCATCGTAGCAAACCTCTTTATGGAGGAATTTGAATTCTCAGCCCTCCTCTCAGCACCATTTCAACCTTAGCTCTGGCTACGTTATATTGATGACATCTTTGTTATCTGGCAATATGACAAAATAGATCTTAATAAGTTTCTTCAGCAGCTTAACAATCAGCATTGCAACATCAAGTTCACCATGGAAGTCGAGCAAAAACAGTCAATTTATCTTCTTGACATCCTTATTACCAAGGCTCCTAATGGCAAACCCTCTCACAAAGTATACAGGAAACCAACGCGTATGGATCACTACCTCAACTACCACTCTTCATCATTCCTCAACTCTCCAGTCTGTGAGCAGCACTCTTGATCATTCTGCCTGCACCATCAACGACAAGTACACCCTGCATCGCGAACTATGCCACATCGTGAATGTCCTTAAATTTAAATGGTTATCCCGCACACAAGATCATCACTAAACCACCAAGAGCCCGTGATCCAACACCGTAAGCTAGAGCACATGTTACGCTTCCCTTCATTGGACGTACATCACACCATACACAATGGATTCTCAAGACTGCTAATGTAACAGTACACCATTGCTCGACACATAAGCTTGAATGTATTCTTCACACCAATAAGGACAGAAGGCTTCCTAACGATCATCCAGGTGTTTATCACATCCCGTGTGAATGCAGCAATGTTTACATTGGTGAAACTGGCAGGACGCTCACCACTAAATGGAAAGAACATCAGGCACATCATAGAAGAGGGGAACGGGAAAAAATCAGCAATTGTCAATCATGCACAGACCAATAATCTTCGCATACTATGGTCAGATAGCAAACTTATCACATCCATCAGTCATTGGCACATAAGGAGAATCAGAGAAGCTATGGAGATATATTTACATGAAACAGTCGCTCAAGAAAACGGGATACCCATTAGCGATATCTGGCTCTCCCTTGTCAACAAATCGTCACCTTTAGCTCCAGCTTGCAATATACTGAGGGCATTGTACTATGATGAGCAAAACGTACCAACCAATCAGTAACATGCATTCACCAGCCAATCAGCTCCTCACAAAAATTAGTAGCCAATCAGCCAATGGTGGGGGGTGAGGAGTTGTTATAAAAGCTGTATTCATTCATTCCAGTTACTTCCTGTTGCCAAGGGGCTGAGCACGCTGCCCGAAATGGAGGCCTACTTTTTTTTTTTTTTTTTTTTTGCTTAGGAGTTATTTTCTTTTTTAAGGATAAAGAATGTAAAGAGCTCATTTAAGAGCTCAAACATGGTGAAAATCCTAAACCTTTCAACTTATTGTTGTTCCATCATGGAAACTTTTAAACAGCACTTCATTGATCAACTACCCATGGAAAATATGGTTTGATAAACATGATCTCATCGGTCATGTGATCTGGCAGCCATATTGGATCAAAGTAAAAAAATAAAAATAAACCTTATAAAACAAAAGAGTTGGCTCACACCAAGTCCTTCTCAATTTTGCGTGGGGTATGTATTCTATGAATACCATCTAGTTGCAATTTCTTTAAAAGTTATTCTTTCTTCATCAAATAGCACAAGGGGCATTTCCTTTCGGTGAGCTTTTTCTTTTCCAAGTTTTGGATCCAATTCGTGTTATTTTGTGTTTTCATAAATACCTTTCCAGATATCTTCAAGTTTATCTTTCTCTGGGGGACGTGAAACATTTTGCTTTAGTTTTCCTATTTCACAGGAGAATATTTTTGGGTTGTTTTCAAACATCTGTTTTTGTTTTCTCCTGTTGTTGACTTCTTCATTGTTTTTTAAAAAATATCTTCCTTGATATTTTTGTTTTGAACATGTTTTGAACACCCATTATCTCTTGGTCTTTATCTTCGATTTTATATTTTATTTTTATTTTTTGGGATTCTCTGCTTTAGCTTTGGGCTTCGCTTTCCTCTTTTGTATTGTTTTATTTGTCCTGTTTCTTTTCTCATTTGCTCTCTCTCTCTCTCTCTCTCTCTCTCTCTCTCTCTCTCTCTCTCTCTCTCTCTATATCTCTTGTCTTTCTTTCCATGTTGGGGCTAGCTATCTGTTGGTGGGGCCTGGTTTATTCTTATTGAGGTGGTTTGTCTGTTGCCCTTTCTTGAAAGGAGCAGTGCCCTGCAAAGCACACAGTATTGATTTTCAAGGGGGATGATTTGGTATAATTTTACCAATTGATCGGTTGATTCTCCTGATTAGCATTTTCCTCCATTTGTTGTTTTCTATTCTATAGAGTTGCCAGCATTCTCTGAGTGGTATCGGTCTTATATCTTCTACTTTCTTGGTCAGATTTTCTTCCAATCTAAATTGCTCTTCATCACATCATCCTCTTCTCCTCCATTCTGATATTTTCCCACCTCTTTCTGCTGATCATTATTCACCGTTCCCGTTTCCATCCTCTCTACCTGTGTAAGTTAAGCCTGGTCCATGTCAGTGGGTTGGATCTGCTCTCCCTCCTAGAGGGGGTCTGTATCCCCTGCCCCACCACAGCTCCTCTCCGCTACTGGGTCCCCAGTGTCGCACCATGTTCCAAGCCCCACCTTCACTGCATAGCCCCTCCCCATGTCACTGTGTTCATGTCCCCACCATCCTTCTGTCCACCCCTAGGTGAGCCCTTGGCTCCTATACTCTTTGTATCTTCTGCCACTTGTCTTCTTGCCTAAACTGTTATTTATTTTATTTTACTTTTAATCAGGAATCTATGAGTTGTTGATGCAACTTTTTAAATTCGTGATATGGTACCGTGTCTATTCTGGTGGCCAATTTCATGTTCTTTAACTGGTCTGTGAATCTTTCCCCCCTGCCATGCATTCCACACTGCTTATGGAATGAATACACTTTGCAGAAGAGGATGATCTCTTTCATCTCTATGCTTCTACTTTTGTTCTTTAGGTTTATCTTGTGGAGCTTTATTGTAGGTTTTACAGAGACAGGTAGGACCTCCTCAGCGTCTCGACTTGGTGCAGGTCCCTGTCTCCCTGTTATATGGTCTTCTTTCTCACAAGAGTAGGTGCAGGCTTTATTCTTTACTGTGTGCATTCTGGCTGCTCAGTGCAGCTGCACAGACTCCAAGACTGTTGTGTGTGTGTGTGTGTGTGTGGTGTTATATGTGTGTATGTGTGTATGTGTGTGCGTGCGCGCATTCATGTAATATCTTTGTCCTCTGCAGGTTCAGCAGTCGTGCTGCAAATATGGTTGTTTATCACTTGGACCTGCAGTACTGGGAGGTTCTTGAGAGCCAAAAAGGTCCTTGTGTACCAGAAGGACGTGCTTTTCACACTGCACTGCACATGGGGGACTACATGGTGGTATATGGTATGCATATACTTGAGTATCCTTGCTCAAAGCAAATTTCTGTTTGTAATAGCTTAAAGACGATATGATGCAATGAATGTTTCATTATAAAATAACATTGAAATCAACCATTCATTGAGCCTGTCAGCTCCTATTTTGTACTTTATTTCATTTCAGGTGGCAATGTTCACACACACAGTGGAGAAGAAAAATGCTATGATGATCAAGTTTACTTTTATAACCTCAGATGCCATTACTGGGTGGAAAACTGTAACACCACTCGACGCAAGTATTTTAATTTTGAAAATGCACATAAATTATAGGCACATGATCCAAATCAAATATCCAGAGTTGTGTTGAGAAATCGCTGAGGACGTAACTGGAAGACTCTTTTGCCAGTAATAGTCCATGGGACAGGAGCCCAAACTTTACTTATTGGTCCCACCTGAGGTGGAAAATTATCATGATGTTTTTTTTGAAAGGTATATGTCTGTCGCTGATAAATTGATGTGATAGCAATCTTTGAGTGGCAGCTTGGTGGTAGTAAATGCCCATTTTCCAGGTGTAGTCTGATTGAGCTTTATCGGCTGTCCTTAGCACAGGGGGTTGGGAGGGGTTGTAAAATGTATCGATTACTCTTGCATGGTTTGTTGTACAACAATGAAATTTGTCATGATAAATATTTCTTTATAGGTTTTTGAAATTTTTTCACGAAAACTACCGATAGAACGTACTATACCTCGCCCAATATAATATACATATATTTTTGGGGATTTACACAATAATTTAACATCGTTTTTACTTTAGTGTTTCTTTTATGTGACCAATTATTGTAAAAAATATAAATTTGATGCTAGAAACTGTTAGTCAACACATTATAAGTATTTGAAGGGCAAAATATTGAATTTTTTTTTGTATAACTACTGCCTGAATGACCTAATTGCTCCATCTATATTCACAATAGTGCACTATTTATAAACCTGCAAGGTTTATATATTGAGTATGCTTTCACTGACAAAAATAATATTTGAAAAATCAATCAAGCACACTTTAGATCAATTGGTAATGTAACTTATTTCCATACAAACTGTCTAAATAGTCCATTTTACTTGGATGAAATTATATCAGTTAAAAGCTAGATGTTGTAAGCATGAGTAAATGCCTGTAAATGAACAATTAAAATTGACGGTTACATGTTATAAGTTTTGTTTGGCATGGATTGGTAAATTGTAATATAAACTGCTTGATGTAATGAGCTAATTTTGACTGAAGATGACAGTAGTGCATTGTAAACTGCTTGCTGAGATTCGTGTAGATGCTGGAACGTTCTCAGATGAAACTTCCAGGATGGATTGAATTGCATTTGCTGACTACTACTACTCAGCGGATGCATCTGGACGCATTTCAGCATTTGCTGAAAGGCACGGGGTTGTTCTGTGATACTATATAAAACCGTGAGAAGGAGGTGTAGAGAGGCGGGTTACATGTGACGAGAAGTGCGTTTTGATCGTGCCGTGCTCGATTTAACTCCGATGAGTGAATGAGGTGTTAATGTCCAGAGCAGTTGTTAAGGTGTGGAGCCAATTATAACCAGGTTGATGAAAACTCATTAAGATTGTTTCTGGAAGGAATTCCTTTGAGCTCTTGAAATAATCTTGGATGGGCCAGCATATGATAGAGAACAATGTGATAAGACAATCGTTCAACAACCATGGTGGATGAGATGAACACGCATAAGTTGTGCCAATGGGACTGGGACAATGGGCAGTGGAAACAACCCAACACGGGAATCGGAGTTGGACATTGCATGTAATGGTGAACTTCCTCATTTGACTTTGTATCTGTTGATTTGAAATACAAGTTTCAAAAATGTTATGCTGTTGATGTGGTCATTGTAATGTCACTCGGAAGGTTCAGACACCAACTTACAAAGATCTGTTCGAGTGTTCGCTGACCTGTGCGTTTGTTCATGACCCTGGATTGCCGTCATTGGAGAACGTGCTGGGTTTGGCACCACAAACAACATACGTATACCAAAGGGAAGGAAATCCCGAAAGGTGTGAGCGTGTCACCCCCCACTCCCACACCCCACCTCCCCAAAACTTACAATATTTTCAGTGTTTAACTTGCAAAAAGTGTATGGTCTAAGGGAAAATATTTATAACTTCCAAGTTCCAATAAATGTACGTCATCAGAGTTTGTATTTTAATTTTTTTTTCGATGGAAATACACATGGTGCAGTAAATTGAAGCTGTCAAATTGTGTGCTTTGCCCCAATTGTTATTTGGTCCACCTGTTACTGATTGTAGACATCATTGTCATGACAGTCTACGTTGAGAACTTAGAAAAACAAATAATTACATCTGTTCACAAGTACATTGTCTTGTTTAAAAAAATATATAATATCAAACTATTTATAGTAGAGTTGTTATTGGCAACAGCCATGTAGCTTGGTTGTCTGTCCATTCACCTTATGCATCATCACATTCATCGTTATCGGATTCTTCCAGTTCAGCTTGAATATCTGATTCCTCCTCCACTATCTTCTGGTTTGAACACGTCTGGAGTTTACACATGTCCGTGCAATCCAGTTCATTGGCAAGACATGTCCAGTTTGGTCGCTTGTAAGAACGTTTGCATTTGCAAAACATCAGTTCCAACATAGCATTTTGTGCCAGAGGCCCACACATCCACTCAATGGTCAGAATACCATCGTCACCTGTGGTCCGTCCACACCCCTCTGGGTTTGGTAAAGAAGGTTGACACAGAAGGCAGCGCTTCAAAATCTCCACTTGGCAATTGGCTCGGAGGACATGCATGAAGAGAAAGTAGTCACATGGCAGCAGTTGACTTAATTCAAACTCTCCTCGTTTAGTACGGAAGAGTTCCGCTCACAATTGATTTACCTGAAAAATATGACTGGAAGGTATATACATCTCACAAATAATCCACTGCATCTCCTCAAACAGTTCTGCTGATACTTTCAATGATTGTCCAAGCTGACCAAAGGCCTCTTGATGGGCATAGTCTTTATTTAATTCGCTTCAATGTATTCATCTTTCCACGGCCTGCAAAGGCACTGACAATATCACAACCTGTCATTGCATGAAGCCCAAACAGAGCACGACATACACTTTCTCTGATTGATGATGCCAGTTTGCCAATGTCAATGAACCTTGTTCGGTTCAGTGTTCTACACTTCTGATACAAAGGGCAAGATATGTCTTTTTTTTAAAGCCAAGACATAATATGAGGACATCTGTATCTTCAGAAGAAATTATGATGGCCTTGTGTCCAAGCTCAGATGCATGCAGTTGTCAGCTTCCTCTTGGGAATACTTCAGTTGTTTTACTTTCTCCAAATTATCAAAGGAAATCTTGTAGCAAGACTCCTCCCAGGTGACAAACAGTTATTTGTCAAAGAGCTTCTCTCTGGATTTGGGCAACTTCTACTCTTCAACCAATAATTTTATGAGGCTTGTTTTGTTGAAAGGACTGCACAGATATTTCCTTAATTGTTGGATTTTGTGGGCTGGTGCTATGTTCTTGAATTCAATGCCAGATCTGGACCCTCAATTGCATTGCTCAATATTTTTGATGGATTTATTTAAATACACATCATACAACATCAATTCTGTGACTTTTTGTTCCCTCTTGCACTACCAGTGACAAAGTAGATTCAGCCAACTCTGCAAAAGTATTTTCTGTGCTGTTCTTCTTCTGGACAAGGTTCATGCCATCAAATAATTATGCATATTGATGGTTCGGGGATGGTTTATGCTGGAAACGCATTATTTTCAAGCTCTCTGGCAAGTGTAGCTTTGTTTGTCTTTCAAAGAGATCCATCACCATTTGAGGGTGCCCACGGCAGAGGCCCTTGCGGATGAGTGAGACCATCACCAATGTTCAGCTGTTTGCTCTGGGCATATATTATCATATTCCCAAATAGGCTTCTATCTGCCTTGAGGATAACCTCCATCACTTGAAATTTATAACTGACTTTTTTCCATTTACGTTTGAGAATGTTCTCAAGTTCTGCTTTTTCATTTTGTCATGGAATTTAACAGTTGGAGGTTATTTCTCCAGGCAAGCTGTTTGGAATTTCTTGTATGCATTTTTTTTCTGACTGAGTGAGCCCTGAGGAGATCATTGGCATCATCTGATATAGCTAGGGTACTGGTTGATATGCTGACTAAGTCATCTTGTTCTGGTCTTAGTGGATTTATCCAACTATAAGTCTCCATCAGATCAACCAATGACTGGATATCAGATTCATCTTTAAGGATTATCAGTGCTTGTAGATGTGGATGGTTCAGCCTGGAGTCATTAAGACCTCTCTTATCTCTCAGCTGCCTGAAAGATATGTTCCTGTATTCAGCTGTTAGATAGTACTTGCTAATTGCAGCTGGTTTAAGACCAAACCCCTTGGTTTCTCAAGGTGTTTGTGTGTCTTTGTCTATTGTCTCTTCGATGGTTTGTCCAATGGAATCCTTTCAAATGGATTTTTGAGTCCGAACTGCACAGAGAAACTACCCTCCATGAAATGGGTGTGCACCTCTGGCGCATCAGTTTGCAGCCTGGATATTTGTGCATGGCAGTCGGGAAGGTATCACGCATAGTTGAGTTTATCATCGGCATAGCACTGTGGAATCATGTCCTGTATGGATACCAGATGTAGAAGCCAATCACCATCTCTTGATGCCCACAACAGTCCCAGAATGATATCTACTATGTTCCAAGGGGACATCCAGAATGAAGACAGTTTTCCTTTTCCATTTTTGAGAAAGCAGAGAATGCTGAGGTAGACTCCAAATAGCTGTATGATGTGTGCACATGATTTGGTCTAAGACCTGCTTAAATGAGGTATGACAAACATCATTGCCGGAGCTTCCAATGACATGCAGGGTTTCATCAATGTGGATCACATCAGAGCTGTGTGTACCTTCCAACCACTGGAGGAAACTTTTCCATGAAAATCTCACCAGTGCCTTGTATATTCACTTGTGGAGCCTAACTGCGCAGTTGTACCTGCGGCATCCATTACTCCAGCAATCAAACCTATAGTGACGCCAGATTCTATGCAAAGATCCCTCAACCCTGCATCTTGAAATCACTTCCCAATGGTTGAGAGCATTGTACAGATTGTGTGGAATACTCCTAGTCGGAGGATGATTTGTTTGAACTTGTCTAAATGCTTCCATGCTATTTCAGTTGCTTTGGCAGAAAGTGCCTGGTCGAACATGCACACTATCTTGGTCAATTGCAAGGAATTCATAATGCTGAGTGACTAGTTCAGCAGTTCATTGACGGTTGACATCTGTGTTGCGGGGACTTTGATTGTGGGTAAGTATCCAACATTGTACCGAACGACTGTGACATTATCACAGATGAGAATGTTAAAGCCAGTCTAAATACTGTTGCGGTTCTCGGAACCGCAAGCATACAACAGATAGGTGTCCCAAGATAGTTATCCCATTAGTGTACGTGCAGTAAGACCCCTTCCTTTTGTGTAGTGGGAGAGAAGGGAGTGCGTTGCAATGGGCAAAAGTTAGGTTATTAAATCGTTTTCCCCTTTTATTTTATCCCCACCTTTTCTTTCCCACGGTGCCTTCTGCCTCACTTGCTCACCTCGTCTTGCTTACCATAGCGTGGTGACCCACGGTACCCTCCTCAATGATCACTCCTGAGCCAAAATCCTGACGTGCACTTTGGGCTGGACAAGCGCTTTTCTAGCTTCCACCGTCTACTCCAAACAGACGTGGGCGGTGAGTCACGTACGCTTAGCACCCAGGTGGGCGGAGTTGTACTGGCGTCTGGCCGAAGCCTGGCCCAGGAAGGCGGACCACGTGAGGGGTCAGAGCCAGTCGGAATGCCCGACTGGACGATGACGTCGGATTCAGCATGGTCCCTCCCGAACCTCGGCTCTATAAAGCACGGAGAAATCCTCCCTGTAAGGAGGAATGGAGGAATGGAGGAATTGAGGAGAAGAATGAGGAATTGAGAAAGGAATTGAGGAATTGAGGAATTGAAGGAGCGTAAGTGTGTTTAAATTGAAAAGTTAGTGTTCCTGCATCTCGTCCCCACCCACACGATCTTGACGAATCGCCTCCTGCCTGATCCGCCTATGCTCCACCCTCACCCTCTGGACTCCTCCCTTCTCTGCTCAAGCTCCTCCGTTTGGAACACGATCTCCACATGTGCGGCTGTGGCCAAAACAGTGTGGCTATTGCGGGTGCCGCACCCAGAGCTCCCTCCCCGAAGCACCCAGGTACCGAGAACTATAACCTCAACCCCCCTCCCTGGCTGCAAAAGTCCTTTTTTCATTGGGGTTTCTTTTTTGTGTGTGTGTGTGTCTGAGTGTGCTGGTGCCTGTCTGTTAAGTAAGCCTGTAGAAGATCTTTTATTGTTGTTACTGTGAATAACTCGCATCAAGTCTGCACTGTGTCTGCTTTAGTAAGTTGCTTGTATAATTGTCACACCCCCCACACCCCTCTCCTCTTTCCCTGCATTACATACCGAATAAATCTTTGTTGTGCCACATGCTTTTCCTCGCTGCTGGAAATAAATAATTGTTGTGGAAATGTTCCCAGCTCGCCTTTGTCTTTTCCCTCATTGGTCCAGCATGGTTCGAATCCAGGTTTAGCCGGGTCTTTATTCCCAACGATCCATTCCTACTTTAGCTGGTACATCCTTGGCAGTGCCGCTCGGCTGCATCCGATCCGGAAAGGTGATCCAATCCGGTAGAGTGATCCGGTTCGGACAAGGCATACCGAGGGCGTGGTTCCCCGGTGGTTAAACCACGTGGTTAATTAGGTAACCCGATTCTCGACGGGAGGACCCTAGGTCACGCGGTTGAGTTATTGGCGTCCACGGTTGGTTAAGCGACCCGCCGCGTCACGGAATTATCCGTGAGCGATGGCCTACAATTCTGGGGAGTCTGGTGGGAATCGACGTAGCTTCCCCCACCTAGTGGTCTTCTCACCTGACCCCGCCGGCCCGCAACAATACTTATTTGTTGTGCTTCTTGGTGGGATATGTGGGTGAGAATCCAGAAAAGATTTTTTCTTTAGCATTTTGAACCACAGCCGCAGAATCAACCTCTATAATTCTGGTCTTTGGAGGACCAACTCACTGTCCAGCATTGTAGGTGGGAAGCATGAACGGTTCAGTATCAATACTACTTTTTTATTTTGGAAACTGAAGTGTTGTATTCTTGAAAGCCAGAGGTACCATGGATTTAGCCTGGACAGCAATGCCATTTACTCTATGCGATGTTCCCTCACCACTGACAGTCTCTTTAAGGCTATCAATATTGTTCCAGGCTAGGGTAGTAAACACACAAGGATGGATATTGGAGGGTATCGCAATATTGCCTTCTGCTATTGACAGTTTCTGTAGACAGTCATTCAGGTTAAATATCTGTACCTAGTACCTGCCAACACAATCAGATCAATCTGCTTTTACACATTTAGCTCGTATTGTTATCCGTTTAATGTCTAAGAGTACTTTCCGGTTATTTAAATATATTTTATCGGTACAAAAGGTTTAATTATCCAGGAAATGCATTGTATTGGGAGTCATGCAGTCATATTGGGTCACAGATTACCCCCAGCTACATGTAACATCATGGAGTATGGTACATTTGAAGACTGCTGGAGCAGGCAATACACACTCCTGGATCCCATTGTGTTCATTCCATTCTCACCACCATCTCCATTCGTTTGAGTTAACCCTCTAGAGCCCCAGGGGTGTTTTTTTTGTTCACCCAGAACATTTCGTGGGCTCTAGAGGGTTAACTTTATTTATGCCGATGAGTGGTAACCAAAAACAATTGAATACCATATTTTTCATACATTCAAAGATAAATATCACCCTAATTTTGTGAAGTTATTGTGGTCATGGTATCTTTCAATAGTTGAAGAAGTTATGTGAGTTTAAGTAAACAAAGTAACAGCACTAAACAAGGAGTTTTTTTTTTAATATGCAAGATAAATTACCTTTTCTTCGCTATGTAGAGTTGAGACGCTTCCCTTGGGATAAATGGTATATCGTGCCCTCAAGAGTTGTGAAATGGCAAGTAATATGTTATGGCAGAGGTAACAGAAAAACTATTTAATGTGCCTGAACTTAAATTAAGCAACCTATTATGCACTAAAAAGTTTTTTTTCATTTATTTAATTATATATTTTTATTTTGCTGACAAAATTTCAGAGCTCAACCAAAAGGACTGAAATATTCGTGTAAATGGATATTTAGCCAAAGTACAAACGTGATTTTCTCCCAAACTTTGAAAAAAAAAAATAAAAGGTTGCATTTTTATATCGAGTTATTGCCTATCAGCTTTCCATGTGTGTTTTGTTGCCATTTTCCACTGAAAATCACCTTCAATATGAGTATATACCCAATGTCATACTGCTATGATTTACATATAATGTCATACAATGTACGTACGTTCCATTGCTATACCATGCAAAAACACAAAATTATGAAGAAAAAAAACAAATCACTAAGCTGCTCATTTGAAATTGCTGTCACATATGAGTGTTCTTATATTGACCCGACCAATGAATTGGTACCATTTAGGATTTGTCACTTCAACTGGCACTGGTATCTTGTCTGGCTCATGGACTATATAATGCGAGCTGCACATCACATTGGAAAGTGCTGTTGTTTACAATACTAAATGATTCCTTTTGGTGTTTCTTTTTATATCTTTACAGGCAAATCACTCACAATGATAGTTGCATTTAGCTTTGTGTAGCAACTTCCCAGAACACTTTTCTTAAACATCGTCGGCAAATGATTCAGACAGTGGCATGCCTGGTCATAAATTCTGTACATTGATGAACTCGTCTTTCTGCTGAAGGCATTGTGCTCTTGTTAACATCCAAAATGTCAGCTTCTCCTTGCTTCCCACATTGGTTTACATTCCTCAATCATCATCCTGTTGATTTCATCCATTGTCGTAAAATGCTCTATTTCATGTTTGTGTGTGTTTTTTCAATTCAGATGGCCATTTCAAGCTCATTCGAGGACGTTTTTCACACGTAGCAGCTGTCATGAATGAAAAGGTTATGTTGGTAGCTGGAGGTTACAATGGCTTTGTGCAAGGGGACCTTGTGGCATACAAAGTACTTGTGGATGTCATTGATAATGCTTACATTCCAGAATTTATAGCAACCATGGTAAGTCTTGGAGTCCTTGTGTTAATCTAACACTTATTATGTATTGTGGCTTAGGCATGTGTGTGCAAAATTGTGACTGTATTGAACAATGTATGATCGAGGAATTAGTTATGGTGATAGTACTAAACTTAAAAAATATATACTTTGGGATTTTTAGGTTCCATAAACAAATCGATGGCAAACAGAACAGCTATCTTTACTTCTCCTTTGAGAGATGCTGTACTCAATGATACAAAAACCTGGCCTTGAAGTTGTTTATTCTTGGAAAATAGAAAATGAATATTTTTCTCCATGCATCCTGTTTTATGATTTGCTCCCACGGTATGACAAGGCAAGCATGCAACTAATGGTGTGCATTGTTGCCTAAAGGGGCCTCAGAAAATTATTCAAGAACACAGCTGCCAGGGGATGCACCATTTGTTGCACAGCTGTCAATCCTGCTTGGCATTTGGACAGTCCTATTCTGCAAACTCTCATGGTCCTTTTGGATGGTGCGTTCAACTGGGAAGATGCTTACTGTTCAAAGGTGAGTGTCACACCCAGTACAGCCGACTACCTATTGCAAATTTTGAGTACCAAATTGGACTTCTGGTTTCCAGTTTCCTGGTCGTAGTTGCTTCTTTAGGTCCTCCGACTAATGAGCTTCCAAAAGGCTAAGTAATCATTACGGATTAGTCTGAACTGACATATATTTTGTTCTATGTTTGTGTCGATTTTCTTCACATTGAGTGAGAACTCCTTTGTAGTTATTCTTGCTCATTACCTCTACCACTGAAGGTGAACGGAGATTATGTATTCACCCCTGTTTGCTTCTTGGCAGAAAAAATTTTTCGCCAAGTATTGTTTGTCTGTAGCGTTTGTCGGTTTGTCTGTCTATCTGTCTGTTTGTCACACGATTTTTGGCCACAGTTTTCAAGCAATCATTCTGAATTTTTTTTGTGTATGTAGGTGACTGGACAAAGACAGCAATGCTTGATTTTGGTGAAGATCTGAATCCGGATACTAGAATTTTTAAAGTGATTCTTCACCACTGAGAGATTGGGCCAAAAACAATATATAGCACAATAGCTCAAAAGGTTATGAATGGATTTGGATGCAACTTGGTGGACAGGTTGGATGTGTGTGACAAATCTATTCAATATCGGTGAAGATCCAAATCTGGATACGACAATTTTTTAATTTTTAAGTGATTCTTCACCATTCTTGATGATGAACCATGTGCCCTGCAGAAGTTATTCTTCACCGGAGGTCGATTCACAGAAGGGTCACAGAAGGTTCACAGAAATGATTCTTCATAGTCGAAGGCTAAAAATGATATTGCATGATATCTCAAAAAGTTGTTGATGGATTTGGATGAAACTTGGTGGACATGTTGGGTGTGTGACAAGGACAAATTGATTCATTGTTGGTGAAGTTCCAACTCTGGATCCGTATCCAATAATTTTTAAGTGATTCTTTTCCATTGAGGGATGGGGCCAAAAACTATATATCGCATGGTATCTCAAAAAGTTGTGGACGAGCTATGACAAAACTAGGTGGATGATTTGGTTAGGTGATAAGAACAAGCCGATTTGATTTTGGTTGAGGTTTAGTTTAAGATCCGACCCATCAGGATACAAAATGTAAACTGTTCAGCCTGGCAGAAGTATGCACTCCATCGAGTGCTGTTCCTTTTTGCCAAGTGTCACTCTGAGTGATTTTTTTCGTATGTTTGTTTGTTTGTGAGCACTATATTTCAAACTTTTGTGGATGGATTATGACAAACTTTGTGAATGAGTTGGGTCTGTGACAAAACAAGCCAATTCTATTTTGGTTAAGGTGCGGATGCAGATCCGGCCTATCAGTGGGATACAAAACGTAAACTGTTCAGCCTGGTGGGGAGGTATGTGCTCTACCGAGTGCCATTCTAGTTCTATTTATTTTGATCTTGGGCTTGGACAGTTTTGGGCCTATCCGTTTTTTTTCCAACGATTTCTCAATACCCAGTCACTGTGTCTCGATCCCCTTTATTCCATTATTCACCACCCTCACTTTAATTACTTCCTTATACATTCTGTTTAATGAAAAATATTATAACTCCAAAACACTTTCTTTACCTGATGTTTATTTGTCTTATTCTCTTTCTGTTGACCAGGTGTTTGACAGGTTCTGCCTCCTTACTCACATCATTCTAAATTTTGCCTTCGTTAAACTCATCCCTTTCTACTCTGCCTCAACACTTTTTTTTTCCTTTCTTCCTTCTCAAAACACCCTCAAATTAAAAGAAAGAAATGCCATTCATCATCATTAATGTCAACTGATCTCAATTCAGTCCGAAAAATTTCCTTCATGTTAAACATCAAGTAGATGTTTCACAAAAAAAAAACAATTATGTACATGTTTGTATCTCACTATCATTAACTCATTTATGAATGCTCTCCCTGCGGGCTGGCTCCCCTGCTTCACACCTTGCTCTGCTTGATGCTGTGGGAACCAAGGCCTCCAAGATTATTGGAATATTCCGTGCTGAAATTGAGTATGGGGGCCTATCGCATTCCCATCACAACAGGTCGGTGGTCTCTCCGTCTTCTGCTGCCTCCTTTCTGGTCTTGCACCCATGCTCTTTCCATGCTTTGTCTTCCACCCTCCAGGTTTCTGCAGGGCATGGTCCATCATCAACCCCTTCTGGTGAAACTACCTAAATCCAGATCATGCTCACCTCATCTATTAATTCCTCTTATTTTCCCAGAATCAGCTTTCACAGAATTTTCAATCTCATTCTTCCCTCCAAGTCTTCAAGACAGCTGTTCGCCACATCTCAGATCATCCCTAATCCAAAACCATGACATTTCTACCCTCGTAACACCCCCCCACCTTCCCCATCACCCCCCCCCAATCCCTCTTCCATCCAAATTTCCTTCTTTTTTTTTTTCCTCCTGAAAGTTTTTTCTGTGTCCATCTTGTCACCCTATGCATTCTTTCCTGCCCCCCCATCCTCCCCACACCAATTATTTGTCCAAGTCTCCTCTATATTTGTCCTTCAACTCTGCTGTTGGTGTCCCTCTCTCTCTGTTCCTTTTGTTCTGTTACATCCTGATCCATTGAGTGTACTAGCTCTTCACGAGCCTCGACTCTGGAAAGAAACAAACAAACAAACAAAAATGCTGTGAAAAATGTAGTTTGCCGAAATTTGGGTTTAGGGTAAATTTCACCCAAAACTTTGACCATTTCACCAAAATAAAGATGTTCCCCTGACAAATGTTTACTGAAAAGAACAAGCTTCATCAACCTTCGACATACCATAGATAAAAGACAGGTAATGATGATAATAAGATGGATGATTTATGGTCCATTTAAATCAGAGGAGTTTTTTTCTCCACTGTGAGAAAAAATCGTCTCCAATAAATGTAACATTTTAATCCACAGGCCTTTTTAATGATTGTGAGTGACCACCAAGTAATTCCCTTTATTGTCAGACCTCACATGCACATGTAGCTGTATTTTTGAGAAATCTCTGAATCAAAAATATTTACATTGCTGTCATAAAAAAGGTATAAAATTGTATTTTTCACCAAGAAGTCAGCACATCTGGCAATTAAGACATGGGTTCGCAGCATAAGCATAAAATTATGAACCTGAAATGATCCTCAAACCGTTTGGCCTCAGACATAATTAAAAGTGACCTCGCTTTTGGAGTGAGTGCCCTTGCTGTGTCTCAGAGGAGGCAGTCCAACCATGTCTTTAATGTCAACTTTAATGTCCAACCATATCTCTGACTGTGAAATACATTATCCTGTGAATCAGATTTCAAATGTATTGTTGGATAAATGTTTAATAGCCCGATAATATAGCCAAACCTTGAGAAGGCGCGTGCTGAAAATGTATTTTTTCTTGTGGACAACGAAACCCAAATTTGATTGTTAAACTTTGAAAGTACAACTGGCCCGTTGATTTTGTGTTCTTTTTATACTGATTTATACTTTTTATACTGATTTATATAACAGATTTATACTTTTTTTACTGAAGCACTTTTGATGACATGTGTTCCTTGTTTTAGATGCAGATAAATGCTATGTTAATCCAGAACAAAACATAACTGGCTGGTGGGGTGATGCTGCCACCTTTGTGACATCATTTGAAGACTGCATGATGCTCGATTACCCCCCAGGGGTGCATTTGATGAAATACTTTCAACCACGAAACAACAGTCAGCCAGATGAGGTATTTTGACTCATGGTTTACATAAAGTTGTGGTATCCCTTGCTAATTTTAGTGTGGAAGTAAAATAGTTTGCAATGCTTCTTTCTTATGTGTAGATTTTCACACAGTCTTTCATCACAGATGGGATTGTGGCTCAGCATATTGAGATAGGTGTTGGTGATGCACAAACACACAGTCACATCTGAGTGATAATTATTATATTGTCGTTTAAATAATTTACTCTGACACTGCATGTCCTGTGCAGTTGACACATATTGAGTAGAGGTTAAGGCTTAAGAAAATTGGGTTTAGAAAATTGATCCAAGAGCAAATGACCGAAACTGAATCGACTAAGAGAAGGTATTGCCAGACTGCTAAAACAACCTCCATCAGTCCTTCAGGGAGTCGGAGACTCGTGACTTTTGAGTAATTACGGCCAACACTACCATGCTGCAGGAGTGGATCTGGTATTGTACTTCTAACATTCTTAAAGTTATCGTTTCAAGGTGTTTTCAAGCATCATTTTCTGCTTGACTTGTTCCAGGTGGTGCAAGCAAAACCATTTTCTGCCCGACTTGGCCTAGGTGATGCAGAAAACCTTGCCTTCTTGGCCATGACTTTGTTGTGCTTTGATTGTGTTCATAGTTTTGTTTGTTTTATTCTAAAGTTAGAGAATGAATTGTAATCGGTTTATAATCTGCATCCAGGTTTCTATTTCGAGGACAGTAAGTGCATCCATTTTTCCCGTGTTCATGACACGAGTCCAGGCAAATCGACTGAGTACAAATGTGACTGCTTTGTTCAGAGGGTTCATCCATCCACTTTCTGTGCGCACTCGGTTGGATGAAAGCCTAAAGCTGTTCATGGTGGTTCGGAAGGTTAACGCACGCCTCTGGCTCAGCCAAACACCCAACAGCACCCGTGATGATACTTTGGTATGTTATTCTCAGTATATAAATCTTACTGAGCACTTTCCAACTTTTTTTTTAAACAAAATCTAAGAATCATGGGGTTGTTTAGTTGGTTTAAAAATAACACGAATGTGATATTATCTGGCTCGCACCACTTGTTAACTGGCTCTTCTAAATGGTTCTTTGAACTGGCAATTGCAACCCACAAGAAAAGCTAACCTCGCAGTTGAAAGTTTAATGCAATGATGAGTGTAATTAAATAAAACGAGAGCACACTGGGTATTGGCGCATTAAGCATTCCACACAGGTTTGCTTTAATGATGATGCATATGTGGTTCAACTTAAATAGCTCATCTCTGGCTGTAATTCTCACATCCTACCTTCCCGTTTGGTGTCTTCTCTCCAAGGCCTCTTCACATTACCCAATCTCCAAATTTACCTGATAGGCTGTAAACCATTGTCTCCAACCAATCACGATAATCTTTGTCCTTTTGATAGACAAATCTCTTGAGTGAACAATATTTCCTTGCTATTCAGCTGATTTCATGTTTGTGAAGATGTCATTGTTTATAATCCTGCTCTTTTTATAACAATTTTCAACACCACTGTCATATTTGAAGGGGTTGTCACACCTTGACGATTTAGCCAGCGTATGCCGGCGTATGAAAAATTTGTCTAAAACGCTGGCACACGTCGAATACGTTATGGGTAAGTTTTGTATACGTTAAGAGCACGCTGGCATATGTCGTAGTACGCTGGCATACGTCGTAGTACGCTGGCATACGTCGTGGTACGCCGAGCTCGTCGACAAATTTTAACATGCTTGAAATTTATCGACGTATGCCAGCGTATGACTCACATGTTCCGCATACGCTGGCCATAAGTTGTAGGCACGTTACGCGATCGTTGACACACGTTACTTGTAAGTTACTCATAAGTCGAAACACGTCGAGGTAATGTTTAGCATACCCGAAACTTATTTCTACGATGTATGCCATACTACGACATATGCCAGCGTGCTTCAGCGTGCTCTTAACGTATACAAAACTTACCCATAACGTATTCGACGATTGCCAGCGTATTCGGCAAATTTTTCATACGTCGGCATACGCTGGCTAAAACGTCAAGGTGTGACAGTGCTTGACACTTCGATGTCTAGTGCGGTTATGATTTGAATCGTCGAGCCGCAGCCTTTTAATAGGCTATGCCACGTGATCGTCGGCGATACGCTGCCGCGCGCTATGCATAAGTTAGACTATCGTTGGGCATAGGTTGCGAACGCCGCCAACACGCTCAGCATTCGTTGATATAAGTTATCTATATGTTATCGAAACGTTCTGTGTACGTTACTAATACGTTATGCATACGTCCAACTCGTTATGAATACGTCCAAACTGGAAAAAAACATCAATAGTCAGCGTACGCCAGCGTTTTACATACATTTTGATACCTTGCCATACGCTGGCTAAAACGTTAAGGTGTGACAGTGGCTTGAGCTCCATTTCTGTTATTCGATGTACCCAGTGAATTGATTAAGCACAAAGTGGCAATTTTGTAGGTTGCATCACCATGAACATGGCATATCTACACCACCGGTGCACTTCCCCTTGTGCAAATGTCACAATGGAGTCAGGGTTTGAACCTGCGATCACCTGATTATGATAGATCAGCTCAACCATTTGTGCAAACCTAGAATATGATGCCGTGAGTATTAATATTATCGTCAAGGACACATGCAAAGCTAGATAAATGGGACATTTTGTTTTGTTTCCGTTAGCTGGGGCACAAGGCTACTCCGTGGTACTATTTTGTAGTTTGTAGTTTTCCTTTCAAAAAAAGAATTGCTATGATGGGAAAATTATAGTCATGTAATGGAATGCAGTTTTTATTTCTATTTTGTTGCTCTGTTATTTGTCCCCTACTGCTTTCATTGGAGGGGACTATGGGTTTGTTGTCCGTCCATCCGTCACACCTGTAGATTTGCTAGCTTTTTTTCCCCCCATACCCTTCAACATATTCAACTGAAACTTGGTGCATGGCTTTTAGGATTTATTATGATAAGGTACAGAAATGGTTCGAGTTTCAGCATTTCGTCAATTTTTCACAGAGCTATGCCCTTTTTAAACTTCGAAAATATCGCATATTATACACGAGCAAATACAACCTGTTACTTCACTGATAAGGATATCAAAGGTGGGGGGAGAAAGAGGATAGGAGGGAAGGGAAGGAGGGAAGGGAAGGAGGGAAGGGAGGGAGAGAGGGGAGAGAGAGGATGATGGGGAAGAGGGAGCGAGAGGAGAGAGAGTGGAAGGAGGGGAGGCAGGGGAAGCTAGATGGGGGGGGGGGGGGGAAGAGGAGAAGAGTGAGGAAAGGAGGGAAGTGGGGAAAGCGACACCTCACCAAATGTTGCTATACACTGTGGGAATCATGGGTGTGAGGAAGGAGGTTTGAGAAGGGGGTTTGAGAGAGAAAGACAGAGATGTGGGAGGAGAGTGCTGCATTTTACTGGATGGGGGGGGGATGAGGGGAGGGAAAGAGTGTGTGTGGGGGCGTCCATCCGAGAACCAGCACGCAAAGAAGCAGAGGCAGAAAGAGAGAAAGAGGCAGAGGGGTGATAGAGGGAGGGGGAATGGGATTCCAGCAGATGAGATGCCCAGTTTAACATCCATCCGAGTGGGGGGGGGGGGGGTGGGGTTAGCAAAGAGAATGATATGTTATGCTTAATGATGACTGAACACACACACACACGCACACATGCACACACACTCTAATTGAGATTTAAGTCCCCAGCGATTTTGACTGAAACAACGTTGAAATCACGGAAATGACCAAATACCAGATCTCAAAAATGAAGTTAAAAGACCCTGGAAAATGAAGAGATCCGAAATTGTACCAGTGATCATTGAAGCAATGGGAATGATGAAGAGGAACCTGACAGAGTTATTAAATACCATCACTGGGAATATTACTACAAACAAACTATAGTTAGAAGCTGTCCGGGGCTCAGTAACGATCCTCAAAAGAGCCCTCAGAGCAAAACATTGGGAACAAAACTTCACACCTTGGTCCATGATTCATGACCCTCCTGCTGAAATGGAGGTGGATAATTCGAAACCTGGGAGGACTCCGTTCCACCTTCTGCAACCCGCATGTGAGATAACGAATAAACACACACACACACACACACACACACACACACACACACACACACACACACACACACACACACACATTAGTATAGACAAGCAAATACCACCTGTCGCTTCGCTGATTTGAATACGAAGAAAAAGAGGGGAGAAAGGGAGAGAGGGGTGGGGATTGAGTGCGGGAGAGAAGAGAGGGAGTGGGAGAGGAGAGAAGAGGGGAGGAGGAGAGAAGAGGGGAGGGGGAGGAGGAGAGAAGAGGGGGAGGGAGAGAAGAGGGGGAGAGAAGAGGGAGAGAGAAGAGGGGAGAGAGAGAGGGAGGGTAGAGAAGAGAGGAGGGGAGAGAAGAGAGGGAGGGGGGGAGAGAAGAGACGGAGAGGAATAGGGGAAAGGTAGAGAAGAGGGGGAGGAGAGAAGAGGGGAGAGGAGGGGGAAGAGTGAGGAGGGGAGGGGAAGAGTGAGAGGGGGAGGGGAAGAGTGAGGAGGGGAGGGAAGAGAGAGGAGGGGAGGAGAAGGCAAGACAGTGTGAGGCGAGAGGAAGGGAAGGCAGACGTGCGGTTGAGCGTTGATTACGAATCAAACTGTTTCATCAAAATGATTCTGCATCGAGTAACTGTTAAGATGGAAACAAAATAAGGTCTGAAATCCATTTTCTACCGGTCATACTACAAGCATGACCCAGACACAAACACCGCCTGGACAAGTCCGGAGTCAAAACTCGCCAGACGCATCCGAGCCAAAACCCGCCAGACACATCCGGAGTCAAACTGTCTGGACACAAACACTGCTCAGATGCGTTCAGAGCCAAATGGTGCCCGGACTCATCTGGGGACAAACGACACCCAGAGACAAACACCGTCCAGACATAACCACAGTCTGGATATGTCTACAGACAGAAACAGACAGAGACGGGAGGGGAAAGTGTGAGAGTTGTGGGTGGAGAGTGCTGCACTGTATTGGGAAGGAGGGACGGAGGAGGGGGAGAGGGGGGGGGGGGAGACAGAGACAGAGACAGACAGAAAGAGGGAGATGCTTTATGAACACACACACACACACACACAACCCGACATTGTTGGCAACAACCCAAAGAAAAGACCTTGAGTATCTTTCACTGAAAAACAACGTTTCATTTATATAGACATTTCAGGGATATGTTTACGAGCATGAATCTTTATAAACATCTTCGTGTGATGGGTGGGAAAATTTTTTTTGGCTCGGTAATTGAGAAAACACGTTAATACAGCAAATGGCTCAGAAATCGGGTGTTATTTCACAACAACTTGCTCAGGTTGATGGAGCACGAAACACTCGCTCAGGTTGACCTAGCAGGAACCACTCGCTCAGGGTGACGGAGTGGTTTGTTTTCTGCTTTGTTGTCCAAGTTGTCGTTATTATCCCGCTCCCCCACCCCCCCCCCCCCCCCCCGGAGGAGAGGGACCCCGGGATATGTAATTGTCCGGTTTGTTTGTCTGTCTTTTAGCAACTTTACGTCAAAACGGCTTTAGCAAACACACCAAATTTAATCCACAGGTGAGCAATGAACCTTGGACGACCCCATTAACTTGGGTCCAATGATCAAAGGTCAAGGTCACGAAAAGATCAAAATCGTTTTTCACTCATAACTTCGTCAAAAATGATCTGATTTACTCAAACTAGCTTATAGTGAACCTATGCTATGTCAACTTATAATCCTTCCCATTCCTATAGTGAAAAATGCATATTTGTGAACATCGGTAGGGTCCAAAGTTTTGGTGGTCATGGTCTTCGGTAAAAATTACAAATTTTCCATTAAAACTAAAACATGGTTACGAAAATACAACTTTACGGGAAAACAGATGGCTCAAACACTGTCAAATTGTATCCACAGGTGGGTAATGAACCTCGGACGAACCCATTAACTTTTGGGTCCAATTAGGTCAAAGGTCAAGGTCAGGTCACGAAAACGTCAAAATCTTTTTCGCTCATAACTTCGTCAAAAATGGTTTAATTGACTTCAAACTAAGACTAAAATATTCCTTATAATCAACATTCAGGTTAAGGATGTATCAAATTTAAATTTGATCCCAAAAATAACTTTATGCCTTAAATGGGCGGGATTTGTTGTGCCTGGCACCACTTATTGGTTTCTAGTTTACAAAAGATATCGGTGAATGAAAATTGCTTTTGCTTTTATTTTGCTGAATAGTCCCAAACACGGTTCGTTATATGGTTTTTTTTTTCTTCATTGTGACTTTCTGTTCCTCTCTTTCATTGTCTGTCTCTCTCAGGAGAAGTGAATTATTGCATACATTTTTCTGTGAGGCTCACTTGGCTGCGCCTGGATGTGTTTGAGGGTTGTAGAGTAGCGGCTGAAACCTGAATCCTATCCAGGTTCCTCCTGATGACCCCATCTTTCCTCTTTACTTCTGGGTTCCTTCCTGGTCTTCTGTTTCATTTTATATAACATGGTCAATCTAACAGGTTCATGATAAACAAATGATCAAAGATGAATAAATAAATAAAAGCATGATAGTGTTTTGTCACCACATACTGTACCATTTCAATTTTAAAACGTGCAGCAGTATATTAATTTGTTGTATAATATGAGGGCCCTTCCAAGGAACTTTTTGGCTGTTTGTTTTATTTTTAAAATACTATATGTGACAAAGAATAAATTGAGGATGGAAAATGAATTTACCAACAATAACTCATGCTCTATTTAATTTGACACTTTATATAAGAACCTGTCCTGCTGATTATGCACTCGGGAGTGTTGAGTTTTTAAGATAATCCAAATAACGATCATGATTTGTATTGTAATTAAACATGGCTTGCTCTCCATGTGCGTTATACCTGTGCCTAGTCTTTTTATTCATTCAGTCATTTTTTTTTTTATAAATTAATGTAATGTTTTATTCCTAACAGTCTTTATTTTATGGATTTGCAGCAGTTGATTTCCGTTAAGAGATCAACTCCATTTATAGAAGACGTTGCCACCATGACTGAACATGCACCACAATTGTTCCCCCATCTTGCGAGAGGAAACCGTTACTTGTTCATCATGGAAGCCCAGCAGGACAACATTTCGAACCAGGAGAGTAATGTTGAGCTCAAATGGAATGGCGGTCCACAGTTCCCTCATCAGGTAAACTGATATTTACTGTTCACAGAAAAATTTCCATCGAATTCAAGGTCAACAATTCATCTTTCTTTTGCCACAGGAGATTTTGCCACTGTTCCTTGAACCATTTAAATCCACCAACTGCCAGGCTCATAGCACCTGCTTGGCATGCTTATCAGACCAAGGTTGCGGCTGGTGCCTATCAAATGCCATCTGCATGCCCAGACAACGTAGATTGGTAAATTCCTGGAGCTGCCAGGAACGTGGCAAGCGCAATGCTCTGCTACTGCGACCAGATCAGTGCACACTCTGTCTTGCACACACTGACTGCCACACTTGCACTCAGGTATCGATCTGCACTGCCTGGCTTGCCGTATTCCTGCACTTTAATCCATGTTTACATGATACATATCCTGATTTTCACACATTTCTCTGGGTGGCTATCATTATGCAGCTCAAGTGTCACCTGCAGTGTTTCATGGTATTGCTTTTCTTTTTAAATCATAAATTGTTTGAAATGTTCATTGAAAGGGTTGACTCAATTGATTAGTGGGAGTGTACTTACTTTTGAGCTTTGTGGTTTGTGTTTGATACTTGACCTCACCCTGGTGCTTTCCCAGCATATGCCATCCTTTGGCTGGGACATTAAGCCAGCCACTAGTATTTGCTGGTGATATTGAAGATCCCATTGTGCCTTTCAAAAGGAGTAGTCCATTGTGTGCCAGTTCGAAATTACTGATACAAAATTATACATTACTGCCATATCTGAGAAGTGCACTACATCAATGTCACAGCTTTGAATTAGAAATGATGTAACAGGCACAACAAATTAATTTAATCCTGGTCAAACATGCATTCATAAAAATGAGTTAATTTTGCAATTTTCACAACAATATTGTCTCAAGATATTTCACTGGGTAGAAGAGGATTAATTAAGTACAAAACAGTATTGTATTGTTACAGTATTGAAGAGAAAGTATTGTTACAAATCTGGTATTAGGGTAAAATAGGGGATAGATTAGAGCAGTTATTTAATAACACATTAGAATGCGTGTGGTGTAATTCCTGTAAATAATAACCTTGTTGAGCACGTGATTAGGAAGACCTCTTCTCCCCTACCCCAGTGCCTGTGAATTTACTCCCTGCCTCCCCCATTACCCTCCCTACATTATTGTTATAACCTTTCTCATTGTTAATATCTGCCCTTGTATAGCATTTCTTCTTTAGTTCACAGCCAGTCAGTGTGGCAAACGAGCATGATTGTGGGGTCAGCGCGAGGATACGAGATGCGCATGACTGCTAGAGACATACCTATATGTGGACATCTGGCGGACTCAAGGTCATTGGACTATCAGTGGTGTGGCATTTCCCCAGCCAATTAAGCAGCCCTTAAATCATAATCTATCAGGCGTGTCGACCAATGGACGATCAGATCTCCCCCCACAGGAATTAATATGTGTCCACATCACATACCTCTCTCTCTTCTATGTTGTTACTACTGCTTCTGGGTTGCTGCCCATTGCTCGGTGGTTTGTGGTGTTTTTGTCAACTCGCTCTTTTCCATGAGTCGATATTTTGCTCACAATCAGTGTTCAAAAGCATTAAGATGTATACCCATAGAGCAACACATTATGGATATTTTCAGATACGTAGGCAATTTAATGAAACGAAGACCAAGAAGGAACCCAAAGAAGTAAAGAGCAAAGATGGAGTCATCAGGAGGAACCTGGGTAGGATTCGGGTTTCAGCTGATACTCCATCAAGCATCAAAACCCTCAAACCCATCCAGGAGCAGCCAAGTGACTTTTGCAGAAAACTTTCTGCAATAATTCACTTCTCCTTAAACAGACAGATAGAAGAGAGAAATAGTGAGTAAAATATGCGAAAGAGAAGAAAAAGCAAGAATGAGAATGAATAAGAGAATTGTAAAAAATTAGAAAGAATTGTCAAAGAACAAAGAACAAAAAGAATATCAGTGAGCTACCCGTGTCCCACAGTGCCGCTAAGCTACGGTGGATTGTTTTTGTTTTGTATATGGTCCTTGCCTGTCACTCCAGGGGTGCATATCCAATGGACTGGATATGGGTGCTGGGTCGGCGTGTGTCGCAGGGGGCTGCATTTGAACCAATGGATGGTTTTGCGGTTCCAAACTGCTATGGACGTCCACTCTGGTTGT
>CM068953.1:147747784-147760771 GCA_035128595.1 Eptatretus atami
TCAAATGTACCTCAGCTGACTCCACTCGTGAAAATGTCAAATGCCTCAATTTTGTTTGCTTCCAAATCTTGTCCCCAACACCTCTCTCTGTACCCACCCTACCCAGTCATACATTCTCTCTCTTTGGAGAGCACTTTTTTGACTTTACAAAAAAAATTCTGTTTTGAAACTTTTGTAAGTCTTCGTCAAATTAATACCAAGTGGGGTTGACTCAGCCTGTCATCCTTCCGAGGTCGGCAAAATGAGTACCAGCTTTCTGGGATGATTGAGCCATTCGAGCATCCTGCGTCAAAGTGGCGACCTGTCCAGGATCGTGCCCAATAGCCAAGGAGTCTGCTTTGGCAGCACCAACGCTCTGTCCAGAGTATGGTCCCAATGGATTTGGATTTGGATACTTGGGGGATTGCCAAACTTTCTGCAATCATACCTTCAAAATGCACAGAATAATGGTGGGGAGCATTTTATGCCTTTACAAAAAATAAATTCTATCTGTTTTGAAACTTTTGAAAGTCCTTGACTCTTTGTTCCTTCCCAACCTCTCCATCATTCCCTGGATGCCATTCTTCTCTGTTCCATTTTGTAAACATCATCGAGACTTGTGGAACAGTTATTATTAGTATACTGAACAGATCAGGACACAACAGGACTAAAGGAATAATTGAGAGAGGAGGGAAACACCAACAGCAGAATTGAAGGCCAAGATAGAGCCAGACTTTGACAAACAAAGGGTGTGGGGAGGAACGAAGGGTGTATGTCTATTAAATTTTCCCTCCTGAGAGTTTCTTATTTCAATGAGAAACTCTCAGGAGGGAAAACTGGAAATTTGGAAGAGGGAGGAATTGGGGTGGGGTTGTTACTGTTAACAACAATTTCTGTAAGAAATATAAAGGCCATAGACTTGTGGGAATGTTTAATCCGATGGATTTCAATCATGCACTTGGGTATCCATTGCAGGAAGGCACCTGCGAGTGGCTGAAGAGTGAGTTGACGTGCACACGAAGAGGAAGGTTTCCTGATGCCATTAAGCACCACAGCAATTGTCTGCCCCCTTGTTACTTGTATGCATTTTACTCTGTGAACTCATTTTGGATTTTGTACACAATATGTTGCTATTTATTTGTTGCTCAATTATTGAAGGAATTATCAATTGTTTTAATGCTTTTTTTTGTGTGTGCACTTTCAGGAGAGAAACTTGTATAGAATGCCTGTCTGAGCGCAGTGAATGTGCCTGGTGTTTATCCACAAATAGTTGCTTTCCTTTCTCCATATATTTGGCCAAATATCCTCATGGTGAATGCAGGAATTGGCAGGATAGGTCAGGAACCTTATTGCTCGAAATTTCAATGAGGAACATCAAATCGTTTTATATTGTTGTTTTTATTCATTTATTAACAAGTAACCCTACTATTAACAAGTAACCAGTGTGTACTCCACAGTATTACTTCCCAAGATGGCTGCCCTGACTGTCACAAGTTGGATACGTGCAGACAGTGCATTGGGAGCTTTCAATGTGGGTGGTGTGGGAATGTTGAAAACCCCATAATAGGAAGGTATGTACATTGCAGTTAGCACGTTTGATTTTTCATTTTTTATTGAATTTGATTCTTCCAGTTCTTTTTATTTTACCCTCGCTGGATGAGCGGGTATTGCATTTGGGTCCGAATGTTTGTCTGTTTGTTTTGTTTGTCCAGACAGAGCATGGGGAGAGGGGTGGAAGGAAGGGAGGGGGAGAGGGGGGGAGAGAGGAGAGAGAGGAGAGAGAGAGAGAGGAGAGAGAGAGAGAGGAGAGAGGAGAGAGGAGAGAGGAGAGAGGAGAGAGGAGAGAGGAGAGACTTTGACTTTTATGTGCTTTAATTACAGAAGTATAAAAAACATTTTACAAAGCAGATTTGAACAAAATGAACAATTCTTTTAGCACGATTTGCATGAGGTTCATGAAAATAATCAAAAACGTGAAAATAAAGTTTGTCATTTCTTAACCACAGGTGCTCAAGCTGTGTCTGATAAACAATTAAGGATCAAAGGTTCTTGGTATTGTTGCAATTTCACATACAAATGTAAACTTCATTTTAAATGCATTTACATAAGACACCACCATTGCACCATAAGTCTTCAAACACAGGAAGACTACCCATGTTTACATGATATGCATGTTACAGTTTTATACGAGCAGAAACCATCCCTTTGAAACAAAAAAGTGCATTTTCATTTTTCTTATTCACCAATCTGGCTTTTCTGGTCTTATAAATTGCAAGCTCAGCAATTCCAAGTTAATTCAAAAGCAAAACCACAGATTTGTTTTTAATGTTGAAAGTGAGGCCATAAACAAAGATTGGAAAATAAAAGACAATTTTAAATATACAAAAAATACGACTCTGATACAGAAACAGAGATGACAATCTCTTGCACTCAATAAAAGCATGATACAAATTTTCCATGTTCTTACAAAAGGGACATACATTAGACACAGAAGTGTTACACTTCTGTCGTAACACCTGTTTTGTTTGACCAGGGCCTGATGGACCAATTTCCAATTTAGGTCTCCCATGCGATCAACATTCGGAGAACTATTCATCACCTTCCAATATGGAGTGAGGAAAGCTCCTGCAGGTAAAGTCTCTTTCCAGTGGCTTCTTAAGGGTGCCGTCCAGCCCAGTAAAATAGAGGAACCCATCCCAGTTCTTTTTGGCATATAGCTTGTAGTTCCCAAATGGATCACTAAGTATTTAAACCCTTCCATTTTCTATAACATTCCTCCTGGAAGAGTTGGAAGAAGTGCACGTGAAGACTGTGATGAGGAGAGGGTATCTGGGTACAGCTAACGAGCTACACTCTTCTTCCAATTTACTCTTGCTGATGAGGCAAGTTCATATTTGGCAAGACAATGGGAGAGCTCAAAAACATCTTTCTGGTTTTTAACCACAACACACAGGTTATCCGCATAAGCTGAAGTAACAATGTTGGGAATGTTTGACAAGGACAACTCAGATAAGGAGGTACGAAGGAGAGCCAGTAGGGGTTCAACGGAAGGTGCGTAAAACATGCCTGACAGTGGACAACCCTGACAGATACCCCACTGAAAGGGGAAAGGATGACACAAACTATTGTTTACTTTTAGCATAAATGATGCATTTCTGTACAAAAGTTTTATGCAAGATATTAATTTGAAACTTACACAACTTATTTGTGCAAATGTGTTGTTTATGTTTATACAATCTGGTCAAAATTAGTCAAAGGTCAAGATTAATGCTATCCAAAACATGTAAAACACCTACATTTAGGTGACAATTAGAAAATGTATCAGCCATTTGTTATGCATTCCATCATGTAAAAAACATGATGGGTCAAATTTTCCAAATTGCCAAATTGATGTTTCCATGGCAATTATTGTGTATTTGGATTTCACAAGTATCGTGCTATGCATGACATCTTTATTGTTTGTTTGTTTGTTTGTCCGCACGGTACGTGTGCATGCCTATTTAATTACATACTATTAAAATGATAATGACAAAGATAATGGTACATGATGATCGTGAAAATTATAATGGTACATATCAAAAATGATAATGGTATATTATGATAATGATAATGATAATGACAACGGCAATGATTATGATACATAACTGTAATGATAATGGTACATCACGATGATTATGATGACAATAATAATGATACATAATGACTGATAATAGTACATAATGATAATATAATATGTATTTATGTTCGAAAAATACACACGCAGACCAGATATCGAACTTAGCTCCACTATTGAACCGTATCAGTGCTCTAATCATTATTATTATCATGATAATAATAATGATAATGATAATGGTATATAATGAGGATGGGGTAAGTTATGATTATTTACAATACTGATAATGATAATATTGACAATATTGAAAATGATAATGATAATGGTACATGGTAATAGCGGTATGTGAGTACCTCAATTAATTATATAACATTGGTATGTGAGTACAATACGTCTATTAATTATGTACAATTGGAACATGAATATTCCATTAATTACAAATGAATTCTGGATGAATACGTCGATTAATTACAGACTCATGAAATGTACATACCACGTATATTAATTATGTTTCATTGGGACATGAGACTGTCTGTTAATTACGTACTCTTGGAAGGTGAGTATGTGCAGTAATTATGTAATAATGCAATGTGAAATTGTCCACAACATACCAATGAAATATGAGGACTACATCTATTAATTATGATTCCTTGGAACGTGAATATGTTTATTAATTATGTGCTATTGAAATGTGAGTAAATCTATAAATTACATTCTGTTTGAACATGAGTTGGACTGAGTACATCTATTAATTACATTTTATTGGACCTTGACTCTGTCTTTTAGTTATGTCCATTAATTACATATTATTAGAATATACCTTTTGGATGACAAGACCCATTCAACCATTCTATACCCATCCATCCATTAGCACCATACTCTGTACAGAGCATCAATGTTGCCGAAGCAATCTACTGGGATATTGGGCACCATCGTGGAAGGGTCGTCACTCCGACGCAGGATACTCAATTGTCTTGATCATCCCAGCAGGTTGGTACTCATTTTGCCAACCTTGGAAGGATGACAGGCTGAGTCAACCCCACCTGCTATTGATTCAACTGCTGAGCAGGATTTTAACTCGGGACTCTCGGATCCTAAGCCTACCACCGTAACCATTAAGCCAACATCAGGCATATTCTATACCCCTCAGACCTATAAGACACTTTTCAGACTTTTTAAGATCCTTTTGACACTTTAAACCCCGATAGACCCCTTAGACTCTTTAGACCATTTAGACTCCTTTCTACGCTTATAGACCTTTTAAAGACCTTCATTGCTTTCACACCTTCACACCTTTCAGAGCTTTTAATACCCTTTAGACAATATTGACCCCTTTGACCTTTAGACTGTTTTTATACATTTAAAGACCCACGAGACAATTCCGCTCCTTTAGACCTGAAATCACACCCTTTAGAACCCCTTGACCTTTTAAGCCCATTTAAACACTTTCAACCCTCTCCACCTCTTTAGACCTTTTTAAATTATTTTTTATTTTTTTGTACACATTGTCGAGGCTCGTATGAGAGCTAACACATAATGCACAACAAGGGGGTGGGGGAGGGGGGGGGTAGGAGACAAGAGGGGTGAGAGAGGGAAGGACAAAACAGTGGGGAACAGAGATATTAGGAGATCTGTGGAAGGGAGAGGGATGGGGCGGGGAACACAGGGTAAACAAGATGGACACCACAGGGACTTTCAGGACCTTACCCGACAGGGAAATTTCAGGAAGGAAGGCATGGAATTTTAAGGAGGTGGGTTTGGGGTGGATTAAAGGGGGGAGAAAAGGTCGTGGTTTTGGATGGGGGAAGATAAGAGGTGGTGGTGAACTGCTGGTTTGAAGACTTGGAGGAAAGAATGGGATTGAAGAGAGTGTGGGCGTTTATTCCAAAGGCGGGGAAAAAGAGGAATGAAGAGTGAAGGTGAGCAGTGATTCGTGATTTTGGTAGTTTTATGAGAAAGGGGTTGCTGGCGGACCTTGAGCACCCTGCGGAAATATGGTGGGGGGACGGGACATATCGCAGACAAGGTCTGAAGAGAGGGATATATCGCAGGGGGGCACGAGACCAGAGGGGAGATGGGAGAAGACAGAAACACCACCGACCTGCCTGCAGTGAGAAAGTGAGAGACCCAAAGACTCCGCCTCACTGCAGGAGATACCAATGATCCTATATGCCTTTGTTTCCACAGCGTGAATCCGAAAAAGGTGCGAGGCAGGAGCACCAGCCCGGAGGAGAGATCTGTACTCCATGAGGTTTTGGACGAATGCTTTGTATGTGGTCAGGAGCTTGGGTGGGCTGTGGAAGGACTTTCCACGACGGAGGATGCGCAGTCGGCAACTGACATTGGAGGCAAGGATGGAAATGTGGCTTTCCCATGAAAGATCATGGCAGGTTGTGAGACCCAGAAGCTTGACTGAAAGGACTTCTTCTCGAGGATTGTTGAAAAAGATTGGGGTTTTTTTCCAAATGGTCCTTTCAGAGAGACAGAGTGAGAGTGTGAGATTTGTCAGGCTTGAAAGACATGTTCCATGTGTTGGACCAGTTTGTGATTTTATCCCAATCTGCAGAGAGCGAAGAAGCTGCTGCTTGCCGGTCTGAGACATGACAGATGGTACAGCAGAGGGTGGAGTCATCAGCAAAGTGATAAAGAGGATTTTCCAGAGAGTTGGAGAGATTATTGATGAAAACCAGAAAAAGAACAGGGCCCAGAATGCTGCCTTGAGGATCTCCAGCCTGGACAGGAAGAGGGGATGAGAGAACTCCATTTAGAGCCACACTTTGGCTGCGACAGGAGAGGAAGTCTGTGAGCCATGTGTGGAGATCGTCTTGGATAGCATAGGAAGAGAGTTTGGTGAGCATGGCAGGGTTCCAGACCATGTCGAAGCATGCGATATGTCTGGGGAGATGGCTCTGATTTTATGTCTGGCATTGAGGACCTCCAGCCATTGTTGGGAGAGCAGAGGCAGCATATCCAGGGTAGAGTGACCTGGTCTGAAACCAAATTGATGATCGGGAATCAAGCCATTGGAGAAGAGGAAGGATTAATGTCTGAAGCAATAATGGATTCCATACCTTTGCTGATGATTGGGAGAAGGCTGATTGGTCTGTAGTTGCAGGGATCTGTTTTGTGCAGAGTGGTAATGTTTGCTGATTCCAAGCAGATGAAGTTGACCTTGAGCAAATGAGAGGGTGAATAGAACAGAGAGAGGGTGAGCAGGAGCAGAGGAGCAGGTTTTTAGGACACGTGGCCTGATGCCGTCTGGACCGGTTGCAGAATCTGAGTCGAGGTTTCACGCAAGCTCTCCACTTTGTCAGAAGAAAAGGACACAGAGTCCAGGGACAGCTGGGTGCGACTGGGTGAGGTGGGTACAGAAAGCAATGGGTTTCGGATACAAGATTTAGATGCAAACACAGAGTTTAGCCATTCAGCCTTTTCACGTGCGATGTCAGCAGTGCGGTCATTTGAGGTAAGGGAGGGGATGGAGGGGAGAACATACACCAGAAACAGATTTGATTTTATGCCACCAGGATTTGGAGGAGGGAGAGAGGTTTGAAAGTTCAGACTTGAGATTAGGAAGATGTTGTTTTCTGGCTCTCTTGAGGGGAGACACACACTTGATCCAAGATTTATGGATGGAACTGCGATTACCCTTAGTTGGATTTGCTTTCCATGAGGCAAAGGCAAGTTGTTGCAGGACAACTGCCTCACCACAAGCTTCCATGCACCATAGGCTGGAGGAAGGGTAGGACAACTGAAGACAAGAGGGAATAAATCTGTGCATGAGAGAGAGCAAGTTTCTTTGAAATAATTCCCAGGATGAGTTGCTGTTTGAGAAAGTAGCGATGGGAGACCAGTTGAGAAGTTTGATGGCTGCTTGAGGACCCTGCCAGTCAGCCTGAGTGAAATGCCAGATGCAACGGTACTGAGGAGGTTCTTTAATAACAGCCAGCGAGATGTCTACTTCAACAAGCATGTGGTCAGATGAATTGATTGGCACGGAGGAAGAACAGATATTTTCAGGAAAATTTGTCAAAATCACATCCAGTAGAGATGGATTACTGTTGGTTGAGATCTGGGTTGGGAAGTTGACCAATTGAGTCAGTCCCAATGAGTCGTAGAAGTCTTTTGCTGAAGTGCCATGGCAGGTGAGAGAGGTACTCACACCCAGCCACCTGGCGTGATGACAATTGAAGTCACTACATATGAGGAAGAGAGAGTTTGGATGAGATGATAGAAGTTGGTCCATGTTTTCGAATAGTGAGGTGTAAAAGGAGTCATCACTGTTTGGTGGACGGTACAACACACATATAAACATGAGGTGGCAGTGGAAGGGAAGCCGTAGCCAGAGGTATTCCTGGGGCTGTGGGGGAGTGAGGGCAGTGTATGGAGAGTGAGGAATGGAGTATTTGATGAAGAGAGCAACTCCTCCACCAGGACGAGACTCAGGTTTGTCATACCGGAGGAGGGAGTAACCAGGGAGAGATACTGGGGAGTCAGAGATGTCTTGAAGGAGGAAAGTTTATGTTCGTCAGATTATGTCTGGTTTGTCAGTGACAATCGGTATGGAAAGATCTGTCAGGTTTGAGTGAAGGCCTGGGACGTTTGAGGTCCACACTGTTAAGGAAGAGGGAGGGGAGGAGGCTTTGGGTGCAGGAGAGGGGAGGGGAGGTGGAGCGCAGGACGAGGGAGGTAAATAATGATAATGATAATGGTATATAATGAGGATGGGGTAAGTTATGATTATTTACAATACTGATAATGATAATATTGACAATATTGAAAATGATAATGATAATGGTACATGGTAATAGCGGTATGTGAGTACTCAATTAATTATATAACATTGGTATGTGAGTACAATACGTCTATTAATTATGTACAATTGGAACATGATATTCCATTAATTACAAATGAATTCTGGATGAATACGTCGATTAATTACAGACTCATGAAATGTACATACACGTATATTAATTATGTTTCATTGGAATGAGACTGTCTGTTAATTACGTACTCTTGGAAGGTGAGTATGTGCAGTAATTATGTAATAATGCAATGTGAAATTGTCCACAACATACCAATGAATATGAGGACTACATCTATTAATTATGATTCCTTGGAACGTGATATGTTTATTAATTATGTGCTATTGAAATGTGAGTAATCTATAAATTACATTCTGTTTGAACATGAGTTGGACTGAGTACATCTATTAATTACTTTTATTGGACCTTGACTCTGTCTTTTAGTTATGTCCATTAATTACATATTATTAGAATATACCTTTTGGATGACAAGACCCATTCAACCATTCTATACCCATCCATCCATTAGCACCATACTCTGTACAGAGCATCAATGTTGCCGAAGCAATCTACTGGGATATGGGGCACCATCGTGGAAGGGTCGTCACTCCGACGCAGGATACTCAATTGTCTTGATCATCCCAGCAGGTTGGTACTCATTTTGCCAACTTGGAAGGATGACAGGCTGAGTCAACCCCACCTGCTATTGATTCAATGCTGAGCAGGATTTTAACTCGGGACTCTCGGATCCTAAGCCTACCACCGTAACCATTAAGCCAACATCAGGCATATTCTATACCTCAGACCTATAAGACACTTTTCAGACTTTTTAAGATCCTTTTGACACCTTAACCCCGATAGACCCCTTAGACTCTTTAGACCATTTAGACTCCTTTCTACGCTTATAGACCTTTAAAGACTCAGACTTCATTGCTTTCACACCTTACACCTTTCAGAGCTTTTAATACCCTTTAGACAATATTGACCCCTTTGACCTTTAGACTGTTTTTATACATTTAAAGACCCACGAGACAATTCCGCTCCTTTAGACCTGAAATCACACCCTTTAGAACCCTTGACCTTTTAAGCCCATTTAAACACTTTCAACCCTCTCCACCTCTTTAGACTTTTTAAATTATTTTTTATTTTTTTGTACACATGTCGAGGCTCGTATGAGAGCTAACACATAATGCACAACAAGGGGGGGGAGGGGGGGGTAGGAGACAGAGGGTGAGAGAGGGAAGGACAAAACAGTGGGGACAGAGATATTAGGAGATCTGTGGAAGGGAGAGGGATGGGGCGGGGAACACAGGGTAAACAAGATGGACACCACAGGGACTTTCAGGACCTTACCCGACAGGGAAATTTCAGGAAGGAGGCATGGAATTTTAAGGAGGTGGGTTTGGGGTGGATTAAAGGGGGGAGAAAAGGTCGTGTTTTGGATGGGGGAAGATAAGAGGTGGTGGTGAACTGCTGGTTTGAAGACTTGGAGGAAAGAATGGGATTGAAGAGAGTGTGGGCGTTTATTCCAAAGGCGGGGAAAAGAGGAATGAAGAGTGAAGGTGAGCAGTGATTCGTGATTTTGGTAGTTTTATGAGAAAGGGTTGCTGGCGGACCTTGAGCACCCTGCGGAAATATGGTGGGGGGACGGGACATATCGCAGACAAGGTCTGAAGAGAGGGAATATCGCAGGGGGGCACGAGACAGAGGGGAGATGGGAGAAGACAGAAACACACGACCTGCCTGCAGTGAGAAAGTGAGAGACCCAAAGACTCCGCCTCACTGCAGGAGATACCAATGATCCTATATGCTTTGTTTCCACAGCGTGAATCCAAAAAGGTGCGAGGCAGGAGCCACAGCCCGGAGGAGAGATCTGTATCCCATGAGGTTTTGGACGAATGCTTTGTATGTGGTCAGGAGCTTGGGTGGGCTGTGGAAGGACTTTCCACGACGGAGGATGCGCAGTCGGCAACTGACATTGGAGCACAGGATGGAAATGTGGCTTTCCCATGAAAGATCATGGCAGGTTGTGAGACCAGAAGCTTGACTGAAAGGACTTCTTCTCGAGGATTGTTGAAAAAGTAGATGGGTTTTTTTTCCAAATGGTCCTTTCAGAGAGACAGAGTGAGAGGTGTGAGATTTGTCAGGCTTGAAAGAATGTTCCATGTGTTGGACCAGTTTGTGATTTTATCCCAATCTGCAGAGAGCGAAGAAGCTGCTGCTTGCCGGCCTGAGACATGACAGATGGTACAGCAGAGGGTGGAGTCATCAGCAAAGTGATAAAGAGGATTTTCCGAGAGTTGGAGAGATTATTGATGAAAACCAGAAAAAAGACAGGGCCCAGAAGCTGCCTTGAGGATCTCCAGCCTGGACAGGAAGAGGGGATAGAGAACTCCATTTAGAGCCACACTTTGGCTGCGACAGGAGAGGAAGTCTGTGAGCCATGTGTGGAGATCGTCTTGGATAGCATAGGAAGAGAGTTTGTGAGCATGGCAGGGTTCCAGACCATGTCGAAGCATGCGATATGTCTGGGGAGATGGCTCTGATTTTATGTCTGGCATTGAGGACCTCCAGCCATTGTTGGGAGAGCAGAGGCAGCATATCCAGGGTAGAGTGACCTGGTCTGAAACCAAATTGATGATCGGAATCAAGCCATTGGAGAAGAGGAAGGATTTAATGTCTGAAGCAATAATGGATTCCATACCTTTGCTGATGATGGGAGAAGGCTGATTGTCTTAGTTGCAGGGATCTGTTTTTGTGCAGAGTGGTAATGTTTGCTGATTTCCAAGCAGATGGAAGTTGACCTTGAGCAAATGAGAGGGTGAATAGAACAGAGAGAGGGTGAGCAGGAGCAGAGGAGCAGGTTTTTAGGACACGTGGCCTGATGCCGTCTGGACCGGTTCGAGAATCTGAGTCGAGGTTTCACACAGAGCTCTCCACTTTGTCAGAAGAAAAGGACACAGAGTCCAGGGACAGCTGGGTGCGACTGGGTGAGGTGGGTACAGAAAGCAATGGGTTTCGCATACAAGATTTAGATGCAAACACAGAGTTTAGCCATTCAGCTTTTCACGTGCGATGTCAGCAGTGCGGTCATTTGAGGTAAGGGAGGGGATGAGGGGAGAACATACACCAGAAACAGATTTGATTTTATGCCACCAGGATTTGGAGGAGGGAGAGAGGTTTGAAAGTTCAGACTTGAGATTAGGAAGATGTTGTTTCCTGGCTCTCTTGAGGGGAGACACACACTTGATCCAAGATTTATGGATGGAACTGCGATTACCCTTAGTTGGATTTGCTTTCCATGAGGCAAAGGCAGTTGTTGCAGGACAACTGCCTCACCACAAGCTTCCATGCACCATAGGCTGGAGGAAGGTAGGCAACTGAAGACAAGAGGGAATAAATCTGTGCATGGAGAGAGAGCAAGTTTCTTTGAAATAATTCCCAGGATGAGTTGCTGTTTGAGAAAGTAGCGATGGGAGACCAGTTGAGAAGTTTGATGGCTGCTTGAGGACCCTGCCAGTCAGCCTGAGTGAAATGCCAGATGCAACGGTACTGAGGAGGTTCTTTAATACAGCCAGCGAGATGTCTACTTCAACAAGCATGTGGTCAGATGAATTGATTGGCACGGAGGAAGAACAGATTTTTCAGGAAAATTTGTCAAAATCACATCCAGTAGAGATGGATTACTGTTGGTTGAGATCTCGGTTGGGAAGTTGACCAATTGAGTCAGTCCCAATGAGTCGTAGAAGTCTTTTGCTGAAGTGCCATGGCAGGTGAGAGAGGTACTCACACCAGCCACCTGGCGTGATGACAATTGAAGTCAATACATATGAGGAAGAGAGAGTTTGGATGAGATGATAGAAGTTGGTCCATGTTTTCGAATAGTGAGGTGTAAAAGGAGTCATCACTGTTTGGTGGACGGTACAACACACATATAAACATGAGGTGGCAGTGGAAGGAAGCCGTAGCCAGAGGTATTCCTGGGGTGTGGGGGAGTGAGGGCAGTGTATGGAGAGTGAGGAATGGAGTATTTTGATGAAGAGAGCAACTCCTCACCGGACGAGACTCAGGTTTGTCATACCGAGGAGGGAGTAACCAGGGAGAGATACTGGGGAGTCAGAGATGTCTTGAAGGAGAAAGTTTTGTTCGTCAGATTATGTCTGGTTTGTCAGTGACAATCGGTATGGAAAGATCTGTCAGGTTTGAGTGAAGGCCTGGGCGTTTGAGGTCCACACTGTTAAGGAAGAGGGAGGGGAGGAGGCTTTGGGTGCAGGAGAGGGAGGGAGGTGGAGCGCAGGACGAGGGAGATTGGGGGGGAGGTAAGGAGAGTTGTTGAAAGAGTTGGGGGATTGCAGAAGAAGTTGGGGAGAGGGCGGATTAGGGGAGAAAAGCTCTGTGGTGCTGAGTTGAGGTACAGTGGGGAGTATAAGAGAGGGGCAGAAGGCAGTTGGGATTTTAGGAGGTGAGTGAAGAGATGGAAGAGAGAGGGCAGGGGAAGGAGGCAACTTTGGAGATGTGATAGTGGGGGCAACTTTGAGAAGGGGGAGTGAGGGGGGTGATTGGAGGGAGAAGGGTGAGTTGGGGAAGAGT